>LPNX010844857.1:157056-301194 GCA_001517045.1 Pseudotsuga menziesii
TAATTCAGCCATTATAAGAATTAAAAATAAATATTTAATAATAAATATTTAATATTATAAACAATTTTGTGATATCAACCCTTTAACCTCTTTAGACCCCACCCCTCATCCTAAAATTAATCTAATACCCTAAGTTTAGACATTAATATGCATTAAGATTAAAATAAAATTTGGTAATAACAGGAATAATATTAATGACTTTAGGATTTAATATTTTTATTTATTAAGATTAATAAGATTGTCCCTTCCCTAGTGTGCTTGGTCCCTCTTACATGGATTTTCCTATTTTAGTCGACATTACTAAGTAGATAAGATATTATTGCATTAACTCTATTAATATTTTATGGTCCAGAGTATTTCAACTCAACATCAGTTTGAAACATAAGTACTTAGTTCCACTTACTTGATGTTATAGAGCCTCTAGGCTCAACATCAAACTTAATAAAACATTTAAAAATAAAATTGATGTTCTAGAGCCACCTAGCTCAACATCAAACCAAAACAAACCATATTATACTTAATTCTTTACATATTTTCAAAGTGGTGTCAATCCTAGGATATTATGTCCCACCCCCCTTGAAAATAACACCATCCCTATGTTACTTTCTCTTAATGAATATTTTGAAATAAAGAAGGATATTTTTATTTTATGACTTCTTCGATTTCCTACGTAGCTTCTTTAGGGATGTCATGCTGCCATTTTAATTTCAACTTGGTTATAGTCTTCTTTTGAATTTTTTTTTCTCTCGAGTTGAAAATGCAAATGTCTTTCATCGAGAGTTTCCTTTCTAGTTGTGCCTGCAATAAATTCCAATCCACAACATGTTTAGGATCATAAACATATTTTTTGAGTAAAGATACATGTAAAAAACTTATGTATTCTAACATGAGCTTGTATATATAATTCATAGGCCACAAGACCTCTTTTAGCCAAGATTTAAAAGGGTCCACAATATCTAGGATCCAATTTCTTGCATATTCCTAAACTTAGAGAAATTTTGTTTTGCTTTCACTTTCAAATATGCATGCTCCCCAACCTAATACTCTTTATTCCGCTTGTTCATGTCAACATAACTTTTATGTCTATATTGTGCCTCCTTCAAATGTTGTTGTACTTTAATAACAATCTACTCAATATCTTTTACCAAATATGGTCCCAACATCAATCTATATACTAGATTATCCCATGTTACCAGAGTCCTACATTTTCTGCCATAAAATATTTCAAAAGGAGCCAATTTGGTTGATGTTTGGTAACTATTGTTATAGGCAATTTATGCTAAATGTATACATTCTTCCCAATGTGTTGGATTTTTCATTACATACATCCTAAGCATATCTTTTATAAACTAGTTTGTTTGCTCAATTTGTCCATCTGTTTGTGGGTAGTATGTTGTACTGAAATTTAATTGTATATTCAATATGGTAAACAAATCCTTCTAAAAGTTACTTGTAAACTTTAGGTCCATGTCAGATATGATGGTTTTCAGTATACCATGTAATAGGAATATTTCCTTTAGAAAAATGTCTTCTATATGAATTTCCTTATAGGTTGATTTTACAGGGATGAAGTGTGTTGCCTTAGAGAGTTTATTAACTAGAAAAATAATTGCATTATTTTGTTCCTTACTTTTGGGAATACCGATGATAAATTCCATACTTATGATCTACCATTTCCATTATGGAATGGATAATGGTCGTAACAATCTAGCTGGGTGTTGGTGCCTAGTCTTGATTACTTGGCATTCCTTGCACTTTGCAATGAAAAGTGCTATATATGTTTTTAATCTAGGCTAGAAATACATTTTATTTACTAAAAAAGTCATCTTCTAATACCCCATATTTCCTGAGTATGGGGGTTTATGGAACTATTATAGTATTTCAATCCCATGTTTTTCAATTTCAGGCACATATAACTTGTTTTTGTACCACATTAGCCCTGTTTCATCAGTTCTGAAATTTTCTTGTTGTTTTCCTAGTTTATATTCTTGGACTTTTCTACTGATTTCAACATAATAGTTATCACTTTTAAATTTTGTATTTATTTTATCATGCAAATCCGATTCTACTCAATTAATTGTTAATTCATAAAGCACATGTACCTTTCGACTTGAAGCATCAACAACCTTATTTTATTTTCCTTTAATAAACATGTTTGTCTTCAAAATTATATTCAATTTGGAAATCCAACCATTTGTCTTGTCCAGCATTCAATATATTTTATTCCCAAAGTATCATTTTTGAGTAGATGTTTTTCCCCATTAAATAATGTCTCCACATTTTTAGTGCATGTATAATGCTAACTAATTCCAAATCATGAGCATCATATTTTTTCTCATTTTTTTTAAGTTTCTAGGATTCATATTATATGACATGATTTTTCTCCATCGATACCCCACTAATCCCTTCCTTACATACATCTGTGCAAACTATAAACTCCATCAGGGTCTTTTATTTTCAATATAGGTGTTGTTGTCAAAAGCTATTTAATTTATTAAAACTGTTTTCACATCTTTATGTTTTTTCAAACTTTGCATTCTTTTTCTGTAAAGAAGTTATAGGGTAGGCCATTTTTGAAAAATCCTTGATAAACTTACAATATTATCTTGCTATTCCTATGCATGACCATATTTATGTTACATTGGTAGGACTTTTCCACTCTATGATAGCTAAATGATATTTTCAGGATCTACTACTATGCCCTTACTTGAAATTATAATACCTAATTATTGGATTTGTTCCTTGTATAAATCACACTTATTGAACTTAGCATACAAATTTTGTTCGTGTAATGTTTGTAGAACAATTTTGATATCTTCAGCATGCTCCTCCTTAGTCTTAAAGTAAATGAGTATATCATCAATAAAAACTAGCACAAACTTATCCAATTAATAAAAATGTTGTTCAACATGCACATAAATGTTCTTGGGCATTTGTTAATCCAATGGCATCACTACAAATTCATAGTGGCCATATTTGGTCCTAAATGTAGTGTTATTAATATTTTACTCACAAATCCTAACTTGGTGGTACCCAAACCTTAGGTTGATCTTGGGAAAGATCTTGGTTCCTCTTACTTGACCAAATAGATCATATATTCTAGTTAATGGGTATTTATTCTTTATTGTCAACTTATTTAGTTGTCAGTAGTCAATGCACATGCACATTGTACTACCCTTATTTCTAACAAACAAAATTGATGCTCACCAAGGGGACACCCTTTGTCTTATGTAACCTTTTTCAATGAGTTCTTGAAGTTGTAACTCTAATTCAACTAACTCAGGTGGACTCATGTCGTATGGGGCCTTGGATATTGGTACTATTCTAGGTACAAGTTCTATTGAAAATTTAAGTTCCAGTTTAGGAGGTAAACCAGGTAATTCTTCAAGGAAAACATATCAGACTTCTTTTAACATAGGGAAATTTTCTAGTTCTTGTTCATTCTCTACATTATAAATTTGAACATTGACTACAAATAGTTTACACCCTTTTATAACCTTCTTTTAGACTGTATGGATGAAATTTTCTTAGAGATTCCTTGTACTGTTTTATGATGTCCTTGTTCATCAATACAAGTAAAATTCTTATTTAAATAGTCAAGTATGACATGCTTCTTCTCTAGCCGATCCATTCCAATTAAAATTTCATGGGATCCTAAAGATAGGATGTTTATATCTGCACTTTCTTTCATCTCATTTAATTATTTTTTTTTGACAGAAACAGGTAGGTTTTATATTAATAAAACGGTGACATGGTCAACAAAGAGTTTACAGCTCCAAAAAACAGAGAACATCATACAGTCTTTCAAACTGTTAATTACATATGCTTGAGACTTAGCAAAACCGGGACTTTTAGATTGAAAGCAAAAAGAGATAGGTGAAGACAAAAACTAGACTGAAATTAGCAATGTTTGGCCGCTGCTCCAGAGAACGGATTGGAAGCTCGGTGAATCATTTCTTGGCCTGAGTTTCCTACCTCCCGAATATTTACCATGATGCTTTCCAAGCTCTGCACTCTAAGATTCATATTTTCCAGAGAAGTCGTGACCTTCTCGTCCAGAGTCCTCAGAGCTGCCAATAGTTCTGAATGGATGCGTCCCATATCTTCATCTACTTGATCTAGGAGTCGCCCTCCCAACTCATCAATTTGTTGCAGGAAATTCCCTTGATGTCTTACTCGCTGCCTTAAAACCTTAACTTCAGCTTCCAGCTCCACCAAAGGGTCTGGGGAGGAGGCTGCGGAGCTGCTTGAATCCGCCATATCCGCCCTGACTAACAGACTGAGAACCACATACACCACACCTAGGAGCGAAAAGCTTCTCCACCCGGCAGAATGATCCGACACCTTCAGATCTACAGGAGCTCTGATTCTTGCAATAAATTGAGAACATTTGACAGGCTCGAAGGCATTTTCAAGACAAAGATTGAACATAATTACCCAGAGATTGGAGCATGCCAGAGGGCTTTTCATTAGCATTCGGGGGGCACCAATTTCCAGGCCCGTACTTTGCATTGAAAAACCGATCATAACGCCAGAAGGGGAAACCTTTTGAGGTTCAGGAAATTCTCAAGTCCATCGTGGCATAAGGAGGTTCCAACTAACCTATACGTCTTATCAACCCTTAAATCCATATTAACCTGGGCAGATATGGGAGGTTCCAGATGCCCACATGGAGTGCTATGATTGCAAATTAAATCCTTAATCTGGCCCTTTGGATTGAGGAAAATCTTGCTGCGTAATCCCACCTGCTCAGAGGAACGAGAAGTGGAACGACCCATCATCAACATTGATGGGGAAGACATCATCAGCATAGGAGAAGGGTAGACGAGCCACGAACTGTCATGGCGCATGAAGGAGGGTGCGATAAAAAGACTCGTTTCTTGGTGAGACAATTGGAGAGGACGCCATTGGGAATCAGGTTCATAAGACACTTGATCTGGGGCCCATTTCCATAGATCTTTCAAATCCTTCCTTAAGTTCGATCTCGAGAAGTCATGGGATAGGAGCCCAGCTAAGCACACCATTAATTTTGATGACCCCCTTGCCCAAGGGTATAGCTTCATTTGCAGCTTTGTCCGCCTGTTCATTATTCGATCTCAAGACATGAAAGAAATCTTTAGATCGAAAAAGCGGAATAATGAGAGATATTCTTCGAAGCACTTGATGAAGACGATTAGAGGAAGGAAACGTCCGAGAATTAAGGAAATGGATAATCAACCTAGAGTCCCCCACAACCGAGAGATCTTGAATACCCTGAAGAAGAGCTTGATTTAATCCTTGCCAAAGGGCCAGAGCTTCCTCCATATTATTAGACTCAATTCCCAGATTCCACGAGTAATTGAATTTCAGGGTGCCATCGGGGCCAAAGAGCGCCCCTCCCCCTCCTGCCTCCCCTATTCATCTCATTTAATTCTATTTGACAACTCTGAATTATTTACGAGACCTTACTTTTTTCACATGTTTCTAACTGTACCATACATGGAACTTTATGTTTGGTCTTAATTAATGTACAAGTATACAATGTTCTTAGTGAAATATAACTATGACAAGCCCATGGGTCTATTAATATAGAAATTGTTTGTGTGGAGACATTACCTCTTATTTCCACCACTGTGTATTGATGATAGTCCACATGCCCTTCGAAAGATGTGAAAATTCTTGGTGTTCTTACCTATCTTGAATCATCATGTCCTCCTGCAGTTTTTTTTTGTGAACAATATTTATATAACTGCGGGCCTTGGCATCCCCAACACCTAATAGTTGCAGTTGTAGTTTTACTAGTAGTATAACAAGCTTGTTGATTTCTACTTTTGATGGCTAGTTTGAATGTGCTTCACTCCTAGTAAACCTTGAAAAATATCTAGCATATTTTTGATAGGGTAAGGGCCTAAATACTTTCCTTCTAGTTTCTACCTTTCTCTTTCACTGTTCTTTACTCTTTTTCCAATTTTCTGCTCTGTGTTGGTTTTGTTCATAGTAGAGTCTAGCTTTGAATAAGGATTGATCAAGATTTTTTGGTCCATCAATTTCGATTTTATCTTGAAAATAAGGCGAGAGACATCTTAGAAACTATTCTATCTTGACTTTCGCATCCCTAATATATGGAACATAATGTAACAGTTCCAAAAATCTATTGATTAAAGTATCCATTATCATAGACCCCATTTTGAGTTCACATAAATGATTTATTTTCATATCAAAGAAACCTTCTGATATATATTTTTCTTGAAACATCTTCTTAAAATGATTCCATGAAAATTTTTCATTCTCTCTGGTTTTCAATAATCTTTAAATCCCCTCACCAACATGCGTCTTTACCCTTCAAATTTTACATAGACAATTGTTCATTTACCTTGTTGGGGTATTCAGAAACTTTAAAATATTTGGTCATTTCAAACAACCATTCTTCATCCTTCACACAAAATCCAATTCTCCTTCAAATACAAGTGCTTTTATTTTCTTGTATCCCCCCTACAATTTATCCTTTTTATATCTTGTTCTCATAGGATGCCATGGTGATGACGATTCAGAGGTCTCACTATTAGTCATATATCCTTTTTATTATATTGAACATGATCCTGATGTAGATTTTTCTTCTCCTTTATATTTTTTATCCTTATGTTTTCTCCCAAATTTAGGCTCCTTCCACATGTTACTTGACCCTTCAACTAGTTGTTGGTTTTTTTTTTCAGTAAACAATTGTAACAATATAGAATTCATCTCCTAGTGTTCCTTTTTATTCTTAGAATTATCATCCTTGTAACTTTGTAGTTCATCTCTTATACTTTGCATAGTTTTTATTAACTTTGATGGTGTTATATCTCCCTGGATATTGTTACATTCAACATTATTCTCCTCCTCTAGTGGTGGAGGTAAATTGAGGTTTCCTTCTTGACAAGCAACATGGTCATTACTCATTTTGTTCCTTTAATTCTATTGCTATCATGGGTTCCTAATTTGATATTGTTACGGAGAGAAATTCCTATGGCTTGGGGTACTACAACAGACATCTTGACTCCATAAATTAATCCTTTCCAATATGCAATAGAAATTAAATGTCTAACACTAAAGGATCAGACCTCGTACCTTATTCCGGACGGTTGAAGTAGATCCCCGTTGAGCTTTCCAATCTTAAGCCTGAATTGATATATTACTTCCTCAAGAACAAGTAAACAATACAAGCATTCTATATATCATGGTGCTAGATCTATTCTAGCATATATAATCAATAATGTAAAAGCATTTGACATAATCCAATGGATAAAATATTCATTCAAACACACATTATTGGACAGGAAAAGATATTTCTATTAATATAAATCAGATATAACAAGGTACAACCTCTGACGGCACGTCTGCGAACCGGAGAAACTGAATCCCCCACTTGGGCCTCCACCACCTCAATCCTCCATCTCTCGATAGCAAGCTCACAAGCAAAAGGCAAGCTTGGGAAGAACACACTAGTGCTCCAAGGGACAAAGGGATGCCGACTCAAGCATAAGTTCTGGCAACAATGGACTATAGTTTCTTTGCTCTCAATTCTCTCTTCCCTCCTTCAATGTACCAAGGGGTTCCTTATATAGATTTCAAAGGGATAATGAAAGGTCGAATCCGAGCGATCTCAAGGCATAAGCAAGGCTAGGATTCAAATGATTTGGATCCATGTCAAGGAAAACTCCAAAAAAATTTGGATTATGCACACATCTCGATGTACGCGGTTTTAGTGGTCAAACCCGTGTATATACGCGCTTATAGGTTTAAAAGTCACATGTATCATTTTTCATATGTTTTTAGGGATGATCAAGGAAACATCAAAGGAAAAAAAATGGTCCATGGTGTCTAAGGAGTCTGCAGCGGGACAGGGGAAGGCCATACAAAGTGTGATTCACCTGGAGTGGTGAAATCAGCTATAACAGATGCCCCCTAATGTGTGAGGTTAGAGGGGTCATACGATGGCCGAAATACATTATAATTCCATCCCAGAAGTGGAGTGATGAAGGATCCCAAATGGAAGACCAGCCACCCAATCAGCATAGTACAATAATACAACTCTGCATATAACTACAAATACATATAGCAATCCCCGATACATAAGAGTACAGTGGCCATGAATAGGCATGATACATGATGTCACATATGTGGTCATATCCTGTACAATATACATAAATCAGAATCTCCATGATGAAGATATACAAAGGACCATGATCTCCATAATGGCTGAAGATATAACATTTCAAGATCTCCATAGTGGCTGGAAATATCTGACATATACTGGAATCAAGTCACGGAAGCTGAAATCTCATGAAAACTGGCAGGATCAAGGAGGTAGCATATAAGGGATGCCACCAATCTGGAAAGTCTTCTACAAAAACTGCTACGAGTACATGTCCTACTATGCGAATAGAGGTGTCGAGGTCGAACATAGTGGTCCATCATCTGATTATCGGTCATTAATGTATACCGTTAACAGACACGAGATCACCCATCGATAATGAAAATGGGAATGAAGGTACTAGAGTGCAAACTAACAAGTGTGAATAAATGTGTTGAGGTCGAACACTTGAGAGGATCCATCGATCAGGGGACATTGATGTATTCCCAAGAACTGTCGATGGCGAGAGAACCTGCCACTGATGACTGTAAGTCTCAAGGCACTCAAAATGATTCTAGATTCCAATCCCAGAATAAATGGTCTGAATTTGATGGAATGAAATCCGCTGGAAGGAGGGCATTAAGGCATCCCCCATCATCCAACATGAGGTACTCAGCAAAGCTATATAATGTGGAAGGACTCGATCATAGGTGCATGAACCAGTAACTGTACCGGGAATGGCCGACATGCAAAGTCAAGACAACTGAGGAATGGCTAACTTAGGGTTCAACTTCCTTCGAACAAGAGCATAACGACACATGGTGACTAAATGAAGGCAGCATAGACTCGATATACAAACTGGGACATCTCTGTGACACAGGATGCATCAACAGAGGCTCCAGAGGGACTGGAAGCTTAACCAATCGGTGGAGATAAAATTAGATAAACGAGTACAGGTCCTAAAGTAAAACTATAACCCAACCAATGGATGTGATATACAGTGCTCTGTTTGAAGGCGACATGACTCGACAACTGCCACAGATAACATCTTTCCTTGTCCGGATTTTTGGGTTTTAAATTTTTTTGGAATTTTTCAGTTATTTGAAAAGCTTGAAAAAAGAATAAAAAACTTTATAGTTACAAACTAGGAGGAGACAAGTGTCATAAGGGAAAACAAACTAGTTCCAAGCAGTGGAACATACCTATGCTCAATGCAAAGATACATGTGTAGGATATCGACACTCGGGGGAAAATCCCCTCCCGAAAAAAGAGAAATCAAGCTGCGAAGGATATAAGAAATGGCTCTGCATGGCTAGACATGAGACAAGCTCGGGCTATATGGTTGAAACGCAATGTCGGGGGAGCCAACATAAAGCTCAATAAGGTAGGAAAAGCTCATGATAATGCATTCACAACTTGACATGAGGGAGTCCTGAGGGAAATAGGCCATCAAAAGATTGAGAGGAGTATGAGGCTCTTGCGAAATGTCATGCTAGTGCTATAACACGGACTCCCACACCCTAAAGGAGAAAACGTCAGCATGGGCACCAAACGCAAATAGGGTGCTAACTAGGGTACCCATGTAAGGTAAAGCTCTACCACTCATATCATACCACTTCTAAAGCAGCAAGAAGGTTCCATGACATAATAGAGTGGGTCCGTACCTAAGGTCATGATGAGATGATCATAAGGCTATGAAAAATGCAAACGGTGATGAAACCTAGCCTATATGCCAGTTTAGAGATGATACCTGAGATCGGCATGAACGGGTCAATTCCATGGCTAAAACGGCACTGAAAAAGGTCTTCTACATGACAAATTATGTCAAAAACGGTCCAAAATGGTTAGAAAATGTCGAAACTATAGGAAAGGGGGTAAAAATTTTCAAATATTTGAAAAATTTATATAAATAGTAAAAAATATAAATCATTTGAAACTTCTACCCATTTGAGCTCTAATTTTCAACAACAAATTCCAGGAGATCCAGCCAGCGGAACTCACTACCGTTTCTTCTAGGTATTTACTCATGCTCTCCTCTTGCATTTTGATACAATTTTTATGAATTTCCATATTCAAATAAAGTTTTTAGGCCATCCCAAAATGAGCACTGCGGCCAACATGGAAATCGAGGTTTTTTCTGCGTATAGGGCTGGATATACGCGGAAAATGGCCTCAAACCTGCGTACATACGCAGCTGTTTTGAAAACAGTCGCTTATGAGGCCGCGCATATGGTTTTTTCATTAAACTAATGGGAAAATTTACAATTTCTTGTGTAGGATGGTTCTATAGTGGAGAGAGCGTGGGCATGGTGAAGTAGAGGAAGCAGTAAGGGTCGACTTAATGGCTCAACAAGCTCTACGTGCATGCGGACTATACAAGTTTTGGTGTCTTGGTGGTTTGAGGGCCAAACCAAGACTGCTACAGATGCTGGTAGATTATTTGGATCCAGACTCAGAGTCCTTCCATATTGATGGGATGTCCCTCACCATAGAGGTGGAGAACATATACTTTATCACAGGGCTTTCTACACGAGGGGAGGTGGTGAACCTTCATTCCTGTGGTGGGCCAGGAGGTGGCCTGACTATCGACGAGTACATTTCAGTGTACTATTATCTAGACAACGAGAAGGTGGGGAGTCAAGTCCCTACCAATGCTATACAGGTGCTGGGCCTAAAGGCCATATTATTGACGCTGGGTAGGATAGCAGGCTTGGCATCACTCCACCAGGCCTCATGGCATCTGATGTTCTATGGAGTGGAGTGCATGAGACCCACCATCTATGACTGGAGTACTACACTACTGAGCAACATGAAACACTAGCTTAGTGAGTGTAAGGCAGGCAGGGTGCAGAACTTCGGGTTCAGTAGTATTTTGAGCACATTTTTCTTCGAGCGTGTTGCAGGATTGAGCCCCAGAGTGGACGTTCCTCTTCACGGGGTTCGAGATATGACCCAATGGCATTGGGAAGATGCTATGCGCAGACTGGGGGGTGGTAGGGTGGCCAACCCATATCCAGCTGACTTCCTTCCATGGTGGTGATGATAGATAGTTGCCATCGATGACTAACCCTATGCAGGGATAGATTTTCGGGGGGACCCAGACATGCCGTTACCACCAGGATCGGCATATGATGATATAGGTAACGAATGTCGACTCTCTCTTTTTAAATTTTTGAGTTATTCAATTTTTTTGGTATTTTCTTGATTATGTGGAATCAAAAAGACATATTTTTGGGTGATGATACATAGTGACATCTACCATTTATGTGTAGATGTGGGACCATGGCGACTACAGGGATTCCCTCGTCATAGATAGAGGGGAAGAGGAGATGACATCACGGGTGTGGATGCAGAGCAAACGCTCCAGAGAATTCATACCAACTTCGCAAGATTGACACATAGAGTTCCCATGGCGCAAGTCGAGGACTTGCCTGAGGCCATGCAGTGGCAGGTGGTGGGTGTACCATGCGTATGGGTGCGTTTATTCCAATGCATGGCTAGAGCCATAGTGACGTTCCATGATCACAACCCTCCTCCTCCTCCACAAGATTAGACACCTCGGAGTGTATACATTTTGTACGAACGTGTATTATATGATGGTGGCTTGAGAGCCCCAATTTTGTATCATGACACTATGTATTATCACATTTTTGATGTATATATAAATTTTTTTATGGTGATCGATTTATTTATTTACATGTGTAAAAATTGTGTTTGTGATTAATTTATTGTGAATAAAACAAATGCCAATCTAACACGTAGTTAGCATATGAGTCAGCAACTTGATTATTATTTCTTGGAATGTGTATATATGTTATGTTTTCAAATTTCCGTTCTATCAATCTCACACATAAGAACCTTCTTAATAATGTCGGATCTCTAACATGGTACAAACCATTCAGCTGTGACAATACTAACTCCGAATCAAGACGTACCTCAAGAGATAGAACGCCATGTAAAATGGCATCCCGTAGAACCTCAATAACAACGCTATATTCAAAAACATTGTTGGAAGATGGCCGTAGACATACACCTCCTGAAGACAGTACCTGACCCATGGGAGTATAAATCACCCAAGTAGCAGAGGTTGAGTGTTGAGTGTGACGGCTTGCACCATCCGTGAATCCTATGTAGGTGGAAGATTCCATTGACATCTGCCAAAAGAAATAGAAACTAATCACAAACCCGATCACGATAAGAAAAAGACCTAACTATGCAAAGCTGTACAATAATATACAACAAGCATCCTTGGCTAAATATCATGCATAGTATTTTTTGAGATAGAGCCCATTTCTAGGCTCTGCCAAGGCTGTTCCTTCTTTATCCACTAACTCATCTACACCCTTCTCTAACACACGCTTGACCACGTAAGGACCACACCACATAGGATTAAAATTCCCTGCCCCCAAGGGTTCTTTCGGTTGATCCCACAAAAAGGACCAAGTCTCCTTCACTAAACACCCTTGGGAGAATAGACTTATCATACTGGACCTTAATGTGATGTTTATTGACTTATAGAGCCACCAAGGCATCCTGACGCTGCTCATCAAGTTGCTCAAGGTGAACCAAATGTTCCTCCAATGGGGAAGTGTCCAGTAAGAGTTCTACAACTAGCTTCAATGAAGGAATTTTTCATTCAACCAGCAATATAGACTCCACTCCATGTACAAGCTGATATGGAGAAAAACCAGTGGCAGTCTTAACCATGGTTTGATATGCCCACAAAGCCGGATATAACATAATGTGCCAATTATTCTTGCTTTTCACGATGGTTCATTGGAGAATGGATTTGAGTGATTTATTCACTTCCTCTACCTGTCCATTTGTGTGGGGGTAATAAGAAGATGAATGCTCTTGCTTACACCCAAACTTGGATGCCAACTCTTCCATCATATAGTTCTGAAAGTGCGAGCCATGGTCAGTGACAAGCTCTTTTGGAATCCCGAACCGAGTAATAATTTGGTTGAACACAAAGTCAGCAGCTGTCTCACCATCGGATTTTATTGTAGGCATAGCCTTAGCCCATTTCGTGAAATAATCAACAACCACTATAATGTGATGGTGTCCCCCAGCCGAGGCTGGGTTGCAATCCATAAAATCGAGCCCCCACTTAGTGAAGGGACCGACGGTGATAATGGGATGTAACGGGGTAGGTTTCGAGCGCATATTACATGTGAACACCTAGCAAGGGTGGCACCTCTTGACCACATCAACACAATCCTTAAAGATCGACGGCCAAAAATAACCTGCTCTTAAAATATTTTGAGTTGTAGAAAGCCCAGATAAATTACCACCACACGCCCCTCCATGGCAATCATTCAACACTACCTCAGCCTCTTCATGAGTTAAACAACATCGTAAAATGGAATCTACCCCACAACGATACAAAGTATTGTCCACTATGAGGTAGTTCTTAGAGACATGACGTAATCGTTGTCATTCATCTCATGAGAGGTGAGTAGGGGTCTTCAGTGTTTGTAAATATATTATGATATCCCCATACCATGGGTCTAACATTGAGATTAAGAAGATGTGTTCATCGACAAATGTATCTTCACAAAACAACTCCTCAGCCTCACTCGGGAAATCCGATATAAGCTTTGCAAAAATTAAATACTTCTTCGATTTTGCCGAAACAAACTCGAGATCAAATTCTTGCAGAATGATAATCCATTTATTATATTTTCCCCCAATCATCCATCGAGTGAGGATGAATTGAAATGGATTGACAAGGGCCACAACCAAGGTCTGGCGAAGGAGAATATAATCTCTCAACCGGTGAACTGCATGCATTGTAGCTAAAGCAAGCTTCTCAACATGAGAATAACGAATCTCTGCGTCAATAAGGTTTCGGATCAAATAATATATGACATGCTCTTGGAGCTCCTCATCCTCTTGGACCAAAACCATACCAATCGTCTCTAAGGACACAGCCACATATAATAGAAAATCATGGCTATAATCCAGAGGACTAATCACCGGGGCCGATGCTAAGGCTTGCTTGAGTGCATTGAAGGACTCCCGGGCTCGCTCATCCCAATAAAATGAGGTTTTCTTCTTCAAGAGATGAATGAAGCCTCTAGTCAAATTGGCAAAGTTGACAACAAATCTTCGTAAGAAGTTTGCCATGCCTTGCAAACACTGAAGATGATGAATATTCTTCGGGGGAGACAACTGAAGTATTGCCTTAAACTTCAAAGGGTCGACTCTTATACCCTCTTTAGAAACAATGAATCCTATCAAATGACCTGATTTCACACAAAATATGCACTTATGAGGATTTAGTGTAATTGAATAGTGCCAACATATTTCGAATACCAATCTTAAGTGATAAGAATGACACATTCTCATGCGAGAATGAGCAGCGAGGTCATCCAAAAATACCTCGATAATTGACTTGAGATCGTGGAAAATCAAGGTCATTGCCCGCTGAAATGTAACTCCGATGTTTTTAAGGCCAAAAGGCATTTTCCGATATGCAAACGTTTCGCAAGGACAAATAAATGCAGTCTTATTTTGGTCCTTAGGTTTAATCTGTATCTGATTATACCCGAAAAATTCGTCCATAAAGGAGAACACCTCGCTACCCGCACACTCATCCAAAATCTGATCTATAAATGGTGTGGGGAAGTTGTCCTTAGGACAGGCATGATTCAAATCATGGAAATCAGTGCATATGCGGATTTCTCCCTACTTCTTATCCAATAGAACGAGGTTTGAAACCTATTCTATCAAGGGAACGGGATAGATGAAACTGGATTTCAACAGCTTCTCTATCTCTGCCTTAATCGCGGGTGCTTTCCTAGGATTCACCGCACGTAAACGTTGTTGAACTGGCTTAGCGTTGGGGTAAGTCTTAATCTCATGCTCGACAATACAAGGGTCAATACCTAGCATCTTGTCTTAAGACCAAGAAAAAATATCATGGAATTCCTTGAATAGCTCAATATATTCTAGAATCTCAGCATGGGAACATTCCACCCCAATATAGAAATTCTCTATTGTGCCAGGATTGTGAGGGATGTTGATAGGAATCGTTGAAGATATGTTTTCCATGTTTCCATCAACCATCGGACCAGGAGAGCTTAATGGAACCATAGGACTACCAACTCTATGAATAAGAACCGCCCAAAAATCCTCACGCTCCAAACGGTCAAGCTCTGGAAGAAAGTACAATCTATGATGAAGTTCCTCCCATGGTGGCTCAACTCTTGACATAGCCTCAATAATCGCTTCATCCGAAGGGAAAACCATATCAAGGTAGTCATGTGTGTGAGAAGATTGTACTACCCATGCTGGTAGCACATAAGGGTCCTCCTCCTCTGTCCACAAAGAGGAAGGACTAGGCTCTGCAACACTCTTGATATTAGCTTGATAAGCTATCATAGCTGCAGGCAATGGCACGTTCGTCTCGACGGGCTTACTCGAAGTACTTGATGTAGGAAGAATCCAAGGATCTTCCATATGACTCGTGCGAAAAGACACCGATGCCGTCGATGTTGAAGCCTCATCGAAACTAGATCCTATCATGAGGATCGGTGCAGGACAACTAAAGCTTCCCATGAGGGATGGATACATGCCTACACCCACACTCCCAGTTGTCGGCTGAGAGTGCTCAATGATCGGGGTCGAGGCTCCCGAAGATGCGGTAACAGATGGATTCTTGAATGTCGTTTGATCAATTGTTACGATCTTCCCATTATGTGGAAAGCACACAATGCAGAACAAGGAAGAAGCAATGGCTTGTATACTGTACATCCAGTTCCTACCCAGCAAGAGATTGTAATGAAGGGGTGCATAAACCACCTCGACCTCTATCGCAACGGTCTTCCCCCCCAAACGGAATTTAAGGGAAGGAAGAATTTCGTGCGGCCTAAAATATCTCCCATCAAACACAGTTAACATAGTCGCTGGTTTAGACAGCTCAGGAGAACCCAGACCCTTCCAACAGGACAAAGACATCACAAAAGCAGCAGTGCCCTCATCAATCACAGTGCGCTTGACGATCATATTAAGACATTCTATGTGAACCAAAAGAGACACATAGTAGGGCAAGCGAGGCTGAAGTCCTGTGGTTTCAAATTTGATCACGGAGGAAGAATCATCATCGTTCACACCAAGGGCAGAAAGCAACGCCTTCCTTTGCGAAGGGAAACTATAAAGCACTTCCAATGCAGACATCGCATAAGGAGTGTGGCCCAAATCCTCGACAACTGAATAATTCTGGGTGGCTCAAGCATTTGGATTATGCCCTGAATGCTTAAGGACTCCCTTAGGAATGCGAGGTTCAGCCTCAAGTTTATCTGTAGGTTTCTCAATGCGCAAAGGGAAGGACATGAGTCAAATGAGTCAGATCCATGTCAAGGAAAACTCCAAAAGAATTTGGATTATGCACACATCCCGATGTACGTGGTTTTAGTGGTCAAACCCATGTATATACGTTCTTATAGGTTTAAAAATCGCATGTATCATTTTTCATATGTTTTTAGGGATGATCAAGGAAACATCAAAGGAAAAAAAGTGGTCCATGGGGTCTAAGGAGTCTGCAGTGGGACAGGGGAAGGCCATACAAAGTGTGATTCACCTAGAGTGGTGAAATCAGCTATAACATGGATCCGACTCATTTGACTCCTAGCCTTCCCTATGCCTTGAGATCGCTCGGATTCGACCTTTCATTATCCCTTTGAAAGGTATATAAGGAACCCCTGTGTACATTGAAGGAGGGAAGAGAGAATTGAGAGCAAAGAAACTATAGTCCATTGTTGCCGGAACTTATGCTTGAGTCTGCATCCCTTTGTCCCTTGGAGCTCTAGTGTGTTCTTCCGAAGCTTTCCTTTTTCTTCTGAGCTTGCTATCGAGAGATGGAGGATTGAGGTGGTGGAGGCCCAAGTGGGGGATTCAGTTTCTTCGGTTCGCAGACATGCCGTCAGAGGTTGTACCTTGTAATCTCTGATTTATATTAATAGAAATATCTTTTCCTGTCCAATAATGTGTGTTTGAATGAATATTTTATCCATTGGATTATGTCAAATGCTTTTACATTATTGATTATATATGCTAGAATAGATCTAACACCATGATATATAGAATGCTTGTATTGTTTAATTGTTGTTGAGGAAGTAATATATCAATTCAAGCTGAAGATTGGAAAGCTCAACGGGGATCTACTTCAACCATCCGGAATAAGGTACGAGGTTTGATCCTTTAGTGTTAGACATTTAATTTCTATTGCATATTGGAAAGGATTGATTTCTGGAGTCAAGCTGTCTGTTGTGGTACCCCAAGCCATAGGAATTTCTCTCCGTAACAGATATGCTAATTCCTCTTGTACAACTAGTCCCTCCCAAGACCCTACAAGTTCATCTCTATTTATAGTTTTTTTGATAGTCAAATTAAAAAGTTGAGATGACATTGAATTCTAATTTTCCACGGTATTAGTTTACCTTTTTCCAATTAGTTTTATTTTTTATAGCAATCCCATACAACTCTAACTGTTGTAACACAACGCTGATACCAATTTGTAATGTTCTTGAAGAAACACCCTTATATATATATATATATATATATATATATATATATATATATATATCTAAGTTACAACATAATCATAAATTTTGATTGGAAATTCATTATAGTCAATTCATTGTTGTACACTTAGATTTCACTTAAGATTATTATTTTAGGAAGTTACCCATCCAATTAGTCAAGGGATAAATCATACCACACCTGGGTTCATTGCTTACTTAGCTTAGGAGCTAAAATATATTTATTTTTCTCTTGTATCTTCGTAAAGCAAGCAAGTTCAAGAACCCTACTTTCTTTAAGGGTTGTAGCTCATTTACAAATGTATGAACATTATTCAGTACATACTTGTTTTCTTAATAACCTATTTGTTTTGAGTAAATTTTTCTTTAATGTGTATAATATAATTCTTCTTGTGATACTTTACTTTCTTCTCTTGCAACATGTTTTATGGGAACTTCACATTCCTTCCCACATCCCTTTGAATGAATTATATATAAAGGGAAATGTTTTAGCTTAGGATATTATCAAGTACATGGGTTAATAGTGTCCTAGGTTTTGGGTTATCAAAATAATAGACCTTTCCAGGAATGCATGAATTACAATTTACAACATGGTTACAATACACATCAATATTCCAACCCTTCTTTATGAACTTCAAGCACTATATTATATATGTTCTACGATATTAATGTTTCAAATCATGTAATTCCATACAGTGTTGATTTAAGACTCTTGTACCGACAATTATACATGTTTCCACTTCCACACTACAATGTTCACCCCACATTCAATGTATTTACTCCATAGTGTAATCCTCCAGCTGTGTTAGGTTAAGGGGTATATTATTTAGGATTTTTTCTTAATCCTTTTCTCTTTTGCACTAAGGAAGGTTTTACTTGACTTCAAAACATTCCTATGTGCACCTTGGCGTGATTTATTCCAATTTAAAGGTTTTCCTTTTCTTTCTCCTGTAAAGAATTTGTTTCCATGGAAACTATAATGTTTTTGCTCCTTGTATCTTGGAATTCAATTGGTTCATCTTGAGTTCACTACAATATATTCTTGCATTGGATCATCTCATGGTAGAGTGCAAATCCATTCAAGCTAGTTCAATGGGTCTATGTCTAAATCATTTGGTAAGTTCAAGCGTGATTGCCCATTTTTGTGTGTTTCTACCTCTCTTATTTTCTCTATAGTGTGGTTTTCTAACTATAACAATGTTTCTCTATAGGTTTGGGATAACATTCATGAAATTATTCTGTTCAAGGCTTCATGGTTTCAGGGTTTCTCCCAGTAAGCATTGTTTTCTTTACTAGTTGAAACCTTCTCTAATTGATGGGATAATCTTGGTGATAGATGATGAATCCTTGTGGTTTTTCTGATTTTCTATTCTCCATCTCCATGGGGAGAGCTTCCCATTGTGTTGCCCTTTCAATGAGGGCTTGAAATTATTAAAAGTACATCATGTGGGCATTTGATTTGAAGAATCAAAAACTAAATGTATTGTCCTTATATTCGATACCCTAAATGTATGGGACTAAAAGTGTTGAATGATAATTTTAATTTCTTGGACATGGAACCATTGGCCTAGTATTCACAACCTTAGTTACACAGTTAAATTTTTAGTTACTTAATTTTGTATTAATAAATGAATGCATGAACTCTTATTCCAAATGAAAATAAAAGTCTCGTTCTAATACTATGGATTCATTTGGATTTTTCCTGTTGGGTTTCAATCCATAATTACCCTGACTAATTATTTTATTTTCATTTTTCATTTGAGAATTCATGAAGGGGAATTTATAATTTAGTGTGCCATATATATATATATATTTATCTATGCTTTTACATATCTATCTGAAAGGGTTAAAGAGAATAATCTTCATGGTTATGGAAAAAATTATCTACAAAGAAAATGTTACTTGTTCTTCTGTGAGATGTATTTAGCATATTCCTGAAAATGTCCTTAATGCTCATCCTATCGAGCTTCATCTTATTGTTAAATTCTAAGCTCTATCTAGGGTATGAAAATGTTACTTGTTATTTGGATAAGGCCATTTTGTTTAAATAATTCACTTTCATTTCCTTTCTTGTCAACAAGAGTTTAACTTCTTAGTTATGAATAATGATCATCCTAGTTTAGTCAATAGCAACAATAATATTGGTATTATTAAAATATCATCATTCTAGTCTCATAATTGGGTCATCTAAATTCAGGTTAAACCATAGTGATTTATCTAATCCTATTTATTTTGTGAGTGAATTAACCAAATGTTTTGAAACTTCCTGTTTATTTATTTAGTGTAAATATTTATTTACCTCTGATCTTATAGATATTTCTTTGTTTGTTGAAGTTATTCTTAATAGAAAAGAAACCACCCAGATTTGTAGTGTTTATTATACATATGTATATATATTTTTATTTATGGGTTAAGGAATTATATGTCTGAGAATCAAACTGATTCCTCTTCCATAAATATATTAAAATGGAAGATTTCTTCCTAGCCTATAAGCCCTAGTTTTCATATACCTATTGTATCTCAAACAAAAGATGTAATATTTACATTAAGAAAACCACAATTTTCATTCAAAGTAATAAAATAATCCTTCTCTAAATAGAGTAACATCTTTACATTTTCCAAATTAAAAGAGAAATAGATAGTCAATCTCTGTAATTATTTTACAAACTCTTCATAAACTATTTTAAAACTTCTTTAAAAAAAGATAAATAAATAATCTGTCTCTTTAATTCCTTTCCAAACTCTGTATAAACTATTTTAAATCTTCTTTCAATAAAAGATAAATAAATAATAAACTCACTAATATTTTATGAGCGACATATGAATCTCAAACTAAAAAAGAGTAGGAAGACTTATCAATCCTTAGAAAACCAACCAAATTAGGAACCTCCATAGTCCTTCCATCCTCATATTTCCTGAGGAGTTGAATCTTCCAGCTCAACAAATCACCGCTGAGATAGACTAAGCACACTAACAAGGTATAATCATGGTATTTTTTTCTCAACCTCTGGATTATCGAATGTAGAGTACCCATAAGTTATTTTATAATTCCTTTGAAAATCCTTTTAGTAACAAATCTCAATTCATTTCCATATCCATTCCAAGACTACCATGATATTTTATATCCATGGGTATTAAGCACTTCGGCTTATGACTAGACCTTCAAGTGGTGTATGGACCAATACTCCACTTGTTTTGTCCTTCTTTGCAATTTATTTTTTTTAGTGAGGGTTTTGTTAATATATTTGGCTACTATCTTTTCTTTTGAAAAAAAACATGTCTCTTTTTGTATTCATCCTTCTCTTTTATGTCTTTCCTCTTTTTTTAAAAAGAAGCAGTTATGGTTCTTTTACTTTTTTTCTTAATTACTAGTTATTTTTTTCTTAGTTTTTCTGTATTATTTGCTTTACTATTTTTATTTATTAATATTAATAATAAATTATCCCTTTCCTAGTGTGCTTGGTCCCTCTTAAGTTGTTGTTTCTGATACAATCAACATTACTAAGTAGATAGGATAATATTGCATTAACTATATTAATATTTGATGCTCCAGAGTCTGTTTACTCAACATAAGTTTAAAACACAAGTAATTAGATCCATTTACTTGCTGTTCTAGAGCCTCCATGATCAACACCAATTTTAAGAAAACATATAAAATGAAATTTATGTTCCACAACCACCTATCTCAACATAAAACCAAAACAAAGAATAATGTACTTAAGTCTTTACATATTTTCAAAGGGTTGTTTGTTATAGGATATTACAATTTTTTCCTATAAATCATGACCTCACGACCTTTACCCACTTGCAAACTACCTTTATAAACTAGATTAACTGATTTCCCCTTGAAATTTCTTAAAAGTCACTTTTTACAATAGAGGCATACCCTAAACATTTTTAGACCACATCTACACACCCTAATAGAGTTTATTCCATGTATTCATTTATTTGGGCATAATAATATAAATTTTGACAAAATTTGCATGATTTGTATGAGTTATTTTGCTTTCCAACCTCATACTATCAGTAAATAACCACACTAGATACTCTAACTTCTTTCTTGGAGTATAAAATTTCCCAATGGGAAGAACAAAGAGGGATAAGAAATCATTAAAAGCATCACTATTCTGCTCTTTTTCTAATGAAAACCACAAGCCCATATTTCCCAAGTCTACAAGTTGTTCCCTCAAATATGGAAACCATATGTTCCTAGAAGTCGTTTCCTTTTATATTTTGTCCGAAATAGTGAAAATATCTTTGTTGGACCTATCCTTTGATAAAAGCATCATGATATCGAGTTTCTCTTTTGTGGCACGATTGGAGGAAGTCAACTACAGATTTCAAAATAGTGTCATAGATTTCACAAGTTACATCCATCCTTTTTATTTATTGTTAATTCAATAAAGATATCTCTTTCCCATACAACTTAATGTGTTAATATCATGTTATTGATATATGAAATCCTAAATTCTTTAATTCATTGGTTTATTTACTTTTAGTCCATCTCTTTATACATTTACAACTAACTATATTATAGCTTCTTCCTTTTTTGGATATAGGCGATTGAAGAAGATGTTGGATTAATTTAGTATTTGAAAAATAAAACTTTTAAATACAAACATTGAAAATCTTGCATTCAAATGTGTTTATAGAAATATTTTTTCAATAAAGAATCAGATCGTTTTTTTGAGCAATATTATTCTTATAGTGTTATTGTTTTATGTAACAGTCAAATAACATCACTAAGTTTCAATTTTATTCCTTTTAAGTAACAACATCCTTTTAAAAAGAAACTTTAATTTAAAAATATATTAGACTTTGATTTCTACGTTTCATTAACTAGTATATGTTAATATTTCATCTACTAATCTAAATATCATCAACATTTAATTCAAATTCACAACAGTAACATATGAAGAATCACTAAAAGAAACAAAATCACAAGATAGACACATTATTTATCTTGGGAAACCCTAAAGGGGAAGAAAACCCAAAAAAACTTCCTTTGTATAAGATGTATAAGATAAAACTCCAAAACAAGTATTCTCCTCCTTGATGTTTTGTCACTCTCTCTCTACTATGCTCTACACAAGTGAGTGAGTCTGTGTTATAATAAGTAACACAACTCCTCTATTTATACACTTTAAGTTACTTGACTTTTACCCTAAGAATTCAGCCCCACTAAACTGACTGGGCCAACTTCACCTAGGAAGAATCAAAACAATATTATATTGTATTCATTGGAGTACTATTGACCCAACTTATAATGGAGGCTTTACCTCATGAATCTATGATGACCAATTATAATAATAAAATCCTGAGAGAAGAATAATAACATCTCCCTTGGAGTACATCGGTAAAATACATTTAGAATATCCTTTGAAGTTACAGTATTTCAACACTCCCCCTTAACAAGAGGAGTATTCTTCTAACAACATCATCATCAACTATAGGAGTAACGAGAGAGATTATATTCAAAAGTGTCGAGGTAATAAATCTATATTTCATTGTTGGGAAAATTAATTGTCTAATGAAATAAACAGCTGAAATCCCCAAAACATAAATTTTCAACCTCATGAAGCCTTTTATTTCAAATATCTCATGCAATATCTATGCAAGCACAATTTCTACTTGACATTATTGACCTATTGGTATGACCTCAAAATTATTCGTAAACTAGATTACACCTTCTTGAAAATAAATCAAACCTCAAACCTATTCATAATATGACACTGTAAATCTAAAAACAAAATCAACTCTTATGAAGCAAGATCTAATTACATAAATTTGAAAGAAATTCTATGTTGGCCAACGATCTATCAAAAGAAATTAACAAGAAAATAATTATGATAAATATAATGAATGAAAGCATGAATTAAATAATAAACAAATATACACAATAACACACTTACAATCAACACTACCAACATTTGCTCAGGGAAGACGACCCTTCCTCCACTGAGAAGATATGGATCCCCACAATGAAGTTCTATAGGTCAAGAATTAAGAAACTGCAAGCACGTATTATCAGAATAAAATTATTACGACAGAGTTTGGATAAAATTCTACAGAATAACATTTCTTGATCTCCTCTCCCCCTCTCATGAAATTGATTACAGATTTATACATAAAAATTATTCATAAGGATGAGGAGCCGAATTCCCAACATGGAATGTGTTTTAACAAATTTACTAATTTGAGACATGACTGTAACTATAAATATGAGAATTACATGTTTAGATAACAAGTCGTATATCTCAAACCATGGCTTTTTTGGGAGATTTCCTCACGATTCAGGTAGTGGAGTTCGTTATACACAAACCCCATATCCCATTTTTTTGAGTTTCTTCTCCATCTGCCCAAAAATCAAAACAAAAATCAATGTGTTCTTATCTGGCATGTGTTTTTGGTTAAGATCGTTTTATCATGAGATGGAGTCTTCTATGTTGGACTTGGGCATGAATTGGAATCACAAATACACATAATCAATCCTAGGAATGAAACCATGTTGTGAATCTCCATCTGGACGTGTACTAGCATGCCAACTTTGGAGGATTGAACCATGAGTGTTACTGCTGTTAATATAAAAAAGCACTCCACAAACCATCATTAGTAAAATTATGCATAATAGTCTTCAATTCATAAAAAATAAAAGAAAATAATCAGCATCAACCACTAAAGCATCAATGGTATTAATATGGTATTTTTCTGGTAGCTACAATAAATGGATGGAAAATGGAATGATAGATGGATAATAATAGGAAGAAGAGATATGCAATATATGTTGATAGGTAATGAAAATACGGAAAAATATATGATCTAACATCTCCACCAAACTGAACTCGTTGCATGTCCTCATGCAACCCAAAACCTATGTAGCATCCAAACTAGAAGGACTCTATTAATTGTTGTTTTCATTTTATCACGCATAGTGACCAAAATGACTTTAATTTCCCACTGATGATGCCAATGGAATATGATGCCTCTTTCCAAATAATACTTGAAAACTTCTTCAAATAGTGGTTGTTACATTTCTACTTCAAAAGTAACCCTCAAGCGATTTCTAGCAATTCTAGTGGAGTTTCAACACTCAACAAAAAATTTAGCGAAATATTTTGTGGAGAAATTTAGCAGAGTTTCATCCATTTAGTGGAGTTGCATCCATTTGCAAAGAGCTTAGAAGAAAATTTAGTGGAGTTCCAGCCATTTAGCGGAGAATTTAGTGGATTTGTAGCAAGAGAACGCTAAATTTATAGGAGTTTAATCAAAAGAGCACTAAATTTAGCGGAGTTTCAACAAATATAACAGAAAAATTCTGAAGCCATTTCCTCCCAAATGACGAATTGGGTTTGGCTAAAATTTTGTAGGCAAGTTTTTACTAGTCCATTTCATTTACATCATGGATTTTGAGAAAAATGAAAATTGGTTGTATGTGATGATGATCATTTTCTAAAAAATTGGGCAACAATTTTATTTATTTATTTTTATTATTATTATTATCTGAAACTAGGTGATTATATTCCTCTTACGACAGTTCTTCTTCACACCAAAAATCGAATCCATATGATGCATTGATCTCGGGATATAGGAAAAATGACTGTATGTGATGATGTCCATTTTATTGAAAATATTGCATTGGATTGGGATAAAAATTACCAGATTTCTTCATCATAATATTATTCACAACCTGTCCAAAAATCATAAGAAACCAATTCATGGTTTTTGAGATATGCTCAAATCAAATTCTACACTTTTGTAGCTGTGAATGAGTGAAAACAAATATGTTTGCAGGATTGATTTAAGCATTCACTTTAGAAGACAATTGTTATTAGTGAATTACACAAAGAATGTCAAAAAACACTCCCCTAAATTGAATATGTTGCATGTCCTCATGCAAAAGAAGAACTGTCATCTTAGTTGGAAATAATCATCTCCCCCAAACTTAACATGATCTCATTCTCAATTACCTTAGAAGATATAAACCAATATATGCATCATTCAGTGATTCTGAAATTAATTTTCACAAAAATTTTCATCTTTAATAGCTGGCCCATTTCTCCATGAAGAAATAACATATTACCGATTTGTTTAAGATGTTGCTACATGAATGTAGATATCAGATTTATTTGGATCTCCATTAATCAATAAAACTCATGCATACAAATTTTGTGATTGCATCAAACCTAATTCAAATCCGATCATGGTATCGAAATGCCAAGTTTAACTTTTCAATAGTTGTGTGGAAGTGAACTAATATATGCATCAATAAACCACCAAGAAATTCATACCTCAAAATGCATTTCCTTCCCTATTGTATGGCAGCATACTCTTATGAATGAATGGATTCTACAACATGTTCTTCTGTTGTAGGTTCTTGTGGAGTATCCCACACCTTCTATTCCTATTTCTGGTTCTTGGATTGGCAACAAAGAATCATTTTCTCGTGCTTGGATGTAGGAGAATGTAGAGGATTAAAATGATGATTTTGTTCAAATGAAGTGAGGGCTTAAGATTGAATGGGAAATGATGGAAGTGAATGGATAAAAGATGGTATGGTTATGACACGTAATGAAGGATGTATATAAATTGGAAATAGAAACTAATAATGCATAGTGGTTTTCATGACATCTTCCTAAATATTTAATAAATTAAAAACTCATGCCATTTTACCTCAAGTTTTACCTCTGTGGAATATTTGATTGACATGGATGGACTGATGTCTGCTGGAGCTAATGTAGGCCAAGTTCTTGCTGAGATAGATGTAGGTGAGAGTTGAAACTTTTTGAGACTGAACCCGATCTGAACTGATGTTGTGCTGGTTGCATGTAAAATTGTTTGTTGAGACAAATGACGAGGAGTAATTTTTCCACAAAAGAAGAAATCTCCTTCTATGATTATGAAAATCAACAGATGGAATAAAAATGGAAAGTAATTACAAAAATAATGAAACAAATTATTTTGCAAGTCATTGTTGAAACCATTATAGCACATAATCTTCAGCTGCTACAAAACCGAGGTACAATTCTTATCATTCGAATGAATGCGTTGAAGTCGAGTATGGAAAGAAATAATTGGATTATCGACCATTAATGTATGTCTTTAACCAATGTGGAGAAACTCACCTTTGATGGTAGTGAGATCTAAATTATTATAGTGCATCTTAACAGGTACAAATGGATTTGTTGGAGTTGAGTCACCTGGAAGATTTTTCAATCAAGATGCATTGATGAATCCCCATGATTAACAACAAGAAAATATGTCATTGATTCAGCAGATCCCATGGCACTATAAAACTCTAATATCGATCCCAAATGATGTGTTGGATTTGATGGGAAAATACCATTGGAAGGTGGACATTAATGAATTCAACATCATCCAATACGATTACAATATAAATGAGTGTGAAGAATCATAGTGAAAAATAGAACTAAAGTAAAAATCAAAAGTGGAAAGTATATGTGAAGTCGTGGTGTAGCAGTGATAGAAAATAAAAAGGTTAAGGTTGACTACATAAACAATTGAAAATGGGACTTCAACATGAATTGATTTTATAGCTTTGAAAGGAGGAGGGTGAATGAATCTACCATAGCACAATTGGCTTCTTGAGAGGTTTCTTTTGGCATCAATTGGTATGACAGGTGTGATGATATTAATGTTGTCTTAAAAGGATTCTTGGCATGTAGAAATGGGACTTGACTTCGAAACATTGGTATCTGTATGGTTTTCACATCAATCTATCCATTTTATGTGCTCAATCCATTTTCAAATTGAGAAAAAGTCTTCAAGAGTCACTCGTGCATGCATTAACCTTCTTCTTCCAAGGACTTACAAAAACCTAGCACTTTCTTGCAATAAAACATGAGATGATGGAAGAAGAGAGGTGATTGGTATCTCTTCACCCAAAACTTATGAAAAAAAATAAAAATAAATTACTTATAAAACATATCCAAATTGAATGTAGAAAATTCAATTTATACTTGTTGGAGAACGATGGCCAATTAGAATCAGTAGTAGTGCTTCGATCATAAATTCTTTGTTCCTTGTACGATTTGAGTGATTACAAAGCCAAATGAAAGTAAAATTATATATTATATTCACATTAGAAACATGTTTTTAAAATTCAATGATATGATGTATCAAAAATTCTTAGTAGAAACATGTAGGTCAAGGTGTTTTTTGAATTCCAGTCTAGACTAACATTCATAGTTTTAGAAATAACTTTTTCATTTGATAACTGATTGAGACGATTCCAATTGGAGATGAAATAATATTCATATAGGTGTCTCTGTTTGAAAGAAATTTTGAATGAAAAATAATTGATGATTCAAATATGCTAATCAACCGTATAGGACAGTGAGTTTTTAAAGATTTTGATTTGTGATAGGTAGTCAATATTTTGGTCATAAAATTTTCATATGATACCGGAATTTAGTGATTCAAATTGAATTGTAAAATAAATTCATAGGGGAATATACCAATGAAATAGGTTTTCAATATATATCCAATAAGACATCCAAAAAGTGACTATCCCATCTATGTTCCTAAGATGTCTGCTTGACACCCTATTAGTATTTTGACCATAAATTTTTTCGTTTGATTCCCAATATAAAAAATTCAAATTCTTTTGGAAAATATATTCAAAGGGATACTTATAAATGAAACAGGTTTTAAAAATAATTCCATTTGGTCTCCCAAAAATAGACTGTCCTGACCGTGTTTCAGTAAAAACTTCAAGTCAAAATGCCACAGAAATCCAATAAATGAAATATAGCTCCCAAAAAGTGACCGGAATAGGTGTGAATTTTTTTAATGATATAAATTTGAATACAACAGACACTGATACCAAAAATTTCAAGCATTGAGTACCTAGATTTTCTTGCACAATGTGTTGCAGCACCATCTGCAACTCTTTAAAAATGATATAATGTTTGAAATAAAGCCTCTGTATTTTTGGACGTGTTATATAAAAATGAAAATAAACACATACCATGATGATCACACAAGTTTCAATATTGAAGGTTTCCATAATAATTTATCTCCTTTCCCTGTGGAGTCTGCATTCACCAACGCTTCCTTCCCCTTACCAACTTCATGAAAAATAGAGATTAGTAATATGGGTGGTTCTCACTGCACCATGTGTCTAACAGTTCTTATTAAAAAAAAAAGTTGATACTATCTATGCATCCTATATATAAGTGAAAAAAATAATGGGATATTACCAATGATTTTCCTTTTCAACCATAAATTTACCTCACTTAGATATTCATGCAAAGTTCATGTTTAGTGGTTCCAGTGAACTGGTTTTCACAACTAGACTTATTGTTCTCTTTACTATTTTATTTATTTACAATGTCCTCCACTACTTGGAAATAACAAATTCTTCTCAAGTGTAGGAGAAATTCCAATGGATCCAGTTTTGAAGAAATGACTCAAGTATCCTTATACTCCCAACAGAAAAATATAACTTTATGAATGCTAGGATACGAGAGATCAACTTCCCTTGAAATGATGGTGCCAAGAATTGCTGAACTATGGAATGATGTTGCAGACTGATGGTAGATTGAAACCAATATAGTACTGTTTCCCTTTACTTCTCATAGTTTTTACATCATGAATCTCTTTAGAAAATGGATCTTCTTGAATGCATAAGAGATTTAAATATGGTGACAATGATGTTGGAAGTCCTTCAGTTTTTTCCTTTAATCCTTGTTCTTCATTAAATATTATGTGTGGTTTGTTAATATTGTCTGATTGATGTCTAGGAATAGAAGAAACTCCATATACAAATCTTGGACCTATAATGTTCATGCCTTGTGTGGACTTGCTGCAACTATACACAATCTTTTTGCAGAGGTGTAGATGACGTAGAACATGAGGGAAATGTAGAAATTTTTTGGAGTTCAGCACTGTAATCATAATTTACTACTTTATTATGGTTAGGGTGGAGGGTGGTTTGGACAGGAAATTGTGTTGGATAACAAGGAGTTTGATGAGAATATAGATGTGGTCGGTGAAGACAATTGGTTTGTGAGGCTGATCTTGAAGGAACAAGTTGTGTTGCAGCATAAGGGAGAGTGTCCATGTGATTAGAAGATAGGCCATTCCACCCTTGTGGATAAAGTAGGTAAGATTTAAATTGAGGCTACAATATCTTCCATGGTGGAGGAGTATTCAATGATTGAGTATCATAGGAAGGAAATGAAGGGATATGTTTTTGAACCATACATGTAGGCCATGGTTTCCATGGGTGCTACAGTGAGTTTACTGCAACTCCTATATCTCTTTGATATCTTTCTTTCATCCCTCGTAAATATGGACAACAATTCATGGAATGCTTTAGGCCACATATGCCACAAATTGTGAGACCGTCCAAAGGACAATCCATTGCAATATGTTGCTTCTGGCACCAAAGGAAAACTATTTCTTCAAATTCCTCATGCCTTTCCTTATGCTCCAGAAAACCCAATTGTGAATTTAGTGAACCATTGATATCATCATTAAATTTTTCAAATAAATTTCTGATTTGATCTCCTAGAACTCGTGTTTTTGCAATAGATTCCAAAAACCTAGAGGCAATTTATTTAGCATTCTTACTAATCTTGGAGTTTCCTCTTGAATACCTTATACATAACTCACAAACATCACCATATGATAGATGAAATACATCACATGCTCCCATCATATTTAAGATGTCTAAATATTCATCCTGGACTCCGTTAAGTAGGAGTGTTTTCAAGGTCTCCTCCCCTAGTTTCCTTTGTTTGGATATTCATAGGTTGCATTGAAAGCCTTCCATGTAGTCCTCCAGAATATCTTCTTCTCCTTGTGTCATTCTGAATATGTATTCATTGACCCTGCAATAATCCATGTACCTTTTTAAGAATATATGTTTCGTGTCTTCCCAAGTTTGTATGCAATTCCCACTGAGGCTCATGAACTATCGAAGAGTTGCCCTTTTTAGAGTAAGGGGAAAAATATTCAATTTTTTATCATTAGTACAAAAATATCCTCTACAAATTACTTCAAATTAAAATAAAAATACATCAGGGTATTCATTTTCTAAATTGTGAAAATTTGGTAGAGCATGTGGGGGAATGCTTTGCGTTGGCGCCACTCCTCCTGAATCTCTGATGGGAAATACGAAGGTAACAAATTCTACATATTTATTACCCATGATCTATTTTTTAGGTTCTTCATGTTATATTGTGAGGCTCCTTTTTCAAATGATCCTTTCAACTTGTTAGTATAATGGGTGGTGCTTACAACACCACTAATCGGAAGGATAAGATTTACACACCAAAAATTGAGAATAAAATAAAACTAAATGAAAAGAAAGAAAATCCACATTCAAATAAAATTCAATCAATTGAAAAGTAATCATCCAACCTACATGCCTTGACCCTTATGAGATCGATCCCATTTCAGTATGTCGAACGATGCATAGCTCTTCACTGCGTCTTACCGGCCTGCACTTCAGGACCAAGAACACATATACCATGCTCTATTTTAATAGTGCATCTACAAAAAAATGTTAGATGTACTTTTGTATCATTGATAACTTCCCTGACAATGATGCCAAAATGTTGGGCAAATTAATTGTCTAACGAAATAAACGGCTGAAATTCCCAAAACATAAATTTTCAACCCAAGGAAGTCGTTTATTTCAAATCTATTGTGCAATATATATGAAAGCACACTTTCTACCTCACATTGTTGATCTATTGGCTTGAAATCAAAAGTCTTCGTAAACTAGATTACACCTTCTTGAAAATAAATCAAATTTCAAACCTATTCATAAAATCACACTGTAAATCTAGAAACAAAATCAACTCTTATGGAGAAATATATAATTACATAAATCTAAAAGAAATGCTATGTTGGAAAATGATATATCAAAATAAATCAACAGGAAAACAACTATGATAAATATAATGAATTAAATCATGAACTAAATAATAAAGAAATATACACAGTAACACACTTACAATCAACACTACCAACATTTACTTAGGGAAGAGGGTCCTTCCTCCACTGAGCAGATTTGGATCTCCATAATGAAGGTCTACAACTCAAGAATTAAGAAACTGCCAGCATGTATTATCGGAATGAAATTATTACAATAGAGTCTAGATCAAATTATACAACATAACATTGCTTGATTTCCTCTCCCCCCTCTCTTATGATATTGATTACATATTTATACATAAAAATCCTTCATAAGGATGAGAAACCGAATTCCCAACTTGGAATCTATTTTAACAAATTTGCTAATTTGATACAGGATCGTAATTGCAAATCTGGGAATTACATGTTTAGAGAACCGGTTGTATATCTCAAACTGTGCATTTGTTTGGCAATTTTCACGCAATTCAGGTAATTGAGGTCGTTATGCAGAAAACCCATGTCCTGGAGTTTCAATATTCTTCTCCATATTCCCCCAAATCGAAACAAAAATCAATGTGTTCTTATCTGGCATGCATTTTTAGTTAAGGATGTTATATCATGAGTTGGAGGCTGCTATGTTTAACTTGGGCATGAATTGAAATCACAAATCCACATACTCAATCCTAGGAATGAAACCATGTTGTGAATCTACATGTGGAGGCTTGAACCATGAGTGTTATTGTTGTTAATATGTAAAATTATGCATAATAGTCTTTAATTCATCAAAAATAAATGAAAATAATCATTATTAACCCCTAAAGCATCAATGAGAGAGTAATATGGTATTTATGGGCACTTACAACAAATGGATGGAAAATGGAATGATAGATGGATAATAATTGGAAGAAGAGGGATGTAATATATGTCAATAGGTGATGAAATATGGACAAATTCGTGACCCAAAAATCATAGGAAGTTTTCAACATTCATCGGTAACTAGAACAGTTACTCTTCAACGTCTTCATCTTCTACAACACATGATCACTTGATCCTTTTGCAGCAACACTTTGATCTTCTGATACTTCGTAGAAACACTTCAGTCTTCTTGATCCTTTGCAGCTATACTTTGATCTTCTTGATCCTTTGTAGCAGCACTTCGATCTTCTCAATACTTTGCAGCATCACTTTGATCTTCTTGATCCTTTTCCACCACACTACCTATGGTACACATGATCTATTTGTGGGATGATAAATCCCTATCACTTTATGAAATAGGTCCAAGGATGATGCGATCCTCCATCATAACACTCCCCCTTAACGAGGAGGGTCCATAGTATCAACCAGTTGAATCATATACAACTGAGTGTAGATCTCATCCTTATGTGAATGAAATACCTGTCGTCCGTAAGGACTCAATGTATAGTATCCTCAACCTGTTAGAGCTATGATCACTCCAAGCGAGTGTTATACTATGAAATATACATATGCATGTAGGCATACTTTCCATACATGAGTATTTCCTGTAGCTATAGATCTCAACCGCACCTAGATGCAGACCCTCATCATAGGACATACTCATCCTATAAGATCTAGGACCACTCCATGTGAGTGTTATACTGTGGCGTCCGTGAAGACTCATCATAGAGAATCCTTAACACTAAATCTAGGACCACTCCCAAGAGAGTTTTATTCTATAGCATGTACATATAAATGTAGGTATACTCTCCATGCGAAAGAAACGTCTACAAGGAATATCTAGACCACACCTAAATGCAAGTCCTGTCATCTGTAAGGACTCATTATAGAGCATCCTAGGATTCAAATCTAGGACCACTCCTAAGCGAGTGTTATTCTATGGTATCCAAAAATGAATGTGGGTACTCTCCATCCAATATTGACATCTGTAGGGCCGTCCTTAGCTAGTAAGGACCACGATTAGGAATAGAGTTTTATTTCCTGAAAGCCCATCCTTAAGAGAGGATACTATCATCCACAAGTGAATGTCAGACCTTGTCAGCATCTTCAGGTGTACTTTGTCTCTTTCATACTGGAGCTTCACTTCCATCCCATTATCAATGACAGTCTTATCCTTAATCCCCCTTTCTAGGGAGGATCCATATCATCGACCTGTTCCCCCTTTTTCCAAGGATGGTTCATAACTTTGACCTGTTCTTCCTTTTTGAGGAGATTCCATATCTTTGACTTGTTCCTCCTTTCTGAAGAGAGTCCATATATTCATCATTCCTTCTTACAACGAAATTTTATAGTCTCATCATTGTTCCTCCTTGCGAGGAAAGTATTTTCTAACTACACCAATCTTATCATGGAAATATTCAGACTTTAATAGAGATAGAGGTTTGGTCAAGACATCATCAACTTTCTCATCGGTACTCACATACTGTATTTTTATAGATCCATTTTGTACCATATCCCTTGTATAAGAGTATCATATTTCTATGTGCTTTGATTTATCATGGAACACGAGATTCTATATCATATTTATGCAACTCTAGTTGTCACAAAGAATCATTGTGGTATCCAACTCCATGTCAAATAGTCATGACATCAATTTCCAAAGACATATCGCTTCACAACTAGCGGAGTAAGTTTCTATGTAATATGCTTCAGTTGTGCTGAGAGAAACACTGGACTGTTTGTTACTAAACCATGAGATCATGGAGGATCCCAGACAATAAAATCCACCTAAGGTTCTTTTTCTATCTACAACACTTCCTTCCTAATATGAATCCATATATCCATATAATATGTAGTAATGATCTCTAACATAATAAAGTCCCAAGTCTATTGTACCTTTTAGGTACCACATCACATGCTTTGCAGTTATCAAGTGAACCCGTATAGGTTTAACTAGATATTGACTTAAGGTGTTCACATCAAAGCATATATCTAGCCTTGTATTCATCAGATACAACAATTACCCAATAATTTTTATGTATTATGTCATATCCACTAATTCTAATGATTCATCAGATAACATCTTCAGGTTGGTGTCCATGGATTTACAATCCCACATATCATATATTTTCAATATTTCTACTGCATACTTTCCCTGTTTCAGAAAGATTCCTTCTAGCCTCTACCACACTTCCAGCCTGAGCATATAATGCATCAATCCAAGATCTTTCATCTCAAATTATTCAGCTAGATTCTTCTTGCAACTTGTGATCTGTTTCTCATTTCCTATTTGAAATAGATCATCCACATAAAGTAATAGTATGATAGGTTCATCATCTATAATATTCATGTAAATTTTAGGATCAAATTTACTTTTCGTAAATCCCAAGATTGTCAGAAAGCTATCTATTTTACCATACCAAGCTCTGTGATCTTGCTTTAGTCCATACAAATCCTTTTTCAACTTACATAACTAATTCACTATGTCTTCGACTTCAAATCCTTTTGGTTGTTCCATGTAAACCTCTTCCTCAATCACATCATTCAGGAAGGATGTCTTTACATCCATTTGGTGTAGATCCCACTTCATCATGGAAGCAATTTCCATGATGGTTCTGATGGAAGTGTACCTTGATACTGGAGCAAATGTCTCTTCATAATCAATCCCCTCTTTCTAAGAGAATACTCTAGCCACAAATATTTCCTTGTACTTTTCAATACTTCCATAAGAAACATGTTTTATCTTATAAATCAATTTCGAAGATACCACACTTGTGTTTTCTGGTTTGGGTATTATATGAAAAACATCATTCTTCATTATTGACTGGTATTCTTTCATCATTTTTTCCACCCACTCTTTGTTCTGGACATATTCCTCATAGCTAGTGGGTTGTTGATCTACAAGGTCACACATCAAAGCTACAGAACTCAAGTATGGCTTTGATCTTTTGATTATTCTTGTGGAGCCTTCTGAAGCTCCATATTTCTCTGCTTCTTGTATGATTTCTCTTACCCAAGCAGGTTTTCTCTTTTGACATATATCCATAGTATGAGGTTCGTAAGGTTCTAAAATATCATGATCTTCAGATGCTACTATTTCAGAAGAGGGTTCAACTTCTACTATTCTGGGAGGTACATAATCTTCATGTACTTATTCAGGCTAATAGATTCTATATTTCTTAAGAGTTGTCTCTTCATTAAATGCTACATACCTACTAATTTCTATATGATGGAATCCTAAAAAGGATATCCTGAAGGCTTTGGAGACTTCAAAGTATCCAACAAATATTCCCTTCTTTCTAGAAGGATCCAACTTGGTTCTATTCTCTTTCAGAATATGCACATATAATGGACAACCAAATATATTGAGATGTCTCAATTCATGTTTATTTCCTATATACATTCATTTATGAGTCTTAAATCCAAAAGCACTGAGAGATAATCTATGTTGCACATACACAGTGGTCCTTACTGCTTCAACCCACAAGTGCATGGGGAGTTCTTGGTCATGAATAATTTTTTTCACTGCTTCCATAATGGTTCTGTTCTTTATTTCTGTAACAACATTCTATTGGGGATTGTAGGGAGTGGCTAGTTCCCTCTTTATTCCTACCTCCTTGTAGAATGCTTCAAATTATTTTGAAATATATTCTCTACCATTATCTGATCTCAGTGTCTTCATTCTTCTTTCTGAATGGTTTTCTATCAAGGCTTCAAACTCCTTGAATTTATCAAACACTCCACTCTTGGTCTTCAAGAAATATATCCATGTATGTTTTGAATAGTCATCAATAAATGTGACATAATATTCATATCTACTTAATGATATGGAGGGCATAGGACCACATACATTAGAATGAATTAATTCTAATGTACCTTTAGTCTTTTTTTCACTTTTCGGAAAGGAATTCTTGATGTTCTTTCCTTTTGCACATCCTTTGCAAGTTCCCTCATGATCAATATTCATATCTGGTAACCCTATTACCACCTTGATCACAAAGGGTAGTTAGTTGTATTTGATGTGAGAAAGCATCCTATGCCATAGTTCACTTGAGCTAGTAGTCTCACGGACAAGGGTTTTCTCTGGATGTCCTTTGAGTTTGTACAATCCTCCTTCTTCTTCATCAATGACCACAACATATTCAAGTGTCTTTCCTTTGAACCACATAAGTACTTGTCCATATATGAAAGCAAATCTATATCCTTTCCTATCTAGTGTTGATATGGAAAGTAGGTTCTTTTTCAAACCTACTACATATAGTACTTCCTTAATCTACATGTAAGTCCCAAAGTCAAGCTTGTATATTGATTCACCAATACCTTTAATGGGATATTTATAGTAATGTCCCAATGATACTTTCTAAGGAGATTTATTTTATTCAAGTCTTGATAGAGTTTTCTTCTTCCCTCTCATGTACTTTGAAGCACCACTTTCAATAAGTTGTGTATTGTATCCAGGTGTTACAGACCCAGAGAGTGAAGAGAATAGTACATATTCTTCTACATGTTCTTCTTTTGTCAGTCTCTTTCGATGTATTTCTTTCTCATCCTCATATTCAACTAGATGAGCATGATGTCTCTTGTTTTTCTTCTGCTTTGGTGATGGACACTCTCTGGAAAGGTGTCCTATCTTATGACAGTTGTAGCATTGATACTTTGAGTAATATTTCTTTTGATTGTTTCCCCTTTTCTTTTGAAGCTTCTTCTTTGGAGGTTTATGAATACCTTCCTTGAAGTTTGATTTTTTTTGTCCTTTAGTATGGATGTTTATAGCTTGATCATCTTATCTAAGTAGAGATTCTATGTTAGCTACTCTAGCCTCTTCTTGAATGCAATATTTCCATACAATGTCAAACTTCATACTTTCTTTTTTGGAACATAGAGTATGTATGAATGAGTCCCAAGGTCTAGTAAGACCATTGGGAGCAATCATAAATAGCTCATCCTCATTAAAGGTGTCTCCAATATAACTTAGGTGTTCCTTGAACCGAGAGACCCTTGTGAACTAATCTTGAATTGATTCTCCTTTACTCGTCTTGGTTCCCTTCAGTTGAGCTCTTAAATTCGTCTTCTTGTTGATGTTCCTTCCCTCATACATTATTGAAAGTGCATCATACATTTTATTTGGTGTATTATTAGATGAAACTTGAGGGATCAAGTGATATTTTATAGAATCAACAATGATCCTCATTTCCTTGATTATGTTTGGTTCATGCTTCTCCTTAACCTCATCTTCTTCTAGTTTTCCAGCTTCATCCTTGATGTACTTGTCAAGGACATTCTCTTTAAGAATGAGACCAATCCTATACTTCCATTCTAGAAAGTTTTCTAGGCCTTATAGTTTGTCCTCAAGCTTAGTTCTTGAGGCCATCCTATCTAGGAGGCCACTAAAAATTGAAATTTCTCAAAATGAGGAGCTAAACTTACCAAGAGATGCACTTGACTGAGGCGAGTTTGTTAGTCCACTTGGTTTCTGTAGATTCAAAATATTTACCCTTCAAAACTTGCTTGCAAGGTTGTAGCTTCTGCGGAATTTCGCGTTCTCATTTTTTGTAGTTTTCTTGTTTAGGGACAAACTAGGTTTTGTATTTCCCATATATTCAACAAACCAAATTTTTTTTATCCTGGGCTCAATAGCTGTTCTATAGGGAGGCACAAATTTCTATGCAAGCATATATTCCAAATTCCAAACTTTGTAGAAACTCTAATTTCTTCTCAAGAGGTAGGAGAGAGAGTTTCACCTTGTGAAAGTAATTCTGTTCATGCTAGATATGATACCATGTTAAGATTTCATATGCTAAGATAGATATCATCCGTGTTTAATCCAAATTCACAACCGTAGAATATGCAGAATCACTGAAAGAAACAAAATCACAAGATAGACACATTATTTATCTTGGAAACCCTCAAGGGGAAGGAAACCAACAAAACTTCCTTTGTATAAGATGCATAAGATAAAACCACAAAACAAGTATTCTGGACTCCTTGTTTTTATGTCTCTGTCTCTCTCCTATGCACTACACAAGGGAGTGATTTTGTGTTATAATGAGAAACACAACTCCTCTATTTATAGACTTTAAGTTACTTGGAATTTACCCTAAGAAGTAGGCCCCACTAAACTGACTAGGTCGACTTAACCTAGGAAGACTCAAAATAGTATTATATTATATTCATTGGGGTACTATTCACTCAACTAACAATGGAGGATTTAACTCATGAATTTATGATGACCAATTGCAATAATAAAATCCCTATGGAGGAATAATAACATCTCCCTTGGAGTACACCAGTAAAATACATTTAGAATATCTTTGTAAGTTACAATATTTCAATAGTATATGCTAGGGCCTTGGACTATGTTGGAGAGTAACTCTCTAAGGCCATTTGAATTGAGCATAGGAATCTATCGAGGGAGTGTTAAAATCCAATTTTTGTATAGGTGTGGCTAGGAAAATCCTCCCAATCATGAGATAACTATGAGTTCATGTGAGGTTGAGGGGTAGAGATTACTCCTCCAATGCTTGTCCAAGAATTTGTGGATTGTTGCGTATACATCTTCCTTAAGTACATATTTTGGCCTTCTATGGTTCTATCACTTTTGGAGCTTCAGACTTATCTATCCTTCCCATACATAATATTATGATTTTTTACTTCTCCCTCAAAGTCCAACTACGATTTTATATCTCTAGTTTTCATTTCTAGGTAACGGAGAGGTGACTACATGGGACTTCTTAAGGTACCTAAGGTAGAAATTATATCACTCTTTGAGTACCCCTGGATGGTGTGTCATATCAATATGGGATATTTTCAATTGGGAATTTTATTATTTGTAGGTTAGGGTAACTACTTCTCACTCCTTCATTCATTGATCTCAAGACTTAATGAACTTGTGTCGATTTTTGTAAGGCCTTTTCCCTTTGTTTTACTTGTGTTGTTCCCTTTATCATTTCTAGTGGTATTCTCTTTGTTCTTATAAGTCCTTCAGTATTTTATTCTTTTGAATCATGATTTATTTCTAATGTTCCAGAGGAGACCAACAAAGGAACCCATATGAGAGGTTATCCTTGTGATTTTCGATTTCTTAGAAACATTGGTGCTCCCTTGATGGAAACCTTAAATATTTGTAGATTCTCATGGGGATGCTGATTTGTTTTTTCTCACTTTGAATGCCCTTTGATTATATCCAAGTAATAACTACATGCCAATGGAATTAAAACCCTTTTCCTTATTCACCAATGATATTATTACCTCCTCCTTCTACCTGATGTGGTGAAATTAGTGATACTACTTATAAACAACAGTACAAAATGAATAGAAGACGGAAGCATAGGAAGAATATGCATAGACAAGGGTGCATGCTTCTAGCCGCTATAAGTCCTATTGGAATAAATTACAAATCTAGTAGAGGTCATGCTAGGGGAAAGTTACTAGTCACTGTAAGTCATATTGGGGACAATAAACCAACCGCTTCACATCGTGTTGGAGTAAACAAACAAACCATTTCATGTCATGTTTGGGGAACTAAAATTATTGCTACAAGTCATTCTAGGGGAAAAAACCAACCAATGTGATTCATGTTGGAAAAATAGACAATGTTGAGAAATATCAAAGAATAAAACACAATCCTAAGTTTCTTTGTAAGATTGAAAAGGGAAATCACCTTACTCACATGTGTCCTACTATTCCAAAGGTTCAAAGAGTGTGGTCCATGTCTCAAGGATCCTCTTCTCCTTAACAACCTATAATTTCCCAACAACATATTCAATCATTGGCTAATGAAGTGATCAAGTTAATGAAATTTTTTATTGATTTCACTCCTCCCTTTGAGAGTGATAATATTCAAGTGGCAGAACCAATACAATCTTTGGTCGATCCCAATATTTTTGGAGAGTGATAAAATTCAAGTGGTTGAACTAAAAATATTAGGTTTATCACACTCTTCCTTTGGAGAGCGATATGCCTACCACTCATGTTTTCTTCACTACCAGTTCCAAACTTTCTCAACAAGGGGGGAATCTGTTCACTTCAAAATGAACCCCCACCAAGGTTTGATATTGCTTCCTTTTATTGGAATAGTCTAGGTAAGCCTCACCTTCTTTCTACTCACTTCCAAATAACGGTTCATGTTAAAAAAAAGAAGGTTTGTCATTGTATTGTAGATGAAGGAGCCCCTATTAGTATTTTATCCACATATGCTTCGAGAGGTTTGGGTTCTCTTAACCTTGTGCCAACTGTTAATCGGTAGTTGGATTTTGATAGAAGACGTAGTGAAAATTTGGGATTTATTCCTTAACTTCGTATCACATCAAGTGGGAATACATTCTTAGTTGATTTTATAGTTATATAGGGCCCATTGGACTTAAATATGCTCCTTGGGAGTGATTATGTTTATCCTATGAAGTACGTTGCTTATAAAATATTTTTCGTAAGGTAATTTCATCACAACATAAGCATTTCGCTATTGATCAACTTGCATTTGATGACCCCCCTCATAACCCAAATTTAGACTAGGTATAACCTTTATGTGTTCCTAGTGTTTAGGTAGTCACTACCTTGACAAAGGTAAATTGTATGGCCTTATATTATTTGTGTCCAATTTCTATTAAGAAGAAGCCTCTGTGTTCATGCTCACCTTATTGGTTCTTAGTCCCAATAGATGACTAAGTGATCCAATGGGCGAATTATATCCTGATCTCCATCCTATTGTTCCAAGTGAATGTTTTGGCATGCGTTCTATTTGGGATGATATCCTTTCGTCAAATGATTCCCTCCTTGAGGCTAATTATAGATTTTTAAATTACTTCATATATTTACATCCTTTCCAAAGATCATATCCCTCGCTTGGACCAAGTTGTAAACAAATCAAACCCTATTTCACCTTTTGATTCTGATTTCATTGTTTATGGATCCTTAGAAATTGGATATTTTTTGTCTTTGGACTACTCCATTGAGCTACAGATTGGTGTTGTTGATGAGTTTGATTATATTTGTAAATTCTTTGACTCTTGCAATGATGGGTCCATCCCAATATACTCCATTATTGCTTCTAGATTTGATTTTCCTTGAGATTTTAATCTTATCAATTATATATCCTCAGAACTTGGTGATTTTGACTCTTTGTTGGAAGACTCTTTCTTGGTAACGAGTATTTTTTAAGACATTGAAATTGAAACTACCACTAGCAAAGTGACCTGTATCAAATCTTTGTTTTTATATTTTTTAGATATGACCATGATATTGTTAATTTTTTAGGTAGAAAATTTATCTAGATTCATGCTTACTTAGGGATCATTCTTGACATGTTGCTAAATTCAATTAGGTATTTTTGGAAATTTGCATATAATCTTAGGTTCTCCCATCTATTATGATTTATTTGATATTTTTTATCTAGATATTCCATAGGGTTGAACATGTTGGATATTGGAGAATCATCCAGATTTTGATTCATTTTGCACTAGTCCAAAAACATAAGATCTTATCCAACATTGGACACCATAGTTATCACCTTCTTTCCATTTTGGTGGCCATGCTGAGTTTTTCTCACATGCTCAAGAATATTTGTAGTATTACCCTAAAATTCAAAATAATATTCATGCCTCTCTTTATAATGATTTTTTGGCCATTTTTTATAAGGCTCTCATTTTTTCTCATTATGCATTTTCCTATGCTCACTACTACTTGCACATCTATGCCTAATGTTTTGTTTAATATTTTACACTATTATTGGATTCATCATTTTTCTTGTCACTTACATCCATTGATTTTTATTTTTGAACTATGTCCTTGGAAGAAACATGTTGATGAGTGTCCACCTATTTGCCTATAATTTTTTTGCATTTTTTTTCATAGGTTTGTTCCATGCACTTAGGCCATAGTTGCATTCTCTATACTTGTTTATTACACTTTATTACACTATTCTTTTGTTATTTTTCATGATTTAATAAGCATTAAAATGACAAAAAAAAAATATACAAAAATGACGGAGGCAAAAGAGTCAGTTCTCACATATTTTTGGCAATAGTCTTGTTGCCCCTAAACAAAGCACAATGTATTGAGTTTTTATCTTACCAATTTTTTGTTTAGTATGGATTTAGGAAGTTGAACCATTTTTTTTCATTTCTACTCCACCAATTGGTTATTATCCAACCATTATGAATATCTTTTTGATGTCTCATATGTCATAGACTTACATTTATGTTCATTATAGATTCTATGTTGCATCAATCACTTATTATGCCATTATTTTTGTTAAAGGTAATTTTTAACCTATGTCAAGCACTCCTAAAAAATCTTTATTTTTGAATGTTGACCTTCACAAATGTAAAGTATGTTCCAAAATCAATCAAATGTCCATTCCCTTTCAAATCTTTCGCCTTATTATAATACCTCATAATGGATGACTGAGGATGCCTTAAATCCCGCCTTCCAATGGATTACTTCCCATATACTTCATCTCATTTGCTATAGGATATGGGTATAGAGTCGTTTTAGTGATTTGGAACTTGCAGTCATTAGTGGTAGGATTTCTCACTATTGATAGTGGAAACACATCAATGTCCTCTTATCGTTAGAACCTATAGGTGTTTAACATAAGATGATTTTTTGGCACTTGATATATTGTACTAGGTATATAATGACTCATTGCAATTATTGGTAAGTTGTATAACATTTGTTAACGTTAAAAATTAATTATTGGTAATCAAAATGGCATCGCACTATGTTTGAGTTTGGTACATATGTTCACATGGTGTAGACTTGTATGAGTGATGGTTTGGTTTGAAGACCTTGGTTCTGTTATAGCGTCACCATATTTATGCTATTTACCCAAGTTGCATTGGTGTTATATTTTTACAGTTTATCCAATATGATATAGAATCATATTTTAGAGAATAGCATGCACATTAATAAGTACAAGAGACGATAGACACAAATATTTTCTTTGGGTAAATCGTATAGGAGAAAACCTCATAACTTCCTCAGAGATAGAATGAGCACTAGTAGAAAAAAGTAAAATCCAAAAGTATAAAGATGATTTTCGAAAGATTCTCTCTCTCACTTATGCAAGCTTTTCCTCTCTCTCTCTCTCTCTCATGCAAACTTGATGAGTGAGTGTGTGTGTTAAAATAGAGATTCACTCTCTTTATTTATACCATGTTTTCCACTTTACTTTTTCCTCTATCAGGCCTACATCTATAGGAGAGACTAATAACCCAATCACAACTTATTTTTGGGTACTAATGCCCTAACATATAAGGGAGGTTTATCCTTAATAACTTTACATGACTCAAATACAATGATGACTCTCCCGATTGGAGGAATGAACATCTCCGTTGGAGGTACAACAATAAAATACAAATAAAATATAAAATATGCAAGTGAATATCTTCTGAAGTTACAATTACATTAACACTCCCTCTTAAATAGGAAGGTATTCTCTTGACATAAACATCAATACATATAGGAACAAGTCTTCAACACTAGATCGCCATGATCATTGTTGTTGTTGTCCTCATCAACTCGATCAAATGGTGATATCAATCGAATCTTATTGTCCTATGAAGTTCTCCAAATCCAACCTTTTTCCATGTTGGATGTAGGCCTAACCTTCATGTAGGTATTCAAATCATCAAGTAGGTATAGCTCAGGACTTATTGCCTTGCAAAACCTGAAGGATATCCCAGGAATGATTATATTCCTATGCAAAACATGAAGGAGCATCCTATGAGTGATTATATGCCTCTACAAAACCTGAAGGATCTCCCAGGACTGATTATATTCCTTTGCAAATCCTGAAGAAGAATCCTGGGACTTATTATATGCCTCTGCAAAACCAAAAGGAGTATCCTAAGACTGATTATATGCCTTTGCAAAACCTGGATCCCTACTATCACCTTATAATCTTCATATCATATCATCATCACTTGGATCACAGCCTAGATGCACACATCTCAACCGAAACCCTTACATATGCACCATGGGAGGACACACCTACCACCATGTGAGATAGGATTTGGTGCATCTGTGTCTTCTAGACCCATCACCTCCCCTTGGGAGGAATGTTGATATGAATTACACCAATATTTTATCTAAATTATCCAAACTTCACTCTCTCTAGTGGCTTGGTCAACAAATTAGATATAAGTTCATCGGTCGCAACACATTGGAGCTTCACTGCTCCTTTCTACACCATATCCCTGATATAGTGGTGCTTTATATCAATATGCTTCAACTTTTCATTGAACAATGGGTTCTCAAACAAATTCACACAACTTTGGTTGCCATAGAAGATACAAGTCGCCTCTAACTGGAGATCAAACAAATCAGAAAGTAGCTTCCTAAACCATACTACCTCACAACTAGTTGAAATGATGAGATATATTATGATTCGGTTGTACTTAGGGGCACACAGGACTGCTTCCTACTAAGCCAAGAGATCACACCTGATCCCAGAATAAAGCAACACCCTGAAGTGCTCTTCCTATCTAATGCACTACCATCCTATTCTGAATTAACCTAACCCTGTAGGTTAACCTTTTTATTCGTGGAAAATCTGATCAAATTATCAATTTTACCTTTCATGTACCTCGATATATTATTTGCAACAACCACATGAACTTGCCTCAAATCTGTAAGGAAATGGATGAAATTATTAACATCAAATTATATTTCTGGTCTCCTGTTCGTCAGGTATATCAATGAACCAATCATTTGACAATATATTATGGCATTAACTAACTCTAATGAAGCATCACAAAGTAGCTTCAAGTTTGAATCCATGGGTGTGGCTATTAACTTGCAGTCCATCATCCCAAAACTCTTCAGGATCTCTACTATATACTTCCCTTGACTAAGGAAGACTCCATATTTACTCTACTACACCTCCATACCTAGAAAATAATGCATCATTCCCAAGTCCTAAACTCAACAGCAAGCTTCCTCTTTGTATATACAATCAAACCATACTCACCTATCACAAATAGGTCATCTACATCAATAGGAGTATTACTAGGTTCACTCTCTCAACCTTGTAGTAAAGGTTGGAGTTTTGTTTACTCTTAGTAAAGCCCAGACTAGTCAGTAAGTTGTCCATCCTTCCATACCACGTCCTTGGCTCCTTCTTCAATCTATACTAATATTTCTTAAATTTCCACACATGAGTCTTCCTGTCATGTGTCTCAAATGCGAGTGGCTGCTCCACATACACTTCCTCTTCCACTACACCATTTGAGAATGATGTCTTGACATCCATCTAGTGTATCTTTCATTTCATCACTCCAGCAAGAAAAAGTATTGTTATGATGGAGGTGTATCTAGCTATAGGTGAAAAAGTCTCCTCATAATCCATCCCTTCCTTATGGGAGAAGCGACGTGCCACAAATATTGCTTTATACTTCTCTATACTTCCATATGCACCATGCTTCATCTTGTAGATAAACTTGGAAGTCGCAATAGACTTCCCTTATGGTCTTGGGACAACATCCCAGACATCATTCTTCATAATCAACTGATATTCCTCGATCGTGGAATCCTTCCATTCTTTCTTTTCTGTTGCTTATTCATAGATGGAAGGTTCCTTGTTAATGATGTCGCATAGCAGGGATACATAATTGAAGTATGGCCTAGGTTTCTTTCTTTCTCTATGTATTCCTTCTGGAGCGCCATATCTCTTTGGATCTAGGATTTCCTATCGTACCAATGTTGGATTCTTTTTGTGAGAATTCTTATCATGAGGTGGATCTACAGGTTTTTGAGGTTCTTCCATTTCTCGATCTTCTTCTGGATTTGCTTCATTCATTGTTGTATCTCCAATCTTGGGTGCTTTTGGTTCTTCAATGTCTTCAATAGGTAGTTTTATAGATTTGTTGTATGCCGATTCTTCGTCAAAATGTCACATCCCCGCTGATATCGATCTTCTTGTACCCTGGTAAGTATATTCTGTAAGCCTTCGAGTTTTCACTACATTGCACAAATATTCCCTTCTTTCTTGAAGGGTCTAACTTCATTCTTTTCTTCTCAGAATGTGTATGTACACCAGGAAGCCAAATATTCTGAGGTGGCTGAATTTTGGTTTCTCACGCGAAGAAAGATGCTTCTGGTGTCTTGTTATCTAGTATTCTGTGTGAGATACGATTTTGTATACACATGGTTTTTCTTGTATCTTCTACCCATATATGCATGGGAAGATTCTGATCATGAAGAATTTCTCTTGCTGCTTCCATAATCATTCTATTCTTCCTTTTTGCAACTCCATTTTGTTATGGATTGTATGGAGTGGTCAGCTCCCTCTTAATCCCTGAATCTCTGCATAATTCCTTGAATTGTTCTGATGTGAATTCTCTGCCATTGTTTGATCGAAAGGTCTTGATATTTATTTTCGTGTGATTCTCTATAAGGGATTTGAATTCCTTAAATTTACTGAATACTTCATATTTTCTCTTCAAGAAATATATCTACGTCTTTTTAGAAAAATCATCAATGAAAGAGACATAATATACATACCCAATCAATTAACTGGATGACATTGGACCACATACACCAGAGTGGATGGTTTCCAAGATTCCTCTTGCTTTGATCTCAATTCCTTCGTGCTTTTTCTATATTTCCAGAAGACCATTAACTACTTTTCTTGCAAGTGATAGTGCTCTATAGTGCACATGTGCAAGCATTCTATGCCATAATTCACTTGGCTCCATGGAGTCATGGACCAAGGATTATTCAATTTGTCCCTTCAGTTTGTATAAGCCTCCCTCTTGGTCTCTGCATCATTTGTGGTCTTTCCTTTTGGTCACATAAGAAATTTTCCATCAATAAATCTAACCCTCATACCTTTTGCATCCAATACAGATATAAAGAGAATATTCTTCACGAGTCCTGGAACATATAGAACATCCTTCATCTTCAAATATTTTCCAGAGTTTAACTTGTAAGAGGCTTCACCACTTCCTTTTATAGGGTATTGGTAGTCATCCCCAAGTTTCACTTTGTGAGGTGAATCATGTTCGGATAGATTCACAAAGGATTCTTTAAATCCCATCATATGCTTGGAATCCCCACTATCTACAAGCCAATCATTGCTCCCATGTGAAATAGTACTTGTGAGAGCTGAAATCAGAACATATTCTTCATCACTTTAAGAATCTTCACTATCTCTTTTGGTTCTCTTCTTGGGAGGTTCATCATCCTCTACAGTGTGATCATGATGTCTCTTGTTCTTCTTCTTCTTTTTGTTCTTGGGACAATATTTGGAAAAATTTCCCTTCTCATCACAAGTATAGCACCTGACATTAGATATATCTCTTCTTGGTCTTCTAATATTATTCTTTTTGTTAATATTTCATATGCTAGACTATATTCATTAGTGTTCAATTCAAAAATCATAGCAACATCATATCCATAACCAGTGATAGAAACACAATCACAAGATAGACACAATATTTATCCTGGGAAACCCTCAAGGGGAAGAAAACCCAGCAAAGCTTCCTCTGTATAAAATGTATAAGATAGAACCCCCAAAAAAATTATCCTCCCCCTATTGTTATGTATCTCTCTATCTCTCCTATGCACTACATGAGTTAGAGTTTTTGTGTCCAAATAAGAACCACAACTCTTCTATTTATACACAATGAGCCAACTAACTTTTACCCTAATCAATTTGTCCCCATTAAACTATTTGGGATGACTTCACCTAGGAAGACTCAAAACAATATATTATATTATTGATTAGGGTGTTATTGACCCAACTTACAATGTAGGCTTTACCTCATGACTCTATGATGAAAAAACACAATAGTAACACCTTGACAGAGGAATAATAACATCTCCCTTGGGTTACATTTGTAAAATACATTTAGAATATCCTTTGAAGTTACAATATTCAACAATCCCCCTTAATGAGAAGGTTATTCGAATAACAACATAATCATAGACAATAGGAGCATAGAGAGACAATATCTTTGAGCAATACATCTAGGTAATACATCTATATGTCATCAGAAGTTTTCACAATTAGTAACTGGAACATTTACTCTTCAATTTCTTCATCTTCTGCATCACACGATCACTTGATCCTTTTGCAGCAATGCTTCAAACTTTTGATCCTTCATAGAAATACTTCGTTCTTCTGATCCTTTGCAGCCACACTTCAATCTTATTGATCCTTTGCATCAGCACTTCGATATTCTGCAACAATCTTTCAATCTTATCGATCCCTTGTAGCAGCAATTCGATCCTTTTGATCCTTTTCAGCATCACTTTGATCCTTTCGATCCTTTGCAGCATCACTTTGATCCTTCTTGATCCTCTGCAACCGCACTTCAATATAGTTGACCCTTCACCATTGTACTTCAATCTACTTGATCCTTCACCACCATGCTACCTACTATACACATGATCTATTTGCAGGATGATCAATACCAATCACTTTAGGAAAAAACTCCAAGGATGATGTAATCCTCCATTAGGATGATGCATGAAATTGATCAACTGAATCATCTACAACTAAATGTAGATCTCGACCGCACCCAGTGCAAGCCTTATCGTCTGTGAGGACTCATTGTAGACCATCTAGATCATGAAGGTTAGGACCAGTCCTAAGTGAGTGTTATGCTACAGTATCTACCATTATGTGTAGGTATACTCTACCATGTAAGAGTATTGTATGTAGAGAAGATCTCAACCACATTCAAAATGGCGACCCTGTTATCTGGAATATTTCACCTTCTACGGACAATAAGGTGCTCCATTGGTCTGAATGGTTCAGATCCAGAACAAATGAACGACAAAGGTTGAAGACCCTTCCTAGACGCTGTAGATACCTAGAATGTGATGCTTCGATAGTAACCTTGTGTACCTGCAATCAGATTAAACATGCAAACACATCAAAGCTGCCAGAATATAATCTACTGATCCATGTTAGTGACTAAGGAATCTAACAACATATACATGTGAAATCAAACAACAACAGTAATGTGGTATGGAAATCAGCTTTGCATTAAGATAAAATGGAGAAGTTTACAACCATTTAAGCCTTACTGTTGACATGCATCTCCATGAAACCAAACACTCTCATCCCCATAAGCTCCAACTTTTTCTCTCTATGCTCTCCAATGTCTTGGGCCAAGTAATCAATCCAACAACATAACAATACCTTAAGAGTTCTCCCCCTCAACCATGGACATGAGCTTGTATTTATAAGGCTCAATGGATAGGGATGGTTGAGAGATTTGTGGATGAGGTGGCCTCTAACATTCTAGGATGGGGGATCTTGAGCTCAACTGACCCACAATGATAGGGATAAGGGAGGACACGAGGCTCATGATATAGAAGCCTCAAGAAACTTCTATTTTCCCATTTTACCCAAGGTACCGCTTTTCTCCTTCAATGACAGAGCGGTTCAGGTAAGAAACGCTTATGGACTAAGGGCCATAAGTGGTGGCACCACTTGTGGATAACAAGGGATAGGTAGTGTGAGCAAGGTACCGCTCATGGATAAAGGGGAAAGTGTAGTGCTAAGACTTTTTGTGAAAGATTGACAAATGGTATGAATTTGCACTCTAAGTGCTAGGATTAAGGGCAAATAGGTATGTCAAAGGTCTTATCACATGATGATGACAGGATTTTGGTATAACAGGATGCCCCCTAAAGCATGAGTCTTAGAGGGATACGATAAACGAGAGCTTTGATAGAACAAGTCGTTGCTACAAGATGAAAATGTAGGCTCGATCAAAGCATGTTGTCAAGTAGGCATCTGTAGTACATAAATATGTTGACTCATAGACACAAGTAACCAACTCATGGCTGTAGACCAATACAAGGCAGATCCATGACAGGAATAAACAAGCATGGCTACTAGAATACATAGTAGATCCATGTGATAGAGGACTCAAACTTGGACATAGCTACCAGACATACAATGTAGATCTATGTCATCCAGACACATATTTGAGCATAGCCATGACGGTACAAATGTGGATCCATGCTAGATATACAAAACTCCATCGCAACGTAGGGAATTCAATGAACGCTTTAAACAAATACCCAGGGTCTTCATCTCGTCTTCCATGAAGTACAATTCTATCCATGTGATTACAATGATATGAAGTCAAACATGGTAGAAACCACACTATTACCAGCCAATGATGTGAACCATTAACAAGTGCAAGGGAGATCACCATTAATGTCAATGATTCCCAAGGTACTCTAGTACAATCTACTGAGTGTGAATAGATGTCCTAATGTCGAACACCCAGTTGATTCTATCGATCAAAGGTCAATGATGTGAACCTATGTTGAGAGTGAGAGAATCTATCATTAAGGCATATAGATCTCAAGGTACCAAATATTGTTTCTAAGACTATTTCCCAGATAATGAGCTGATGTTGACATCAAAATTCTCGTCAAAGGAGGGCCATGATGAGTCCCACATCGACGACACAAAACTCAAAACATAGTTTTGGAATGATGTGAATGTAGTAACCATAATACTGACTCAAAAATACTAACACAAAGACTGTGTGGACTGCAGAGGTAAAATTCCTTCAAATCCCCTTTGAACATCGGGCGGCACGACAAAAATACTTGGCAGCATGACTGAACGGGACAAACACACAATATGATAGTGGACAATACATTCTTTTGAATGACTCAAAGGAGTGACATGACTCATGAAAGTGGATCATCGTGGAGATCAGCTCAATACCCAATTGACTGACATGATGTGTAGACAGGTGCCATGTTCAAAGGTAACGACAAACAACTGCCATTATTTGCAAAATGATTCCCTTCGCATTTCCCCCATCATGGTTGATGAGTGCCTCATTTTGGTTTTACGAGTTCAAAGAGGGTAACAAACACTCGATATAGCTTGTCGGAAGACAAGTCCAGACTCATATGTTTTACAAACCTGAGAAAGGAGGGGTTCATTCCCAAAACGGGTCTTTCAATGTTTGATTTAACGAGTCCACTTAAAGAAAAATCGACATCGTTCATGTTTAGAGAGTTTGAACGAATATAGAAGAAGACTCCACAGGGGTCCTTTTTCGTATGATTTAGTCCCTAAGGACCGAAAAAGTATAAAATCATACTTTAGGGAACTCTTCTAGTCATGATTGGCTAGAGTGCATTTTTTGTAAATAGTCCTATCCAAGCTGAAAAAGAGATAACCTACCGTCATACAGATGACTCTTCAAATACTTTAACGACCGTGAAAAAGACAAGATTGCTCGATAACCTTTTCATATTTAGGGAGCCTGAAAAGAGTTTAAAGAGAACTCCACGAAGTTTCTTTACACAATGTCACTTTTTACAAGCCTGGAAAGAATCAGAAATGGACTCGATGATATTTTCGTGCTTAAGGAGCCCAAAAAATACGTGAAAAGAAGACTCCATGACGCTTCTTTACACAATCTCAATTTTTTACGAGCCTGGAAAGAAACTGAAATGGACTCGGATGCTTGATACTGGGTTTAAAGAGTGTGACCAAAGTGTTGTAATACGTGCTCATCGACCTTTTCCATTTTATGAAAGTGCAAAAAATCCATAAACAAACTTCCAAAGCTTGTTTCAATGGTTCTCTTATCCTGCAATCAACTCAGAAACAAGTGTTAAATGCATTTATAACTAGCATTAAGGGATTACAACAGATAAAATTTCACTAAAATATGATTTTATATCAAAACTATAGTATGTCAGACCCAAAAATGCCTATATAAGTCATGTAAATACTAAAAAACAAATCATTTCATTATTTACCCTTAATGGAGAGCATTTGGAGCACTTTCTTATCCAGATCTTTAGCAGCTGATACGGGGAGTTCCCACTGTACGTTTTGAGCACCGTCAGTTGCAAGTAATAGCTAAAACCCTACTCTTTCATTTCATAGCATTTATTTTGAGTTTTGATGGGGTTTTGGGCTCATATGGAAAGCCCTAAAATCTTAAAAGAGGGCACCACGCATACCCCTTACGGGATACGCGGTACCTCCCAAGAACTGCGCCTATAACATGGTTAGTTTTGGATGAGAATTCAACAATATACATTTACTGACCGTAGATTCTCCACAAGATATAACATAGTTGACAGGCAGTGCCGACCATGGAGATTTTAAACTAATAGCATGAGCAATATAAATTCATTCTTTTGATTTTTAATGATTACGGATGATTCTAATGCATGCTATGATTGTTTTTGGCAAGTCTTGGTTGATCAAAACATGGTGATATGGAAAGAAAGATCACATGAAAATGATGATGCTTTTGCTAAGAGAAATGTGGGTTGTATTGCCACATTATGGGACTGTGGGCTCCTGAAGTTCTTTCGGACCCCAAGCATGGTGTCACATGAGCAGTTACTAGAGCACATACTGTGGATGTGGAATCCAGAATAGTAGTAGTTCGAGGTGGGGGCCCATATTCTTACAGTGGAAGTAGAATACATCTACTTCTTGACTGGTCTCTCAAGACACGGTGCCCCCATCTCACTGATAGGTTCCCGTGGAGGGGATACTACCACTCGAGAGCTTATAGATTGTCACTATGCTCCAGGGACGAGGACATCGGGGAAGAATATCCCCATTAGATCAGTGATGGATGGGCCCCTATGGACCATCCTATTTACTATGCAGAGGGTGTCTAGGAGTCAGGATGTGCACCAGGATTCTATGGCACACATGTTGTATGCCATAGAGGCCATGGAACCCACAGTATTCAACTGGGCGGAAGTCATTCTTCCGATATTCAAAGACTAGCTGACTAAGTGTCGACAGGGAGAGCTAAAGCAGTTTGGCTTTGGTTCCATTTTATCCTACTTCTTCTTCGAGTGGGTTCCAAAGATAAGACCTCAAGTGGTCTTCAGGAGCTTGAGAGCGCGGGACCCCCGTATGCTGAGGTGGGTCCAGATCATGGCTCATAAAGGAGCAGGTAGGGGAAAGGTGAAGTGCAATGACCCATTCTTCAGATGGCTTCGAGATCAGATCCTCATGGTTGAGGATTATGCTTACGTAGGTACGGACTTCACCAAAGATCCTGACCTACCACTCCCACCTGGCGGACAGTGGGGCGACATCGGTAAGAAGCAAGAAACACTAAAATGGATGAAATGTTTTTATGTTTTTTAATGTTTTATATTTTTCATGTTAAGTGGTGAGACCTGTATATTCTCATGCAGATGTTGGAGCAGCGCGACCTGGAGGAGCTTCTCCATTGGATAGGCGAGCTGGAGCCCACTTTGTACCACAAGGTGATGATATCACTGGGGAGCTAGAGGAAAACCTGGAGAGGTTGACCTTGGATATCACAGATGCTGCCATTGATGACCTCCCAATGAGGTATCAGAGACCTATAACGGGAGTACCGGGTCGATTCAGAATGCTACTACATAGAGTAGCTCGAGCAGTGATGTGCTACCATGAGCACCACTAGTGTATGAGATATGTACTTAAAGTTGATAGCTTCAGGATTTTGTATGATGGTTTTTCCTGAAAGCCTACGTGCTTCAAATGAGGTCTCGGGACCTATTTTTGTAAACTTTTCATAGACATATGTATACAGACTTTTACCTGGTGTTTATATATGTATCAAATGGTCAATGTATTTTACATGAATTTTATGTGTCTTTAAATGTTTATTTACAATGTACCATGTTTGATTTCAATGTCATGAATGGGAAATATGCCAATCTAGGATGTAATTAGCTAATGAGTCAGCAACTACATTATGTTCCCTAGGGATATGCCTATAAGTGATGGTTTCAAATGATCTTTCTAGCGAATGTACTCTCTAGAAGAGGCAGAGAAGCAAAAGGTTTCTAATGGTTTCAACATGGTTTAATTGACAAACCACAAGTTGTGAGTCCATCAAGACTACTAGATCACGAACATTCTGGGAGGAAGCTTCAGTCAGAAGACCAATGACTGCTTCATATTCGACGATGTTATTAGTATCGGGACCTATACAAACTGCTCCTGAACTGGTCAAATCTTCATCTAGGGAATAGAGGACCCAAGCAGCCGAGGCGAGATTCAAGGTGTGGAGGAAAGCACCATCAACGAAGCCATAGAAATCCATCTGCATGACCAAAACATGGTATAAACAGATGCAAACACTAAACTCAAAACCATCTTGAAAATACTAAAAGCACATTGAAAGTCAATCAATATACATATATACAAGATACTATCCAAGAAAGACCTAGGCATAGTACCTTTTCAAGTACAACCCATTGCGAGGTTTCCCCAAAGGGATTCCATCATAATCAACAAGCTCATAGGCTCCTTTCTCTAAAACCTTAGAAATGAGGAAAGGTCTGTACCACATGGACTCGAACTTACCCTTCCCTAGTTTTTCATATCTCTGATCATAAGTCAAAAATAGGTCACCCTCATTAAAGACACGAGGTTGGATAGATTTATCATATTGCACCTTGACGTGTTTCTTATGTGCCTCATTAGCCAAGACAGCATCTCTCCGAGTCTTGTCAAGGTTATTCAAGTACAAAAATATTTTTTCCTCTGCGGAAGTGTCTAGGAGAAGTTTGAAGGCAAGTTGTAAAGATGGAATATGACATTGAATCGATAAGACAACTTCGAGTCCATAGACAAGCCAGAATGGCATGAAACCAGTGGTTGTTTTCACTGAAGTCCGATAATCCCAAAGAGCGGAGAAAAGAATGTGGTTCTAGATGGATTTATGATCTCCAACCATCCAATGAAGCATAGTTTTCAAAACTTTGTTAATGATCTCTACCTGACCATTCACATGTGGATAATACGGCGTAGAGTTTTCATGGTGAAAACCTAGCGTAGCACTTATTTCCTCCATCATTTGATTATGGAAATGGGATCCGTGATCAGTAACGATGGACTGTGGGACTCCAAATCTAGCTATGATATGATTGAACAACAAGAGAGCAGCAGTCTTACCATCTTCTACGTATGTAGGCATGGCCTCAGCCCATTTTGTTAAATAATCAGCAGCTACAATGATGTAACCATGCCCCTTGGCTGAGGTAGGCTTACAATGCATGAATTTAATCCCCCATTTGGCGAATGGGCCAACGGAAATGACGGGGTGTAGTGGAGCAGGATGGGTGCACTTTTTAGGATAAAAGTGTTGACAAGGTGGGCATTTCTTAACAACCTCATGATAGTCTTTGAAGACAAAAGACCAGAAATAGCCAGTGCAAAGGATTTTCTGGGTTGTAGCCATCCCAGATAAATGACCACCACATGCTATAGAGTGGAAATCATTCAACACATGTTCAGCCTCCTCATGGGTGAGGCATCGCCAGAGAATTTAGTCAATCCCACGTCTATACAAGGTATCATTCAGGATGAGATAGTATTTCGCATGGTGACGGATACGGCAATGATCATCGCGGGATAAATGCGGCTGAAATCGTTGTGTTTAGAGATAAATAAGCAAATCTCCATACCAAGGATCGGTAGTGCTAATCAGGAACAGGAATTCATCTGGGAATGAATCACTACGCTTAGATTCCATCGAAGCACAGGGAAGATCACACATAAGCTCTGTAAAGACCAAGGATTTCTTTGATGTGGCTTTGGCAAATTCTAGATCAAATTCCTAAAGTATGACTATCCAGTGGGAGTACTTTCCCCTGAGCACCTGATGAGTCAAGATGTAATACATCGGGTTCTGGTCTGCCAATACAGTGGTAGTGTGGAGCAGAATGTAGTGATGAAACTTTTGTACAACAATGACCATGGCCAATGCTAACTTTTCCACATGTGAATAGTGAGTTTTAGAATCCATGAGATTCTTACTGGCATAATAAATCATGTGCTCCTGACCGTGGATATTTTCCTGCACTAAAACCATAGCGATGGTAGTAGCGGAGGCAACAATATACAAGATAAAGTCCTTTGAATAATCTAGGGGTTGTATCACAAGTGAATGAGTGAGAGCATGCTTAATATTATCAAAGGCACATTGGGCCTGGTCATCCCAAAAGAATGGAGTGTTCTTCTTGAGGAGACGCATATAACCTTGCGTTTTCTCTGCGAAATTGCACATGAAATGGCAGAGAAAGTTTGCCTTCCCTTGCAAACTTTGGAGTTCAAGGAGATTAGTTGGGGCTGGTAGATCTAAAATTGCGGCAATTTTCAAAGGATCGATCTGGATGCCATCTTTGGATACCACAAAACCTAGCAGACATCCCGTCTCAACATAAAAAACACATTTATGTGGATTGAGCCGTATATTATAATGAAGGCATCTTAGGAATATCTCTCTAAGATGACCAGGGTGATCCTCCCGTCACTGTGAATGAGCAGGGGGGTCATCAAGGTATGGTTCAACAATATGTTTAATATCATGAAAGGCATAGGACATCGTGCACTGGAATGTGGCTCTAGCATTTTTCAAGCCAAAAGGTAAATTCTTATATGAAAAAGTTCCCCATGGGAAAATGAATTCTGTATTATGCTGATCGGAGGGTAATATATCAATCTGATTATAGCCAGAGAAGCCATCCATGAATGAAAAGATGACACTTCCAGCACAATTTTCAATAATCTGATCGATGTGCAGAGTAGGAAAGTTGTCCTTGGGACAAGCCTTATTCAAATCCCTAAAGTCGATACAGACTCTAATGGTGCCCTGCTTTTTATTGATAGGGACAACGTTCGATACCCATTCCGTCAAGGGTACAGGATAAATAAACCCAGCTTTGAGAAGTTTCTCAATTTCAGCTTTAATAGCTATAGCCTTCCGAGGATGGACTTGCCTTAGTTTTTTCCTGACAGGTTTATCCATGGGATAGGTTTTAATCTCATGGACCACAATGGATGGGTCAATCCCTGACATCTCTTCATAGGACCAAGCAAAAATATCATGGAATTATTTGAAAAGTGCCTTATAGGCTTCAGATTCATCTATCGAGCAATTCTTCCCAACATGAACATGCTCAATAGTATCAGGCTTGGCTGATATGTCAATCAGATTCGTCTGAGTAATGTTGCAAAGGTTTCCTTTAGAATCTGTATCCTGCAACAATATAGGACTTTGGGGTACATTGACAATATCAGTAGGAAATAAGGATGCAAAATCATGGCTAACCGAACTGGTGTTGGGGAGGAACATGGATCTATGATGGTGATCCTCCCAAATAGACTCATCCATATTCATGATCTCCATAATGGACTCATCAGAAGGAAAAGTCTCAGAGAGATAATCTAGAACAGGAAGAGAAGGTTCTAACCAGTACGGTAAATGGTAAGGACCTGAAGCCATGAGATGAATGTCATTAGTGTGATCCTCGGAAAAGGTTTGAATGGTGTCATATAGTAATTTGTGTGAACTCAATGAGGTGGATTCAACAACTTGTTTACCCTTAGGCTCATAATCAAATGAGGCGATCATATGGACTGTAGTGGTATCCGTGCTAGGAGGAGTGGAGGGAAAAATCCCCATAAGGGATGAATCCTTCAACATGCATACCCTAATAGACTGGTAAGGAGGAGGGGATTGGCCTAACATAGGGATGTTATTAGCTGTGGAGGTAGTAACATCTGGTGTACAGAAATCAAGTTGGTCAATAGTAACAATTCTCCCTAGATGCAAAAATTGGACTGTTCGAAATACTTTTGAGGAAACAACAGTCATGGCATAGAACCAATTTCTTCCTAGAAGGAGGTTGTAATCTAAGGAGGCATCTACCACTTCTACTTGAATGGAAATATTTTTTCCCCCCAACTCGACCACTAGGGCTGATATGAGACCATGCAGTTGGAAACCCCGTCCGGCAAAGGCTGTGAGGGTTGTAGGTGATGTTACAAGCTCGGGAGAGCCAAGATCCTTCCAACAAGACAGAGACAAAACCGAGGTTAAAGCTCCTTCCTCTAGTACCATTCTAAAAACCTTCTTTCCAACTACTTTTGTAATGATTTGAAAAGCAAGTTTATACAGTAACCTAGACTTATAGTTCTCAACATTGAAATGAATCAAGTTAGTATTATCCGGGTCTAAAGATCCTAATGCTGTCAACAAGTTTTTGCGCTGTGTAGGGAAACTTTGGAGTACTTCTAAGGTAGACATTGCACAAGGCTCCTGAGCTAGATCTTCAAATACATTATAAAATTAAGCAGCTCGGGCATTAGGGTTAAATACTTCCTTCCAAAGAGTACTCTTAGGTGGATGCAAAATCATGTTGAGAGTAGGCTTCTCGATAGATAAGGGGAGAGTAGACGAGGATTCAGAAGAACTAGTAGAGGGAGCTTTCCCTGGAAAAGAATGATCTTCTTTTTTATCTGTGGGTTTGTCATAATTTTGACTTCAAGTTTGCAGATTGATGGTATTTGAGGACATCATACGAATTTCCTCTGACGAACTAGAGTTACCCTAATTAGACATGTGGTCTATCAGTTGTTGTTGAGAGGGAAAAGGATCCGTAAGTACTACGGGTATGGGATTGGACTTCAAAATATGGAAGATTTCGTCTCGAAGAGGACACTCCTTTGAAAAATGGTCACCACCACATAGTAGATAGGGATATTTTTCCTTTCTTTTCCCTTTATTGTTATCATTGTTGGTTGGTCTTGGAGTCTCATGTTGGTTTCTAGGTTTTTTATTTCTATTTTTACCTTTATTTCTATTATTACCCGAGGTTTGAGTACTTTGAATGGAATTGACCTCGGTGAAAAAATTAGGAGTTGAAGGAGTAGGGGTGGTAGTTTGGGGTTGCTTGGCAGGTTTCGTTGCTGACGGGGACTAGATTGAACCAACAATCCCATCAACAAGTACTTCTGCTGGTGGCTTGGTGGGATCAGTGCTTGGGAAAGGACGTTGAGGAATCAAGTCATAAAGGGTTCCAGACTGGGAATAGACCAAGTCTAGATACTGGGCTCGACTAATATCCTTCTCTTCAGTAAAGACACCACCCATAGCCACATCTTAGGCAATTGGAGGAAACAAGGATTTGGTAAACTAATCAGCTAATAACTGATCCGAAATAGGGGCCTTAATAATCCTTCTCGGCCTTCTCCACTCATGAATATCATCGTATATGTGGGTGGAGGTGTTCTGTCACAGAGAAGTTAAAATATCAGTGCCCGTTTCATAATGAATAGGGATCTGAAAGTGTGTAAGAAACATGATTTCCAACGAGCCAAAATCCATAAATGAATGTTGTGGGAGTTCAATGTACCACTTCGCGGCTGTACCGATCAAAGTTCACTGAAATATTCGTAAATGAACAGAGTCATCCATGAGGGATTTTGAAGAACACCACAAATGGAATGTCATAACATGGTTCTTTGGATCATCTCCCTGCTTCCCATCGAACTTCAGGATATCCGATGGTAACTTTATCGGAATAGGAGGCCACAAGGGATTGTGTCGAATGGGGTCATTGGTTAACTTGGACAAATATGGTAAGTCCAAATTTGCTAGGAAAGGTAACTACTAGTTGGGTTGCACATACTAGTAATATTGATATGGCATATAATTACCAGTAGGAGCATAAGTGGACTGAAATACAGGTTGCTATGATGAAGAACTACCGCAAAATCCGCCCACAGGGGGTTTATTTCCAGGATCAGGACCGCTAGGACCACTAGGGCCTTTAGGAGGAGGACCACCAGGGCCACTGGGACCACCAGGACCACCAAGAGGTGGACCACCAGACCCTCTAGAGCCACCAGGAGGTAAGCCTCCAGAGCCTCCAGAACCACTAGGCAAAGGGCCACTAGACCCTCTAGGGCCATAAGGAGGAAAGCCACCAGGACCCCTAGGATCACTAGGACCACTAGGAGCATAGGGAGGAAAGTTTCCAGGTCCTATGGGACCATTAGGCCCCCCAGGAAGAGGACCTCCTTATGGCGGTCCTCTGGCACCTCCCACAGTATGTATAGGTATCCCCCCCATAGCTGGCATGTAAGACTAGTTAGGTTGGCCCCATGGTGTAAAAGAGTTACTAGGGTATGGAATTCCAGCATAAGGCATCCCTGTAGGATTAGGTGGATGATTAATATTACCTATAGGTATGTGATAACCATAACCTCTAGAAGATTGAATGGTTACAGGTTGTGCCCCTGAGGGATGACCTGAACTAGATGGGGGATTAACCACATTAGTATGGGTGGGAGGGACATAAACTATAGATGGTTCTATATTAGAGGTCTGTCCTTGACTAGGTACAATTCCAGTGTTAGATAACGTAGGTCGTGCCGGGGGTTTCCCCCCGACACTAGAAGGTACAGACAAAACGAGAATTGAAGGTTGAGTCCCAAGTGCAAAAGACCTCAGAGGATTAGGAACAAACATAATATGGGAGGTGGTGGAGGTGGTATTTTGACCTGGGTTGTGGGGTGTTATTGGATGATCTATAATCGATTCAATGGGTCTCATAGAATCGGCAAGTGAACGATATCCAACAGGAACAGATGTGGAACATGATGGTGTCGGGCCTAATAGGTCCTCTATTTGCTTGTCAATCTCCTGTGCACGGAGAATGGCAATACAGTATTGCCTACTTTCTTCTTCATCTTCAGAAGAGTTTAAACGGGTGCCAAATGAGGCAATGGCCTATCCTACAGGGGTATCCCAAAATGGAGCATTGGGACAAAAATCCAGACAAGTAGTATCATCAACATGGCCTTCCATGGGAGAATGGAACGAGGTATTTCCACGAGAAGGTTGTTGGACCAAGGGAGGAAAGTGTGAAGAATATGGTCCTCCACTTTCTGCAACCACACTATCTCCTACTTGAGAGGTGGTAGCAACTCCTTGGTCGATAGCTTCCATTGGATTTTCTCCTGAACTAGGAATAAAATTGGGTGGCAAGCCCCGTACTCTTCTGGACTATCTTAACTCAGCTAGTTTGTATAGTTCCTATCTAACCTAGGGTCTGAAAAACTAGAAAACACACCAAAAAATTTCCCTACTCAAGCTATAGGTCAAAACAAGCACACTTAAAATGATAGGAGGAGTTCAAAAGTCAGGTCTCTCATCAGGATTATCAAGAAGGTGCCACTCATGATATACCTCGAGGGTACGTGCGTAGTAATCTCCCCGAATGCTATTTTCGGTGTATGGCTCCAAGCAAGAAGGACAAAGGGATTTTCTCAGATGGATAGGGTATCTTAGTGGGGTCTCTCGATATACTCAAGGTACGTGGGAGCTCGAATCGGTAGTAGTGATATATAATGCATAATTGTACACAAGGGGCATTCTGATATACAATTGAGTATGTGAAGTATATTTCTATATACCTCAAGGGTACGTGAAAGGTCGTTCAATATACCGATGGTACATGGAAGAACCTCGCAAGTCCCGGAATGTAATGCAGACAAATAACGACAGCTCCTACACTTAACGATGCCCAAACACGTCTCTAAACTATCACTCCAATTGCTACATAAATTTTATCCTATAACTACCGTTAATTTTAAAGTGGACGGTTAGGTGAATGCATGATTTTTTGACAGAAAAGTAAAACCATGCAGTATGCTTGTGCAAATATTTCACTTTACCATTCAGTATGCCTACTTATAGAAGGGAAAGAGAGTATTTTATTTTGTTTCAAAACCAAAAATACTTCCAAACAACAGTCTTGAACACAAAATCAAATACAAGCAACACTTTCCAAACTAATTTCTCTTTTCTGAAGCAATAATAAGGGGGAGAATCTATTTTCCTAAAAGAAAAACAAGAAGCACACTACATGCAAATGCACTCTATTTTTTCAATTTTCTCTTAAAACATAGGAAAATCTAACTTAAAACTACCATATTTTTTATTTTGATTGAGATAGTACTAAATGCATAAGAGATAAAAGAACATGAAGAGCCTGAAAGCTTGTAAAGCTAATCAGAGATCCAATGTCCAATGCTCAATGATGATAACCTATTCTTAGTCAAAAAATTTCTTTTTTAAAGGAAGGAAAAAGAAGTTCTCTACGCAAATAAGAAATGAAACTAAGATGCTAATTAAATGTTCTTCTTTTAGTCTATATAATAGAAATGAAAAGAGATCTTACTAACACCCTAAGCTTTTCAAAAAACAAGAAATCCTTTCGCAAACACAACCAACAAGCATAGAAGCAAATGACCAATCAAAAATCCTAATCTAGATTTTGAATTTCCCAATCAAACCAATCTTAAACCATAAAATTTCAAGCCACAAGCATCAGATTCTATCACACAAACCTGACAGTGCAGAACTGAAAGCAAAAAAACTCAAATTTTTACAAAAAATTAGGAAAAGGAGGTCTCAGAATGATGCCTACCTGGCACCGTGCTTCTTGGGTGTTGAAAGAGCAGTTCTATCCCAGCACCGCTTCTCGCCAATGGGATACAGGCAGTGGCACCGTGTACTGCCCACTCTGTTCAAACGGTGGCACCGCTTCTCATCCACTGCATAGGTGGGGTTCCTTGTAAAGATCCAAAACACAAAGAGAATGCTAGATCAAGTAAGAAAAATACCAGATCGAGGTAAAGGCTGATAGATTGAGTATAAAAACAAAGCATAAAAGGTTGAAATGATTCAAATATGAACAGATATAGAAGTTTCAAACCCAAATGACTAAGTCAGAGAGCATATCTAACTGAAGAGAGTTGGAGAAGGAGACTGGATTCGAACAAGAGTTAAAGAACTGAGGAAGATCAGATCAACTGATACATATATCTATTCCCCAGTGGAGTCACTAGATTTGTTAGCTGGAATATTTCACCTTCTGCAGATAGTAATATGTTCCACTGGTCTGAATGGTTCAGATCCAGAACAAATGAACGACAAAGGTTGAAGACCCTCCCTGGATGCCGTAGATACCCAGAATGTGATGCTTCAATAGTAACCCTGTGTACCTGCAGTTAGATTAAACACACAAACACATCAAAGCTGCCAAAATATAATCTACTAATCCATGTTAGTGACTAAGGAATCTAACAACATATACATGTGAAATCAAACAACAATAGTAATGTGGGACGGAAATCATCTTTTCATTAAGATAAAATGGAGAAGTTTACAACCAATTAAGCCTTAGTGTTGACATGCATCTCCATGAAACCAAACACTCTCATCCCCATAAGGTCCAACTTTTTCTCTCTATGCTCTCCAATGGCTTGGGCCAAGTAATCAATCCACCAACATAACAATACCTTAAGAGTTCTCCCCCTCAACCATGGACATGAGCTTGTATTTATAAGGCTCAATGGATAGGGATGGTCGAGAGATTTGTGGATGAGGTGGCCTCTAAGATCCTAGGATGGGGGATCTCAAGCTCAACTGACCCACAATGATAGGGATAAGGGAGGAAACGAGGCTCATGGTATAGAAGCATCGAGAAACTTCTTTTTTTCCCATTTTACCCAGGGTACCGCTTTTCTTCTTCAATGACAGAGCGGTTCAGGTAAGAAACGCTTATGGACTAAGGGCCATAAGCAGTGGAAATTCTTGTGGATAACAAGTAATAGGTGGTGTGAGAAAGGTACCGCTCATGGATAAAGGGGAAAGCGCAGTGCTGATCATTTTTGTGAAAGATTGACAAATGGTATGAATTTCCACTCCAAGTGCTGGGATTAAAGGCAAATAGGTATGTCAAAGGTCTTATCACATGATGATGACAGGATTTTGGTATAACAGACCCATCTTATAAGATCCATACCACGTATGCTAGGACCACTCTAAAGTGAGTGTTATACTACATAGTTCGTGAGGACTCATCATAGCGAATCCATACCACACAACTTCCAAGTGAGTGTTATTCTATGGTATCTACATATGAATGTAGGCATACTCTCCATACAAGATTATTGTCTTGAGATAATATCTCAATCACATATGAAATTTTATTCCTATCATCCATGAGGACTCATATCATAGAGTATCCATACCATAAAGTTTAGGACCACTCCCGAGCGAGTGTTATTCTATGGTATCCACAATTGAATGTGGGTACTCTCCATGCAAGAGGAACATATGCAAGGCCATCCTTAGCTAGTAAGGACCACTCTCATGCACATAGTGTTATACCTGCCATCCTCAAGAGAGGATCACTGTTATCCATCATTGATGTCAGTCTCATGATCAGTTCCCCTTTCATGGGAGGATCCATATTATCAAAATGATCCCCATTTGTCCGAGAAGGTTTCATGTCTTCAACATGTTCTTCCTTTCTAAGGAGAGTCCATATCTTCAACTTGTTCCTCCTATTTGAATAAGGTCCATATATTCATCATATGTAGTCCCATCACTGTTCCTCCTTGCGAGGAAAGTATTTTCCAACTACACCAAGCTTGTCACAAAAATATTCAAACTTCACTTGAGATAGAGGCTTGGTTAGTACATCGACAACTTTCTCATCGGTACTCACATACTGGAGATTTATAGATACCTTTTGTACTATATCCCTTACATAAAAATATCGGATTTCTATATGCTTTGATTAGTCATGGAACTCCGGATTCTCTGTCATTTTTATACAACTTTGGTTGTCACTGAGAATTATTGTGGTGTCCAAATTCATGTCAAATAATCCTAACATAATATTTCGAATCCATATTTCTTCACAACAAGCATAGAAAGATGAAATGTACTTTTATTTAGCTATACTAAGAGAAATACTAGACTGTTTCTTACTAAACCATGAGATCATGGTGGATCCCAGACAATATTATCCACTTGAGGTGATCTTCTTCTCTGCGACATTCCCAATATGAATCTGTATATCCATACAATCTGTATTCATGATATCTCCCATAGTATAGTCCCAAATCAAATGTACCTTTTAGGTACCTCATCACATGCTTTGCAGCTATCAAGTGAACTCGTATAGGTTTAACTTAGTACTAACTTAATGTGTTCACAAGAAAGCATATATCTGGCCTTGTATTCGTTGGATACATCAATGACCCAATAATCTATCTGCACTGATTTATATCCAGGATAACTTTGATGTCTCATCATATAACAGCTTCAGGTTGGTGTCCATTGGTGTGTTCATGGATTTACAATCCAACATATCAAATATTTTCAAGATTTCTACTACATACTTTCCCTGATTCAGAAATATTCCTTCTAGGATCTCGCACACTTCCATCCCTAGGAAATAATGCATCAATCCAAGATATTTCATCTTGAATTCTTCAACTAGCTTCTTCTTGCAATCTTTAATCTATTTCTCATTTCGAGTCAGAAATAGATCATCCACATACAACAATAGTATGAATGGTTCATCATCCACAATATTCATATAAAGGTTAGGATCAAATTTACTCTTGCTAAAGCCCATGCTTGTCAATAAGTTATCTATTCTTCCCTACCAAGCTTGAGGAGCTTGCTTTAGTCCATATAGATCGTTTTTCAACTTGCATACATGAGTCACTCCATCTCTGACTTCAAATACTTGTGGTTGTTCGATGTAAACCTCTTCCTCAATCACACCATTAAGGAAGGTTGTCTTTACATCCATCTGGTGTAAGTCCCACTTCATCATGGAGGCAAGTTCCATGATAATTCTAATGGAAGTGTACCTTTATACTAGAGAGAATGTCTCTTCATAATTGATCCCCTCTTTTTGAGAAAATTCTCTAGCCACAAATATTGCTTTGTACTTTTCAATACTTCCATCAACAACATGTTTTCTCTTCTAGATCCATTTCGAAGATACCACACTCTTGTTTTCTGGTTTGGGAACTATATCCCAAAAATAATTCTTCATGATCGACCAGTATTATTTCATCATTGCTTCAACCCATTCTTTATTTTGATCATCTTCCTCATAACTGGAGGGTTCTTGATCTACAATATCACACATGAAATATACATAACTAGAATATGGATTTGATTTTTTGCTGGTTCTTGTGGATCATTCTGGAGCTCCATATCTCTTTGCTTATTGTATGATTTTTCTTACCCAGGAAGTTTTTCTCTTTCGAGAGATATCCATAGTAGAGGGATCCTGAGGTTCTAACATGTCATGATATTCTGATGCTACTATTTTAGGAGAGGGTTAAACTTCTATCCTTTTGGGAGGTACATCTTCTTCATGTACTTCTTAGAGTTAACACCTTCTAGATTTCTTAAGAGTTGTCTCTTCATCAAATGTTACATCCGTAATAATATTGATATGATGGAATCCTGAGATGTATATCCCAAAGGATTTGGAGACTTCACATTATCCTACAAATATTCCCTTGTTTCTAGAAGGATCCAATTTGGTTGTCTTCTCTTTCGGAATATGCACATATAATGGGAAACCAAATATCTTGAGATGGCTCACTTCAGGTTTCTTTCCTGTATACATCTCTTTAGGAGTATTGAACCCAAGAGAATTTTGAGATAATCTATTCTACACATATACAGATGTTCTTGCTACGTCATCCCATAGATGCATAAGGAGGTCTTGGTCATGAATCATGGTCTTCACTTCTTCCATAATAGTTCTATTCTTTATTTCTGCAACACCATTCTGTTTGTGGTTTATAGGGACTGGTTAGTTCCCTCTTGATTGATGTCTCCTTACAGAATGCTTCAAATTCCTTTTAATTGTATTCTCCACCATTATTTGTCCTCAGTGTCTTGATTCTCTTTTCTTAAACTTTTTTCTATCAAATGTTTTAATTCCTTGAATTTCCTGAACACTTCACTCTTGTTCTTCAAGAATGGTATCCAAGTATTTCTTAAATAGTCATCAATAAATGTGACATAATATGCATATACACTTAAGTATAGAGAGGGCATAGGACTACACACATCAGAATGAATTAGTTCTAATGTACCTTTGGTATTTGTTTCACTTTTCGCAAAGGGATTCTTTATATTCTTTCCACTTTCACATCCTTTGCAAGTACCCTCATAATCAATATTCAGATATGGTAACCCTATTAACACCTTGCTCATATACGGAAATGATTTGTAGTTAATGTGGGAAAGCCTTCTATGCCATAACCAACTTGAGATGGTAGTGTCATGGATAGGGGTTGTATCTAGATGTCCTTTGAGTTTATACAGTCCTCCTCGTTCTTCTCCAATGACCACAGCATCTTCAAGTGTCTTTCCTTTGGACCACATTAGTACTTGTTCATCTATAAAATAAACTCTATATCATTTCTTATCTAGAGATGAGATGGAAATTAAGTTGTTTTTCAAACCTGGTACATACAATACTTCCTTCATCTTCATGGAAGTCCCAAAGTCAAGCTTGTAGCTTGATTCACCAATACCTTTGATGGGATATCGATAGTCATCTCCCTATGATACTTTCTAGGAGAGTTCTTCTCTCCAAGTTTTGACATATATTGCTTCTTCCTTGTCATATGGTTTGAGGCACCACTATTAATAAGACATGTGTTTTCATTAGGTGTTACAGACCCAAAGAGTGCAGAGAATAGTTCATAATCATCTACATATTCTTCTCTTGTTAATATCTTTTGAGGTCTTTCTTCTTCATCCTAATATTCAGCTAGATGAGCATGATGTCTCTTGTTGTTGTTGTTCTTCTTCTTTGATGATGGACACTCTCTGCCTAGGTGTCCTATATTATGACAGTTGTAGCCTTACTACTTTGAGTAATCCTTCTTCTTCTTCTTAAACTTCTTCTCAGAAGGTTTATGATTACTCTTCTTGAAGTTTGACTGCTTCCTTTCTTTAGTATGGGTGGCTAGAGCTTGGTCATATTCTCCAAGTAGAGCTTCTTTGTTGGCTACTCTAGCTTCTTCTTCAATGCAGTGTTCTCATACTATGTCAAACTTCATACTTTATTTTATGGCACACAAATTTTGTATGAATGAGTTCTAAGGTCTAATGAGACCTTTGAGAGCAATCATAACTAGTTCATCCTCATCAAGGGTGTCTCCAATAACACTTAGTTGTTCTCTGAATTGAGAGGCCCTTGTGAAGCAATCTTGAATAGACTCTCCTTTTCTCATCGTGGTGCCCTTTAGTTGAGCTCTCAGATTCATCTTTTTGTTGATTTTCATCCCTCCATACATTCTGGAAAGAGAAGCATATATCTATTTAGTTGTCTTCTTAGATGACACTTGTGGTATCAAGTGATCCTTAATAGAGTAAGAAATGATCCTCATTTATGAGAATAGGTCTTGTTCATGCTTCTCCTTAGTTTCATATTCTTTAGGTTCTACAATTTCATTCTTGATGTACTTCTCAAGACCATTGTCTCTAAGAATGATACCAATCCTATACTTCCAAGTTAGGAATTTTTATAGGCCTTCCAATTTGTCCTCAAGCTTAGTTCTTGGGAATATCCTATCTAGTAGGTCACTAAAAATTGAAAATTATCAGAATAAAAAAATGACCTACCAGTAGATTCACTTAAGGGAGGTGATTTTGCTGATCCAACTGCTTTCTAGAAATCCCAAGTGTCTAGTCTTTAAATCCCACTTGTGAGGTTGCAACACTACGAAATTTCTAGTTCTGTTTCACTGCGAAGCTAGGTTTTGGATTTCCTGGAGATTTAACCACAAAAAATATCGATCATGAGATCAATAGATGCTCTCCATGGAGCCACAAATTTCCATGCAAGAAGATCTCTCAAATTCCAAAATTCACAAAAACCCTAATTTTTTCTAGGGAAGAGAGAGGGAGTTTCATCTTGTGAAAACTGTCCTAAGTAGGTTAGCTCTGATACCATGTTAATATATGATATGCTAGACTAGATTCTTTATTGTTTATTTCAAAAATCATAACAGTAGCATATCCAGAATCACTGATAGAAACACAATCAAAAGATAGACACAATATTTATCCTGGGAAACCCTCAAGGGGAAGAAAACCCAGAAAAAATTCCTCATGACGCTCATTAGCCTAGACTAAGTAAGTAGGGAGAAATATTCCTTCGCAAGGGCGACTGTGGATCGGTTCAGAGTGTGTATGATGATGACTTCTACCTATGGTGGGAAAGACAACTACCAGCACTAGAGCAGTTTCCATATGCTGGGCTGGATTTTTGGGGTGACAATGACCTTGTCCTCCCTTTTGGAGGAGCATGGGGAGCGTTAGGTATTTTGGTTTTTTGAGTTTTTAAATTTTTATGAGTTTTGATGATGGTACCCTAGGATTCACTTTAATCATTGGTGAATTCCTTTACTTCAGTTGTCAATTATCACCTATTGATTGGCAATCTGTCAAATCCTTTCCATGTTCGAATTCGACACATCTATTCACATAGCCTGGATTGTACTGGTTCCTTTGGATTTTGATGAACACCTTAGGTTCACATCTATAACCTAAGTTGCACAAGAATGTGTTGCGTTCACTTACACAGCTTCCATATTTTTGAAGAATCATCATGATTGTATATTGTGGCTTCGATCCACCTTTGTAATATATGTGGTCTTGCACTCGTGTCATATGATGTACTCAAATATTGAAAAGGAGCTAGTGTTCCAGTATATTGAACATGGCATCCTCAGATAAGATTTTGTATATGAAATTTGATATGTATTTGTCTCAGGTACTTCCTCAGCTTCCTTGGACTTCTCAGTTCTCCAAGATAATGATTATAATGTATTTCAGCAATCACTTCCCTCTGACCTCACACATTAGGGGGCATCTGTTATCAGCCAAAATGACACTTCTCCATCTGAGTATCGAAATTCCTCATGTTGGTACACAAAAGGACAAATTGGATTGAAGTGGCCAAAACACTATAGATGGGCATGACCTTTGATGCACTATCCTCAAACCAGCCTTTTATATTTTTATTATGAGTTTCGGGTTGCATATGCGACTATATGCATTGCAACTCGCATATCATACGCAAGTATTTGCATTGCAACCCGCGTATACTTGCATATGTGTGTTTCCTTTGAGCAACTCGTGTCTCATACACAAGTTGCCTATATTAATACCTGTATATACCTTAATTCAACATTAAAAATTATAAATCAAGATTATATGATATTAGTGGGGGCCTAATCCATAACTATCCCAACCATCTCAACCATCCCAACCTTCGAAACCACTCTATTTTCCAAAGTTTAAATAGAAGCCTTGGGGTGGGGGCTAATCAATGAATTTTGGAGAGAAAAGTTATGTTGGTGGTATATCTTCAGATTCTTAGAGCAGCAGAACTTAGAATCCTTTGGTTGCAGAGGATTCCTTGTGTCAGAAGATGGGTTGTACGCTTATCTTATTCACCACTTGTTAATAAATATAATTCTTCTTCCAATCTTGTATTGAGTTTATTTCATGTATATTGGTTTAATAAATATGTTTCATTATGTTATTTATATGTTTTCCATCTAACCTCTAATATATATGCATGAGATATTACTTTAAGGATTTTCTCTTTGCAGGTGGAGAAGTACATCCCTAGAAGCTTTGGAGAGAAGTGGAGCAAGAGAAGATCAAGCCTGGAACAATCGTTGCTAATTGGGTAAGTCAAGATTTTCTTTCTATTCTCTTTCCATTCCCTGTAAGAAGATGATTGTCTCCAAATTAGTAGTAAGTTTGTAAATCCATACCCTAGGTTACAAGGGTGCTTTATCCTGAACAACACTTACTAGTAGTCTGTGACGCTTTTTTATTCTTTTTGTGACAGCTCATATCCTATGATCAAAACAAAACAACCGAGTTCCTTTCACCAGTCCTTTGACATCTGTTCCATCCAAATTTTTCATTTGCACTATGCCTTCGTCACTGATATCCTTTACAATATACGGTCCAAGCCAATGTGTTATTAGCTTATCCGAATGCTTAAAGAATTTCCTATCATACAAAAGAAGAAGTACTCTAACTGAAAATTATTTTTCTTGATGTGGAGATCATGCCAAACTTTTTGTCATTCTTTCTCAACTCTTTGATGATATCCTGCAACAAAAAAATCTTCTTCCAACTGTATCAACTGTGACAGTCTTCCTCGACAGCACCAACATCTGTCATCTCCATGATCACAACAATCCTTAGGATGGTTACAATGTATTCCATCGGCATCACATCTTCTTGTCCATACACCAAGTGAAATGGATTTTGTCTTGTGAACTTTTTACATGCCGTGTGATATGCCCATAGTACTACATAAATATTTGATCCCATTCATCTCATTGAACATTGCAAAATAATTGTCAACGCATTCTTGAGGATTTTGTTAAATGCTTTGACAACACCATTCGCTTGAGGGTGATATGGCACTGTCTTTCTATCATGGATATGGAATTCTTCTATTAGTTCCCCAATCAATTGGTTGACAAAGTGTGTGCCTTTTTCACTTATAAAAAATTTTGGGCATCCAATTATAGTCATGACACTTTCAAATCAAAACTCAGCAGCAGTCGCTGCAGTACAATATTTTAGTGGTGTTGCTTCATCCCATTTTTTAGGTAGTCTGTAATAGTAATAATATATCTTGCACCTGTGCGCTTCCCTATTGAACTAATAGTGCCCAAAAAATAAACAATACATTTATCAAATTCTTCAATAGTTATTTGGGGTACTAATGGAATTTAATCTCGTCATGATGTCTTTCTGGTTCTTTGACATACATCAAAACAATGATAGTATTCTTGGGCATCTACATCCATGGTGGGACACCACAATCTCACTTGCAATATCTTTCACACTATAACTTTTCCAACAAATTTTCCTTCTACGACACCATCATGCGCTTCATTTAATATCATTGGTTAGTCGTGTTCCAAGACACAACGCCAAAGAATCTCATGAAGGACCATTTTATATAACTTTCCAGTGATCAACTAGAAGTCTGCATATCACACAACTAACTATTTCTTTTGTGCAATATTAAATTGAGCTGGTGCATGGCCCATGCTAAAAAATTGTATGATGTCTTTGTAATGATCACCAAACATTTTTATCACAAATAATTATGCATCAGGGAGACTGTCGTCAAGGTTAATAGGATCATCGCCACTTTCGATCCTCGATATATAGTCTGGTCCTGAATTCATTTGACCCAGTTTAACAATAAATTCAAAGTCAAATTCCTGAAAAAGGAGAAACCGCCAAAAAATATTCCCCCCCAACACTAGGTTATTTACGAGGTATTTCAATTTTGAATGATCTGTGTACATTTTGAAATGTCCACCCAATAAGTAGTGTCAAAATTTCTATAGAGCATATATCATAGCTAGTCCTTCTCTTTTTGTCATGCTATAGCTCTTCTCTATTGGTTATAGTTTTCTACTAGTGAAGGAAATGGGATGATCAATTGAGCCATCTCCAGGTTGTGCTAGTACTACGCCGAGAGCGATAGACAATGCATCGACATGTACATGAAATTCCTTTTTCCAGACTAGGAATACAAGTATGGTAATTATAACCGTGTTTTCCATTAAAGTATCCAGACTCTCTTGGATAAGCTTTGTCCAATGGAACTTAATATATTTCTTCACTAACTTCTCCATCGGAGCAATCACCTCCACATCTCATTTGATAAATTTTAGGTAGTATGTTGTATGTCCCAATGTTTCTCTCAGTTTATTCACTATGTTAGGTGGTGGAAGGTTGATAATGATCTCAATTTTGTAGGGTTGATCAAGATTCCATTGTGTCAAACCACATGTCCCAACAGAATTCTGAACAAGGCACAAAACATACATTTCTTTAAGTTCAATTAAACTTGATACTGGCGACAATGTTCCAGCATCATCCTAACGCTCTTAATACGATCCTTGATGAGCCCAAATACAGTCAAATATTCAAAGTGGAATTCAAGAAATTTATGAATAAAAAGTATGAAGGAAGCCACACTATCCTCAAAAAAATAGCAGGTGAATTCTTGAGTCCAAAGGGCATTACAATTTATTGGAAACAACCCCACTCCATCACAAAGGTTGTCTTGTGTTGGTATTCCTTTGCGATTCTAATATGATGGCATCCAGAGAGCTCATCAGTGAATGAGTAAATATATTGATATTCAACACTCTCCAGTACCTCATCTGTAAATCAAGTAAAAAATGGGTCATGTAAATAAGAATCATTCAATTTGATTAGGTCGATGCAAATATGCACTTCACTAGTAGTATTTTTATCTTGCACTACTATCGGACTGATCCACTCCAATTCTTATACAGGTTCTATGATACCTACATATAGTATTCGATCCAACTCTTCCTTGACTTTTTATTTATACCATGGATTCAATCAGTATGGTCATTGCTTGACAATATTTTCATCGGGATTTAAATGTATCTTCATTTCGCTAAGGTCTCCGACAATCCCTTTCATCTCTGATAAAGTCATAGGGAACATATCTTGGAACTCATGCACTAGATCCGTGATATTTTTTACAGTCTTATCATCTCAATAATATCCAATATTGGCAAATTTTGGATTCTCTAGGAAGACAATATTTATTTTCTTGACTTTTAGTGGATTCAGAAATTGGTCACTAGAAATACCACATCCTTCCACTACATGTGTTCCTTCAGTCTCAGGTATATTTACATCAACTAGGTCATCCTCATCAAGTTCTCCTATCACATTGTAGCACTCCATCCAATGTTGAATAGTTGTGTTGCACTAATTGAAGTTTCTCATTGCGACGGGGATATCTTCAAATATATTTTCCTTGATTACTTATAATGCAACATCAACCGAAGAATGATAATCAACAAATTCAAATGTGTGTATGAAGCTAGTATCTAATTCATTCCATTCAATAATTTCTCATATCAGTTCAACTAATGTATACCAATTCCTTGGTATCATTTCTAATGTGTGTATGAACTGATGAACCCATTCATGTCAAAGACATTCCTCCCATGTCCCACGACAATAATCTATATGTTATACAATATTAGTCAATATTGTATACTTTCAACAAGTATAGCTGATTTATTCTCCAAATATTATCTCCAAAAATATTCAACATTATGGCAATTTTGAGATACATTCTTTATGTGTGACCCAACATCTGGCAGGTGTAGCTTTTAGTGCAAAGTCTAGGGTGGACAATCGGTGATGTTCTATGAATTTTTCTTCAAAATCAGTTAGAAAATATGCAAGGTTAGGTAAACCTTCATAGGTAGGTATATCACTTGCCTCAATTCCAACCCATTGCACAGATCATGTAATTCTTGCGCACTTTCTCATGGATACTTCATGCATCCTATTCTGCCATTTTTCCAATGCTTCACTAGAATATGATGTACATGAACTTATACCCCACCAAATAATATTTATGTCAGCCATTGGGTTTACATAGTTGTCCCCTGTAGATGTGATTTTATAAATATGGTCCAGATAATCGCCTTGTCCTTCACTATTTACTGGCTCGACGTATATCTGACCTTCTAGCAGATCAATTGGTGCGACAACCCTTAGCTCTAATTCTTCAAATGCTGATATTATTTTCTTAATATTGATAATAGTTTTATTAGATCACCCAGTTAATCAACAAAAGTGCAGCCTTATGAGGTTGTGTCATCGACAATGTCGATTACTTAAAAGTCAGCATATGTTCTCAGGCCTTCTACCTCTATAGGCACCTTGTTAGTTTTTCTAAATTATTTTACTTAGGATCTTTATCTGAAAGAGTAACAAGCACAGAAATACATCAAAGATACACAAGAGGCACAAGAAAAATATTTTCATTGGGGAAACCATAAAGGAGAAAACCCTGCAAACTTCCTCAGAATAGTTTCGTCCCAAAGATAAGATGAAAAGATAATAACCCAAGAACAATATGTCTGTAACAACTCTCTGTCCTTTCTCTTCCTCTCTCCCCTAAAGCACATATGAGAGAGAAAGTGAAGTGTGTGACAAATGAGTAGGGAACCTCCCTATTTATATTCTTTCATTTATTTGTTAACTCAACGGTTGAGTGGTTAATTCAACCACTAGGTTGACCAGGTTACTTATGGGGTCAACCTACCTAAGAATACACATAAATACATTTTACTTTATTTAACATGGGAAATACTTCCTCAACTTACAATGGATGGTTTACCTTAGTGACCATACAGAATGATGACATAAAGGAGGAACACACATCCTTGATGGGGGTAAAACAATATAAAATAGTAATATACATCAGAATATCTTCCAAATTTACAATTACAAGAACACAACCTATTAACTAGGAAGGTATTCTCTCCCCACATTCATCAAGACATATGGTCATCATCACTGAGTCATCATTGTCGTTGTTTCCATTGTCCTCATCTTGTCCAATCTATCACATCTTCGTCATAAGAATTTTCTACAGATCCAACCCTTTTTCATGCTATATGTAGGCCTAAACCTCATCTATGTCTTCATCATATCCATGAGAAATCCATCGTGTAGGTACATACCAGGACCATTATTTACATTGCCACTGCAATAACATGTGTCTCATGCCGTATTCTTATCGTATCAAATCATCATGTAGGTACAACTCATAACCTTATTTACATTTCCATGGAAATAACCTATGTTTCCTACCTTTATCTTTTTGTATCCAGATCATCTCTTTCATCCTACAAAAACCAGAAAAAATCACATAGATCGGAGTCCACATGCATACCATATTCGTTCTATAAACATAGGAACATGTTAGGATGACACCAACACAATCCTGCATCTACCACTATGTGAGAACCTTCAAGGAGCACACTTGGTGCATTACGTCTCTCCATAGTCAACCTGTGTTCTACCAATAAAGGATAATCACTTAGGTGCACCTATCGTGCTTCGTGACCTTATCATCTCAACATGGGAACACATATATCTCATATATATATATAAGGATGAATTATGACCCAATAACCTTCTAGACCAAGACCTTTTACGTTCTTCTGGTCAACCTCAAGGGATTACATCTAAACAACTTGCATCTAGGATCTTTTCCGTTTAGACAACCTTCGAGGCGTATTACGTCTGAGTAACCTATGTACCATGATGGGGCTCATTATTTACACTCATACAACCCACAGGGTGTATTACATCTGAATAAACTGTGTACCATGCCAAGACTCATTATTTATATTTGTATAACCCGTCACATGACTGATTACATGGGAGCAATCTGCTACACCAGTATTTTTCCCGCTTAGACAACCTATTTCATTTCCTATGTGAGATATCATGCATCAACTATTTATACCATAGAACACATCAAGATTGATTACATCCAAGGATAACCTATAATATTCATTAGGACTTATCCAAGGATAACCTACAAGACTAATTACGTCATAGAAACCTACGAGCTTCACCAGGACGTTACGCTCAGACAACTTGTCTTCTCTATCTATGCTAGAAGTCTTGTTCTTGATCACACCATGTATTTATTTGAAGTACTTGAGCTTCACTTTTGATATTTCTAGCATAGAATCACATTAGGACAAAATACGTCCAAGGATATAAACCTACGAGCTTCACCATGACTGATTACATTCGAGGAAAACCTACAATATTGATTACATCTGAGTAACCTACAAATTTTTTTAGGACTTTTACAATTGGATAACTTGTATCTCCAGCTATTATAGAATTCATCACTCCCTCTTTTGAGGTACCTGGGTCTGTATCACATACTGGAGCTTCACTTCTCCTCTCTGCATCATACAAAAAGGCAAGTCATATCAATCAAATCAAATAGTATCTTTAAAAAAAAATACTACCTCACAACTAGCAGAGCAAGTGGCAACATATTTTTCCTTGGTTGTACTCAACTCCATGCAATACTACATTCTGCTAATCCAGTAGACCATACTAGATCTCAAACTGAAGAATAAACCCAAAGTTATCTTCTTCTTAGTGGCACTTCCTACCCAATCTAAATCAACATAACCGTGCAGGTTAGTCTTTTGATTCATATCATACTTGAGCCCATAATCAAATGTACCCTTCAGGTACCTCACTACATGCTTTGCAACCAAATGAACATATCTCAGATCCGTTAGGAACTGGCTCAAGTTGTTCACTGCAAAGCATATGTTCGGTCCTGTATTCATTAGATACATCAGTGAGCCAATAAAATGATGATACATCATTGCATCAACCGACTGTGATGAAGCATCACACAATAACTTCAAGTTTGATGCCATATGTGTGGGTATCGCCTTGCGGTCTAGTATTGTGAATTTATTCAGAATCTCCACTGCATACATTCCTTGACCAAGGAAAATACCATCCGCAGTATTCCACACCTCCATGCTAATGAGGTAGTGCATCATCCCTAGGTTTTTCATATCGAACTCTGTATAAAGTATCCTCTTTGCATCTTTAATGAGTTCCTCTTTTCCTGTCAGGAGTAAGTCATCAACATATGGTAGGATCATCACTCGTCTTTCACATTCAACCTTGAAGCAAAGGTTGGGATCCTCTTTAATCTTAGTAAATCCTGGGGCCATCAGTAAGTTGTCCATCCTATCATACCATGTCGAACTTGAGGATATTCTGCAGTCACTCCCTCTGAAGCGAAGCATCATTCTCCCTCTACCTTTTGTACTCTATGTATCGAAACATTTTATACTATAGTAACAAGTAGATTCCTATGCTATTGATCTTCTATGTATCCATATAATGTCACTGGATACCAAGATCCTCTATCTTGAACTTTGTTTAAAATTTCCTCTCACACCCATCTATGATCTTGTCATACTCTATAGGATTTCATCTTCAACCTTGTAGAAAAGGTTAAGATCTTCATCACTTTAGGTGATCTTCAAGCTCCTCATGTAACTGTATCTTCTATCCCATGGGTGCCTTCTGAGCTCATAAGGCCTTCTTTACTTTGCGCACATGAGTTTGTACCTCACAACTAGTGCAAATGTCTCCTTGTATTCTATGTCTTCTTTCTGTGAGAGGCCTTGTGCTATGAATCTTTCCTTGTATCCCTCGATGCTACCATATGTTGCATCCTAGATCTTGTAGATCCATATGGAAGAGACTACAAAATTCCCTTCAGGTCTCAATAGCACATCCTAGACATAATTCCTCTTGATCAACCGGTACTCTTTGATCATAGTCTTCTTCCCTTTCTTCTTGGCTACTTCTTCATAGCTGGAAAGATCTGCATCAATGACGTCACTCAATAGTGTCACATAACTGGAGTGTGTTCGAGGCCTCTTGCTTTCTTTGGAAGTCTCATCATACTGTTCTTCATATTGGATTGTTTCTCATTCCCAATATGGTATTCATCTCTCAAGGTTGATCTATCGTTCGCTTTATATTCTTTTGAAGCTCTTTCTTTCTCCATGGTGTCTATGAACTATGAAGCTTCAGGTTCCTCTTCTGATTTGTTGTTACTTGTTCTTTGGAATGATCTAAAAGTATCAATTGCATGATTAGAAACATCTCATAATTTCCAAAACATATTAATAGTGACAAATATATGTCACATAGTCATGCAACTATCTTAGCCAATGCTACAACATTCATCCATATCTCGTACACATACAATAACTTCTATATGCCTTCTACCTCAATGTTATTAAGAGTGTGTACTACTCCTAATATGTTACCAAAGAGCTAACAATCTAGATAAGTAGAGATCGAACGGTGTACAACATCATTGAATTCTTACCCATAATGTGCAATTCAGTAGTATAAATGGAAACACTCAAACATGTTGATCCAGATGGAGATCAGTGGCCACCCACTTATTCCAATGGCTCAAAACAATTGTCCATTGTGGCAGTTTCCTAGTTATTTTTCTACAGTTTTTCGATTCCTAAACTTTCGGAGCCGTTTTGAGGCCCTAAACGACGTTTTTTGGCGATCCCAGGGCCAAATGGTAGGCTTTGGCATGCATTTGGCTGACCAAAAGTTTTAAATCTTAGATAGACATTTCTAACGATCTATCGAATGCTAAAATTGGAGATCGTATGCAAACGTTGTGCCCCTGAGAAGTTGATTGTTCAACTTACCACCTTGGGGCCGCAAACTTTATGACGGTTCATCTTATAGGGTTACATTTTGGACTTTTGGGGTTCTAACCGTCATTACTATTATAATTAGGCCCCTTTGGCCTCATTTTTTATTCAGCTTGGCACAGATGAGCGTAGCAGCTACATCTCTTCTCAGAGATAGCTACCACCATTCTAGAAATTGTATTACAGTCTGTTATATTTCCTCCATTTAATAGAATATGTGTTTACTGTATCTCTATTGTCTTTGCAAAATGTCTATGATTATGATTCTGTATATGTTCTTTCATTTCGTTCACACATAAATCCAGATCAGTGGTATCAGAGCAATCTTCTCTTTGATTGTTTCTCGGCGCATGTCCCTGATGAGGTCAGGATATAGAGAATTTGGTCTTGAACTAGTTTCACTTTATCATTCTTGCCGTCCCAAATGACCTCCCATGGAGGAAGAAAACAGAGACAAGGGAGCAGGATATCCTATCAAGTCGTTTCTTGAGGAAGCCCTCGAGCGACAGTGGAACGAGGTGATGGATAGTTTCACCCAAATCCTTCTACGAATTTTAGAAGCGACAAGTGCATCTTCAATGACCAGTCAGTTTGGGGATGAAACTCCCTTTAAGGTACAAGTTAACTTTGATATTCCTTTATTTGAAGGAAAAAATGATGCAGACGCCCTAGATAATTGGTTGAATGTTCTAGAAGGGTATTTCTCTGTCTACAATTTTTTTGACAAGGAAAAGATCACATTTGCACTCCTTAAGGCAGTCCCCCATGTCAAAAATTGGTGGGGTACTTATTGTGAGCAAAAATAAACATACGAGTCTGGAATGTTTGAAACAAATCCCACTTGGGCCTATTTCATAGATTCCATCAGGGAAGAATATTACCCTGTGGGAAACTATGATGACCAGTATACAAAATAGACCATTCTGCGTCAAGAAAGGGACCAGACGGTGTTGGAGTACACCAATAACTTTTATACCCTATGTACAAAGCTGAGTATCAAGGATTCCGAGTGGCACCTGATTCTGAAATATCGCAGTGGTCTACATCGATACATCCAAACTGAGATGGAATTCCTCGACATCTCTTCACTTGGATCTGCCTATCAATACGCTATCAAAATTGAGGAGAAATTTAGACAAAAGAACAAGCGAGAATTTGGACCTGCAAATCCACCGCAGAAGCAAGGAAAGGGAAACCCTGGCCCGTAGAACACAACAAAAGGAAATGACAACCAGTCCCCATCACAAGAAAAGAAGGACACCGGGAAGTGGTGCAAATTTCATAAAATCCCTTGGCACAACAATGATGAATGTCGCTCAAATCAGTCATTAGTGGCCGAGATCCAATCTTTAGAATCAGATCCTGACTCTGATTCCGAACCCAATGCCACAGCCACATACAATGGGAGGAAGATCATTGATGCAGACCCCGCTACCACTGTTGCTACCGCACATATTCAACTAGAGGATTCTGAAGAGTTAGAGGAAAAGGAGTCCCTCTTCCACTCGTAGATGTGGGTAAAGGGAATACCTCTACATTTTGTTGTTGACAATGGCAACCAAAAGAACCTGATCTCAGTAGAAGTCGTCAAGAGATTGGAGCTTCTGACAACACCACACTTGCAACCTTACAGCATCGGTTGGCTAAGCCAACCATGAGGTATCCACATTACTCAACAATTCCTCCTACCATATGGCATCAATCCTTTCAAGGACGAGGTAATGTGTGATGTGGCCCCACTTGAAGTCTGTAATGTTCTTTTAGGACAACCATATATGTGGAAGCGTCATGATGTATATGAGTCATGGCATTGCAGCGTCATTGTTACTTTGGGTGGAAAACTCTATTGAATACCAGAGATTGTTGCACCTAAAAAAGTCCCACAAGGTAGGAAGATAAGCCCCCACGTCAGAAAATTATTCTTCTTCACAATTGCATCTGAAGGAGAACATAAGATCACAGAGACCTCCACACCCTCTGCACAGGATGTCTCTGCTCATCAAACACAAGAATAAAACAGAGTCATCGTTTCCTCCTCTATCCGAGTATCTATACAATGCAAGGCCATGCATTCAAGGTCCTCCTCCCCAAAAAAGTCATCTACACAACAATTACAACCCTCTTGGGATGCCAAAGAAAAGCAACCTCTTCACTTCAGCAAATGTTGCACCAAGAGATCAAATCAACACATAGTTCGAGATATGATATGGGATTCGACACAATGGAGACAATTCCTTCCTAAGGAGGGAGGATTGATCTAGATGGAGATCAGTGGCCACCCACCTATTCCACTAGCTCAAAAAAATTGTCCATTGTGGCAGTTTCCTAGTTATTTTTCTACGGTTTTTTGGGTCCTAAACTTCCTGAGCTATTTTGAGGCCCTAAAAGACATTTTTTGGCGATTTGGAGGCCAAATGGTTGCCATCGACATGCATTTGGTTGACAAAAAGTTGTAAATCTTAGATAGAAATTTACAAAGAGCTATTGAATGCCAAAATAAGAGATCGTATGCAAAACTTTATGCCCCGGGAAGTTGATTGTTCAACCTACAACTTTGGGGCCGCAAACTTTATGATGGTTCATCTTCTAGGGTTACGTTTTGGACTTTTGGGGTTCTCACCCTCATTATTATTATAAATAGGCCCCATTGGCCTCATTTTGTTTTCATCTTGGCATGGATGAGCATAGCAGCCACATCTCTTCTCAGAGATAGATACCACCATTCTAACAATTATGTTACAGTCTATTCTATTTCCACCATTTAATAGAATATGTGTTTACTGTATCTCCATTATCTTTGCAAAATGTCTGTAATTATGATTGTATATATGTTCTTTCATTTCGTTCACACATAAATCCGGATCACATGCATAACACATCGACTGAATATAAACAAGTGCACAAAGAAACAATATCATGAAATGACAATTGAATACTTATCTTTATTTGTTTGGTGGGTACACTCCTTCTTGAGCCTTCAGCTTGATCATTTTCTTCATTCACAACTGCATCATTTCTTATCCAAATGTTGAGATGGAAAAGAGGTTCTTCATGAGTTGAGTCCTTCATATTCCTCATCACTTGAGGAATCTTCTTTGAATCAAGAGAGCTTGATATTCAGTTTCTCCCATATTCTCTTCTCTTATTATGAGTTGAGCTTATTATTGTGTGCACTCTTCCCAGAGGCTATTGAGGTAATCAACTTCATTCTAGCACACATTCCTCGAATGAATAAATTCCATGATATTGGGAGGCCATTCAAGGTGGTTATAAAAATCTCTTATTCTTCTTCGATTGCTTCATCATAGCATCAAACAATACATTTTGTTGTATACAAGGATGACACGTGAGGGATTAGATGATGCTTAATAGAATCTGCAATGATTCTCTTGTCTCTAGCCTTAGACTCATCTCCCTTAGGCTCTTAGAACTTCCTTACCGAAATACTGATCCAAGTTATTTTCTTCAAGGATTAGGGAGGTCCTATACTTCCATGCTCGGAAGTTGTCAGCTTCACCAAGCTTGCAATAAGGCTGGGTGTGATGAGTCATATTGAAATAATAACCTCAAACGAAAATAACAAATATTTAGATCATACTGATTTGAGGTGTCCAGCCTAGTTCTAGAGCTGGTTGATCTAGGGTTTGTTAGAGAAACCCTAATTTTCCAAACTTGGAATTTCAAACTTCTGATTGGATAGAAACATGGGCATATTCAAGGCGAGATATCAAATGTGCTCCTTTTTTGAAAATAATGGTGGGAATCTCCTGAAACAGGAAGCCCTAGTTTTCCAATTTCTTCTATAAAAATGTCTGATATTTATTATGTTCTATATTCTAAGTTTCATATCCTTACAATATAAAACTTCAAACTAAAATAGACTAATATTTCTTCTTTCCAATCCCACAATTTCTATCAGAAATGGATTCTCCAAGTGAGAGTTATGTTGAGTTTACCAAGGTGAATGTCTTTGGGATTATTCAACATAGTGAACTTGTACAACTACCACGTTTCACTATTTCACATTATAGGTCTAAAAATAGGACCATAGAAACTAAATTCCATGCACTACCTGCAACATATTGCAAAATTTCATTTGGACCTTCGTAGCCTGAGATATAGCAATTATCCCTAGGTCACCTTTTTATGACTCTATTCTGGAGGAGGGTGGAAACTTGATTTGGAGGAATCATATATCCTGAAGTATAACGAATCTAAGGAAATATTTTTTACAAAAGGTAAATCAATACTTAATCTTTGTCCTGTAAACGTTTCAGCTCCTGATCCTTCTCCAATATCGAGTTGTAGTGAAAGTTTCAAGATGACTAGATTCGGTATTCTAGGGGTTTCAAGCATGAGACCCTAAGTTCTAGTAGCTTCCATTGTAGCTGTATTTCGGTTGCATAATTCCTTCTTTCAGGGTGGCTATGATACCATGTTATTTTTTCTAATTTATTTTACTTCGAATATTTATATGAAAGAATAACAAGCACAACTATACACAAAAGGTACACAAGAGACACAAGACACAAATATTTTCGTCGCGGAAACCATAAAGGAGAAAACCCCTCAAAATTCCTTAGAATAGTTATGTCACAAAGATAATAACCCAAGAACAATATGTCTGCAACAACTCTTTGTTCGTCCTCTTCCTCTCTCTCCTAAAGTGCGCATGAGAGAGCAAGTGAATTGTGTCACAAATGAGGAGGGCACCTCCCTATTTATATTATTTCATTGAGTTGTTAACACGACCACTAGGTTGGCCAGGTTACTTGTGGGGACGACCTACCTAAGAATACACATAAATACATTTTACTTTATTTAACCTAGGGACTATTTCACCGACTTACAATAGAGGGTTTACCTTAGTGACCATACACAATGATGACATGATCAAAGGAGGAACACACATCCTCGATCGGGGTACAACAATATATAATAGTAATATACATCAAAATACCTTATGAAGTTACAATTACAACAACACACCTAATTCAGTCGACTGATAGGTAGGAATTTCTGATTTGCTAATCTAAGTTGAATAAGTGACCACTCCAATCACGGTTTCTGCATGCTTTCCCTTGTTTTTTTCATCATAATGTTTACATCAGAATCCAAATATAGGATAATGTAACCATGACGCAATCTCCTATCTGTGCAGCCATTCTTAACTCACGATTGATTTTAACCTTTTTACGACATGGTTTACTCTTTTGTTTGGTCGCACATCTTCTTAAGGTTCTTCTATTAGAGCTCTCAATTCTGTGACAAAATCTTTATCTTGTATTAGTGATAAACAACTTTAAAAAAAATATTTAAGCTTACTATCCTTTCTTGTTGGTTTATATTGAAGCAACTGATCAAATATTTCATGCATATCCATTATTTTTCTTCTTGGCAGTGTAGGAGAAGACATCGACGCTTGATTCTTGTCGACGAATTATGGTCGCATGTCCAAGAATACTTCCTTTTCTCTTTGGAAGTGAAATGGATATTTTTTTTGTGTTGATGGTTGCACCTACGGTTGTTCATGTTGTGTTTCTTGGTCTACTCCAATCGGAACACCTTCCCTTTTTACGACAACAATATTTGGTTCCCTCGGATCAACGTAAATCATATATATAGTTTGGTTTCCATTCAGATTGGGATTCTATAGAGGGTTTGGATTTTTGACATTTCGATCCTGCCACTTTTCGATTAGCGGGCAGAGACTGTTTGACAGTATGATGAAAGGACTTGCAATATGAACATTTATTTATAGGGTTTGCACAATCCCTAGAAAAATGTCATAGCTGACCACAATTATAACATATGATTTGGCCTCTTCCATGACCAAATCCCCCTCCTTGTCCTCAACCTTGAAAATTTCCACCCCACCCTTGGCTGAGGGTATTGATTCTCCATATACTGTGGATGTGGATACTGAGAATGTGAATATTGAGCATGATCCCACTCAACTTGTATTTTCTATTCATTTTTCATTTAATAGGTGTCAATTGTTTTATCCTACAATACCTGGAATGATCTGTACTCCTTCTCATCATGGCCTATTGATATACAAAATTTACAATATAAACTAGTTGGTGCACTTAAAATATTTTGTAAATACAAACACTCTTGTAACCGATGACCTCTTGTCTAGCATATTCTACACCAAGGCATCCCTTGTGTATTTACCGAGTTCAATGCTCATGGTACGACATAGTTCATGAACATCGGGAAATTGTCCTTATGGTGGCCTTCACTTCTGCATCTGGTATACTAGAGTTATTCTTGGACTTACTTCAATTTTTAAAAGTTCGATAGTTTCAGTGTAAGTTTGGATAGCTGTGATTTAATCTGCATCATTCCTTCACTAGTCTCTCCAATCGATGAGGATTCGGGCTTCATGGCCAACTCTAGTGCTTCAGTCCGTGACACGATATTTTGTTGCATCAAGGGAATCTAGATGTGTGGTAACAAAGATGCAATGAACCACTCTTTGTGTTGTACGTCTAACATATGGAATCTTACTTTATCCATCAACATCTTAAATATCTGGTCGAAGTCCCAGATAGAATCCGTAGACATTTTCTTGACCTCTTTAAGCTCTGTAATACAATGAGATTCAGATTTGGGATTTTGAAATTCATCTATCAATCCCACTCTTATTTAGTTGAGTTTTTTCTTTGCGACTACTATCAGAACCACATAGAACTTCATATACCGATCCAACGCACAACCCGTCGGGGTTGTGATCATCTGCTCCTTTACTGATTCATCTTGGACCTGTTGTATGGTCCATATGACTTCATATAGAAACTGATGTTTCTACTAGTCTTCTAACTTTCATTTAATATCAACAGCTTAATATAATTCCCATCCATTATATTGGTCCTTGGTATAACTGGATAAATTTTTTGGCTAACAGGACTCCCTTGTCTGTTATTCCCATAGTTAGTATTAGTTGTATTGACAAACCCACTAGGAGGTGAGTTTTTGGACCTTACCCACGGAGACGTACATGGGTTCGTAGGTGCGTTGTATCTGTATTTTGGACCTGGGGATTCTTCTTATTCTTCTTCCCTTATAGGGATATGCTAGTATTCCTCGTACTCATCACAAGAACCTCCATCAAAGTGTGACATCAACTCGTAGTATTCTCCTCTGGTTGTACTGCAACTTCCTCTTCTTGACAAAGTTCTTCTTCTTTTTCCCGACCGAAATCTTATTCCACTTCTGAGACGACCACCCTCTAGTGTAGTTCTGTTATCACTAGGGAATATTTCAGCTTACTCTGGTCCATTTTTCTTGCACTTCTTCTACTCCATAGCCCAATTCTTTACACACAGTTCTTTACTCGTCATATTCTATTCTCAGGGTCACTTTCTTGGATATACGCATTTCGATCCATATTTTCAAAGATGTCAAACACCTTCCTCTAAGTCCTTGGAAAAATTATCTTTCTACTTCACTATATGACCTTATAGTGTCGATGATAATTTTGTGATATATCCACCCAAAATACTATCAACCCAAAAATCACCATCCCTAGATATGGGGTTGCTAGTTCTTTTCAGTTGTTGAATCAATTAATGACTCCACTCTGTTGGAAGTTTTTCCGTTGGGTTTCTAGATTAAAAAACCACTCATACATCAAAATAGGAAACTCGAGAAGAGAGTGAAGAGTTGGGGAGGTGATATTATGGATTTCAAATGACATTTAAAAACAAGGCTATCCTATGAGTGTATTTTCCATTATCATAGGTGCACACATTTATTCGATTAGAATATTTTTGTTGTTAGCAATACTGGATTTGATTAGGATTTAATTATTTTTGTATTTAGGAATGTGCCATGTGCATGCCCCCATGAGAGCTATTGCACTTTTCATTTTGTTTCGGTACCACTTGGGAGCTATGGAACATTCTGAAGTAATTGTGTATGCAATTTAATATCCATAGAAACTTTCAAGGATTTTAATATTGGCTTCCAGTTTTAAGAGAAATTGTACAATATTTGAGGACATTCAGTACATATGTCTCTCCTAGAGTTAATATATAACTCAAATTTTCACTAGTGTTTCTGTATATAATATGCAATTCTTTCATAATTTTTACATGAATTTGTAGCTTATATTTATTTAGATTTGCTCTCCCCAACCTGTAGTCGTTTTCCTTGAAACCCTACTCAATACCTTGAAAAACTAGATTTTTTCAAGTTTTAGGACTAGAGACTTCTAGGATCTAAGAAGATGTTTGGGTATGTATCTAAGATGAGAAAATGCAAATGGAATTCAGAAAATTCTAAACATGGTGTTGAGATTGGTTTGTACTTTCATGTTTGTTTAACACTTAAAATAAACATTTTTTTTCCAAAAAAGCATTTAGTTTTTGGGATGGGAAAACAAGTTATTTAATTCCAAGAATGGACTATGTTAAAGAATTTCATACTGCATTTCATCTTTTGATGTTTGGTTGCAATTCTAATAGGATTTTTTTTTTGTAGTTAGCAAAGAAGTACAACAACAATTTCTTTAGGATAAGATTTTAATTTTTTTAAAGATCATGATTGTTATATTCACATTTGAAATGTATTTTGGTAGATGTCTTTGATCTCATCATTATGTGTTTCTTGTGCACTTGCTCCAATCAACTATGCATATCTATCTGCAATTCAGATGCAACAATTCCCCAAGGCAAAGGACTCATAAACAACTTTACGATCTCGAAAAGGGAAAGGGTCAATGGCATTTTGGATGAGGAAGATATAATGTTCATGTACCTGAACTCCCTGTGCTGGCCCGAAATGTTTTCAACACCATATTTTTCTGTTGAATCCTACATGGGATTATTATTGTTCATTTTGTAGTTTTATTTGTATGAAACATGTTTTTCCTTCTTATAGTTGTTACGACATCAATTATAACAACACATTGGAGTCTTATTTTTTATGATATTAGTTTTTTCCATGCCATGCCAAAGTGTGATAGTGAATAGCATTTCAATTACTTTGTTTTTTCCTGTGCTGAGGTGCATTGAACATGTGTGAAACAAAGCTACAAGAGAATATGCTTTGTTCATGCATGTCGGTCTGAACTTGGAAAAAAGGTACATGGACTGGGAAATGCAAGCTCTACATTTTCCAATGTAGGTTGTTTTGTTGCAAAATGAGAATATTCCATTTATGAAGATTTTTTAATCACTATCAAAGTGTAGATATTCCCCCTTTTATACTCATGGTTTTTTATGGGATTATACTAGCGGTATGGCCATTTTACACGGGGAATTTTGTCTAGAGTTCATTATCATCTTTTTTCTTGGTCTTACTTTTGGTTGTCCACTTATCAAGGTCTTTAACCACGAGGATCTGGTATTGAACAAATATATCGTCTTGAATGATTTTTCTGGAATTCTCGGTGATGGTCAAATTGGAAGTATGTGTGGCATTGGAAATTTATCCCATGGTTTTCAAGACATAATGAAATTACTTTTATGTGAAGAAGAATATACTTGGTTGTAGTTTGGAAATGGTGTGTTGATTACTAGAGAAGGCAATTTAGAGATTATATCACATGTTTATGTCGGATTCCCATTTGCGGGTTGTCTGATCGGTATTAATATCTCAGGGGGCTTATTATTGAGTGAGTATGCATCTCTTTTAGGATGGACATTGATCATACATGCAAGAAATTTATTTTTATAGAATAATTCTTTCCTGAATACAAATGCATTGGGTGGAGCATCCCGCCCCCCCCCAAATGAGTGGAACACCACTTGGTGTTGATGGTATAGGTGGAAGTGATAGAGGCAGAGCTGCGTGCTTACTACATTAAGGGTGATGTAAAGGATCCAGAAGATACATAGGGTGGCGATACTTATGCTTGATCTACTCTTACTAAACCCTATAGTTATGGAAGCAGGGGCGGGACAACAAGTAGGGAAGGTGACTTTAGTGTTTGGGTAGGTGGACGGCTCAAGATCATTGTAAAGAGCATTTTGAATGTCAATGGATCTATTATTGTTCACACATGAAATGGAGGATTGAAGGGGAGGAAATGGAGGATTGTAGGGTGGAGGAGGTTCAGGAGGGAGCATTATTCTCCATGTGCCTAAATTGTAAGTTCACTCTATCTTCTTTATCCTTGAATTGGGATTGCCTAAACCAATATTCTCATTATGAATATTCCCTACAATCTCATGATTGTATTTCTTCTAAAGTATAAACATTAGCCCTTAAGACTCATAAGTGAAGATTCCATACATATAACAACAATTACTAAGTGGCCTTAATCATCAGTGCAATCTTATAAAATCAAACAATTTCTAGGAAATTTAATCCTTGTAATTTTTAATTTTAGTGGCGATAGTCCAAGATGTAATTTATACAATCCCTTTAATAATCTTAAAACAAAAATAAATTATCTTGCAAACATTTGAGAGCGGATTTATTGGTGGTTAGAATTGCTATATGTTTAGAGTTTAATTGTGCAGGTTGTGCATAATTGTTGTTACCAAAAGAGTTTTATCCAACATTTTAAACAAGAACAACTCATTAACATGGCAAACATATACACGCATCCCTTTGCACGGATTCATGTGTAACAATTTTCAATTTTTATTTTCGCCAATCCTAATAAATTGTTGGAATTAAAGAGAGTTTGAAATTTGGAAAATTGATATACAACATGACAAAGTATGGATGGTGATATGACATAGTATACCATGCTTAATAGTTAATATAATATATCAATAGCTAATCTAGATAAAACTAGACAAGGTGTCTATATAAATTCTATTTGCATTTTATTTTATTTTTCCTTTCGGCGTTACAGTGCACCTGCAATTGCTAATTTAACCAAGTAATAACATTCTATTTATTTATTCTAGACATACTCTTGGCTTCAACGAATATGAATTCTCCGTAGCAAATGAGCATCTTTAGTAATGAATGCATGGGTATATATACAAATGGATACAAAACTATATAACATCGTGACCAACGTGGAAAGTATAAGCACAACTAACTATAAATCAAACAGTACCGCCCAGACCTGAAACATGAAGGCCCTCCTAGTCACTACGAGCTCGTGGGGTGAGAAATGGACTCGGTGGCGAAGGAAAGTTTGGAGTCTGCGTGAATTGACAAACCTATGGAGAAGGAGGCAGCGAAGGAATTTCAGGAAGCGGAGGAATAGTGGGCAGAGGCAGAGGAGTAATTTTTGGAAGAGGAGGAATAGTTGGAAGAGGAAAACCTGGAGGCAGCGGAGGAATGTTTGGAAGAGGAATAGTTGGCAGAGGAATGCATGAAGGCAGCGGAGGAAGAGGAGGAATAGTTGGCAGAGGAATGCATGGAGGCAGCGGAGGGATTTTTGGTAGAGGAGGAATAGTTGGCAGAGGAGGAAAGCCTGGAGGTAGCGGAGGATTTTTTGGAAGAGGAGGAATAGTTGGAAGAGGAAAGCATGAAGGCAGCGGAGGACTGTTCGGTAGAGGAGGAATAGTTGGGAGTGGAGGAAACCATGGAGGCAGCGGAGGAAACTGTGGAAGAGGAAAACACGGCGGAGGAATAGTGGGCAGAGGAGGAAGCGTCGGCAGAGGAGGAATACTGCGCAGAGGAGGAAGCGTTGGCAGAGGAGGAATAGTGGGCAGAGGAGCAATACTGGGCAGAGGAGGAACAGTCGGCAGAGGAGGAAAACCAACGTTAGGAAGCGGAGAAATTTCGGGGACAGGAATATTGGGCAGAGGAGGAATACCGAAACTGGGAAGAGGGGAGACATTGGGAACGATAGCTTTCGATGATTGATCAACATTCTGAGCCATTGCTCGACCCTTCATCGTTGTGAAGAAATGTTTCCTGTAACAAGATGAAGGTACAGTTTCATGGCGGTAGCTAAAAGAGCCTGCACTGTACCTGAGAACTCCATTGGAATCCAACTGTAGCGTGAGCTTTGATGGTGCAAAGGTCATGGGAATCTTGCACGAGTCGACAGGGGCGCTGCGCGGCCTCACCCGACAGTTGTTCAATTGATCAGCAGACTGAAGAATATTGGAAGGAATCTCGATCTTGAATTCTCCATTTTCGTCTGTTTTCCCTATAACAGAGAGCTGGGTCATCGTTTTCCTTTTGAGGCCGCATTCCACAGCTATCGAAGTACCTGTTCGTTCGTTCATTAAAAGTAGAAAAGAACAACGCATGATCAGTCCATTTCTGTTTATCGTATGAAAATAAAACGAATAAATATATAAAAATGACATGAAAGGATACCGGATATAACATAGCCATTTTCAGAAAGCCTGTGCTCTAAACATGGATCACAGAACACCTTTCCCACAACCACGACAGATTGAGAAGCATAATTAGTTGCAGCAGCCAAAGCCAAGTAACTTAAGAAAAAGCAAAGAAGAATTGACATTGTATGAACTTTAACGGACGACATGATCGGTGAAGAAATTGATATCGAATTACAGAGATATGTATGTATCTAACTCTGTTGTTTCTGCTCTGGCATGATTAAGAGTGGCTTGTATTTATAGTGGCCTCTTCTTCATTTCCTTTGGCGGTTGGGCGGCATGTAAGTACTAATGGTTTTCTTCGGATTTTACAGACTCCACGTAGCCAATTTTCTCGGGCAGAAGAGGATAACTTTGGCTCATGCTAAGACTCATTGCTTCACAAAATTTGCCCATTTTACCGGTGAAGATTACAGACGTTTCATCGTATGGAAATGGCCAGTTCGATTCGACTAGCTCACATCGGTGGGTTTCAGTGAAAATAGAACGAATTTCGTAAGAGATTACACAAGATTTTTACACTTAAAGTCGAAGAGATCACATAAGATTTTTAAATTTAGTGTTTCAAGTTGTTTATTTATCAAATATTTTAATGCGGTGTAATTATAATCATTTACTTCTTCAACATTAAAAATGTACTGTTTCTATTTTATTAAATTGGATGGTTTTTTCACTATCCTCCAGGTTTAACCAAGCTGGTACGTGATAATCGATGTGAAAAGTGACTCCATTCTTGTGCTACTCACTCAGTAATTTAAGACGGAAACAGCCTGTAAAATTTGACCAAAACGGAAACAGCCTGTAAAATTTGACCATTTTGAGAGCTTTATAACTCGTTTTTGACGATTTTAAAGCATAAACGATTTTAAAGCATAAAGATAAAAATTTGATCAGTTTGACAACTTTATAACTCCTTTCAAAATGATAAAAATTTGACCATTTTGACAACTTTATAACTAGTTTTGAATATTTTAAAGCACAATGATAACCTTTTTTCTTTTCTTTTTTAAAGGGGCAAATCACCTTGTGACGGGTAATTTGCCGATCAAATTCTTGTCCTATTGCTCCTTGATTAGAAACGACAATTGGAGTTTCAAAAAATGCTATTGGGAATTCTGAGATCATTGATGCTTCACTAGTTATTATGGAAGAATGATTAAAGATTGGAACAAAACTAGGCGAGAAACGAGATTATGCTTTAGTTTTTTTATTGAAAGTATGTGAAGAGCATCATCTACTAGGATTTAAGTAGAAACACCATGTATCAATGGTTTAGTTTTTTAATTGAAAGTATTTCAAAAGCATCATACACTAAGATTTCGTTAGAAACACCATCAATCAATGGTTTGGTTTGTAAGATGAGACATTTGGAAAGCAATGATTCAAAAGAATCTCATGCATAATGGCAATTGTATTGCTAGAGAATTGGCTATGTAAAATAGCATAAAGGACAGGGTGGTAGGATCCTAGGATCGATTGGGTTTCATAGACTTGATACCGTCCAAGAGATGATAGGGTAAGTATAGATTATAATGTTAAAGATTATCGCCTTCATGTAAATCCTAAAGGTCTATGGTAGTGACAAACTTCTCACTTCCATGTTTAATAGGCCCAACTAAATGTTTGAGCTATGCATTTAGGGATTTGAAAACTCTATGACTAGATAAGGCAAGAGAGCCAAAATGAAGAAACCTTGCATTATTACTTGCCTGTTACCATTAATCTTGACTCAAGATTGAGTCAAAGGTGGTTTAGATCTAGCACATGGATTGGGCACATGGTTTGTTGTAGCCCATGGTATTGCATGTGATGAAGCCTTTAGAAGGCTTGAGGAGGCTCGATTGTAAAGTGGCGCGGAGGTGAGCCTTGGCTAGCTCACTCGGCTTGGATGATCGGTTTTGGCCATGTAATGAAGATCTTCATTGGTGATGGTTTTCCCCACATGGGGTTTCCAGAGTATATTGTGTGTCATCTTAAATTGTTGCTTGCAATGTTTATTTTCTCTTATATTGTTATATATTGTTTCTCATTATAATCCTAACATTGTGTGCATAATGAACACAAAAGAAATAAAACAGTTGATAGTTATTGGAAAACAAGACTATATACCACTTAGTTTTGGGATCTATAGAAAATACCAAAGGTGAAACATATCGTACTTTTAGCAATAAAGTGTGTGCAAGATTTAAGGAATAAACAATCCCTCGGGAAAGTACAAAAACATTGTGTTTTTCTTTCCCAAGATAATTGTAGCGTTTAGTAGAACATTGCTCATAATAAAATTATGATCTTTTGTATTCTTCAAAACATCTTAGTAGGTGTGATCAATAACCAAAGCCCTAAGGTCTTTAGTGGGAACTATTAGTTGTGCATTCTCTTATGATCGCAAATTTGCATCTTTAATTAAAAATAATGGACTGACCTCAAAGGTTGATGCAACAATTCCACTAGGCCAATTCTTCACACTTACAAACCATTGTCATGAGATTTATGTTGGGTAGTTTTTTCACAATTTTGGATGCATTCCAATCCATTTGTTGCTTACACTCTTCTTGAAACTTAAAGCACAATGCACAAGTCTTGTATTGACTATGAAATTCATCATATGGGCCATTGGTTACAAAGAAATAATGTTTCCATATTATTTCCTACTTAAATTGAAATCCAAGTAAGTCCTTGATGACATGTGCTTCACTAATTTTCTTTAAGGAGACACTAAGGGGGATAGGTTGGAAGGTACAATTATAGTGGTTGAAATAGTAGTGACACTAAAAAAGTACAATGGAAGAAACTTGCAACGATGTATTAAAAATATGTTGTTGATTGGACAAATTTAGGAGTTTAATAATGTAAAGATGAGGTTAATTTTTCTAGGGGAGAGAATAAGCCCCTTTTCACAAGAGATTTTGGAGGAATTAAACATGAATTCACTAAGGGAGGAGTATTATTTAGCATCCTTTTCTTCCTTCTTGCATAGATGTACATTTTTGTAATATCCTTGAATAAACACCCATTTTTTGTACACACACACACACACACGTATATATCCAAACCTAAATTACAACATAATTGTAAATTTTGATTGGAAATTCATTATGATAAATTCATCATTGTACACTTTCATTTCACTTAAGCTTATTATTTTAGGAAGTTACCCATCTTATTAATTAGGGGAGAACTCATACCATGCCTAGGTTCATTGCATACATTTTGTCTCTAAGTAAGAAGAACATTATATTAACTACACAAAAGATTAGATAGCTTCCAAAACACCCTCACCGCATAAAGTGAGTGAATCATATAACCTAGAAAACCCCATGAGTCATACAAAACTTTCCATCCAGAAAGACATCTTGCACTTCTAAATCTTCCAAGTGTAACGTTCCCATACCACATAATGTAGATAAATTGAAATTTTTACTTCAAGAACCCTTTTTCTCCTTCAAAACATAGGGCATGGACATCAACACGCACTTCAACCTTCATTCTCAGGCTTAGAAAGCACTATAATAGTCTTCTTCCCTTTCATAGATCCATTTGGTGACCAAAAGCTCTCTTCTGCATTGAACCTATCATTTCTCCTTCTGCCTTCTGCTTTATGGAGCTCGAAAGTCAAAACCCAAAACATGATGGAGTCCTTCAACCAAGGTTCCGCCTTCCACCTTTCACACTTCCTCTTTCCTCCTTTTCGACCTCGAAACTCGGGAATCAGAAATCTAATGTGTGTTGGAAATAATTAACAGCTCCTCCACCTTCCGCACTTTGTCTTTCTGCCCTTCCAACCTCGAAACTCAAAAATAAAAAACTTAATGTGTAATGAAAATACTTAAGGGCTCCTCTGCCTTCCACCTCCCGCACTTCTGCCTTCCACCTTTCCGACCTCAAAACTAAAAAATCAGAAACATAACAAATGACAGTAATACTTAACGACTCTTTCACCTTCCGCACTTTTGCTTTCTGCCTTCAGGACTCGAAAGTTGAAAAAACAACTTTTGACCTTAACCTTTTTCTGCACTTTTGACTTCTGCTCTCCGACCCCGAACTTCGGAAATCAGAAATTTAACCTTTCCTTAGATTTTTTCTGCACTTTTCCGCTTTCTCCCTCCACCTTCCACAGGAAGATACTAGCATGCGAAAAACCCATGTTCGACCTTGTTTCGACTTTCTCTTTTCCTGTTTCCACCTTCCACCTCCCCTAGGCAGATTCCAAGGGGTGGAAACACTAAGTTAGATGCTTTCTGACTCTGTAACGGGCTTCTAGCCTCCAGGAACTTAGGAAAAATGCATTAAAACATACAAGGCATTTGTGTCCTCCATAAAACATAGGAAAATGCATTGAAAAAAGAAAAGGCACATACAAAAGTAAAATGCAGGAAAACATACATAAGTAAACTTCTACTTAACCATTAACAAGCATTTAGCATAATCATAATAGCTCAGAAGCAAATGCATAGCATAGAAAAACATAACATAGATACTTATCTTGATGGTTAAGTTGTCCCGCAACTAGCTATGTCGCCACAACGTTCCACCCAACCATAGGCCAGTGTGTTCATTAATCTCTCAACACCACTACCACCCCCAAAATGGGCATGATTTCCATAAGGAACTAGGGAACAGTGGGCTCACACATAGCCAAAAATCATCACAACATGGCCAAACCAACCTTCAATTGGGTTTATCAGGCTACTAAGGAAATGACTCACTCACAGGTCAAATGCACACTAAGACTTAGCCAAACCAACTAATAGTTGGGTTTCTCAGGTTGCTAAGGAAGTGGGGAGGAAGAAATGCTAAGCTATTGAGCTCAACCACAGAGCTATGGAAACCTTCACCAGATCTATCCAGCATGGCATACCACAATACCTACACACCCAACACAAGCAAGTATTCCCTTCAATGCTACACAGTTCCCTCAGGCCATACCTTCCCTTCTAGTGCTCTTCATGGTGTGCAAAAAGGATCTACCAGCCCCTCTTGATCTATCTGTGAGGTTCCTCTGTTTACTAGGTTTATCAACAAATTCTGGGCCTCTTCCACTCCTAAGTCTTTCATACCACAACAGGGATGCACATCACAACAATCCATAATGTAAACACAACCAAAACATGTTCCACTCACTCTGTAATAGAGGATACCCCCACGGAAATACCTTTCGCCACTCATGAGAGTAAGAAAAATCATTCTAAACAATGAACCACTAAACAATAGCATTGGGGAAACCAAGAGGACCACACTCTCATAAAATCAAGAGATCTCCACTTCCCATTCACTCAGCAAAAAAAAAACATAGGCTTCACTCTATAACATAGAGAAACACTGGAGAACCACTATTCTGTGACTTAGGATCGCTAACCATGCATAATCGTGAATGAACAATGCATGAAATGAGTGAGAGTGTATGATACAAAATGGATGTTATTTTTCCCACAAAAACCATGTGTGAATGAACATAATTCTCACTGGATGGAACATTAACCAAAACGTTCAGCATGACCCATGAAAAATGACAGACTAGGCACACATTCCAGGGTTTACTTGCTTCAGAAGCAATAACGCACCTTCCTAGATTGCAGACTTGTAGGTTTTCTCATTCAAGCAATCATACTGTCATTCCTTTCTCAGCTCAAGGCATTAACTTCCTCAACCAACTTCTAGAAGGAATGGATGATTGAGGACATAGGACAAAAGGTATATGAGGATTCATGGGTTCCTCCATTGACATCTAGCCTCACCCTAAGGATCATAGGTTTGACTAACTCCCCACTCTATCCCTTGTGGAATCATGCACCCATCTCTTTGACATTGTAGTCCCATAGCTAGTTGTGGTATTTTATTAAATTTTGTATTTACATGATATTCAAAATATGCAGTGCTTGAATTAGCACTATCACCATAGGCATCAACCTTGATCACCTATACAAAAAACTATATCAATGAAAGGACCTTGGCCTTGAGATCCATGCCATGATCTCAATAATATATAAATCATGTACAAGTCAATATGATGAGGTCAAAACTGAGGTATTTCATTCCTCTCCCCCTTACAACAACATTGTCCTTAGTGCTCTTCAAAACTGGCCAAAACAAATTCTACACTGGCACTACCTCAGTGCTTTGAAAAATTGAACAAAAATGGATGTTCCAATCGCATGGTATCCTCCATATCCCATGTAGCCTCCTCAGGACCATAGTACTCCGAATGCACCTTCACCTCTCCAACCGCTCGATTCTAGAGCAATGTGACCTTCCTGTCAAGGATGTGCAATGGTTTGGTTTGGAACTCTCCCTCGGGCTCCACCTGAATCACATCCCAATCAATCACATGGTTAGGATCATGCACATATTTCTTAAGCAAAGAAACATGAAAAACATTATGAGCCCTAGTGCTAGTAGGAAATGCAAGTCTATATGCACCTGGCCCTATCCTTTCAAGCTCTTCAAATGACCCACATTATCTAGGTGACATCTTGGCACAACTTCCAAGATTCAAGGAACTCTTCCTTATCGTCACACTAAGGTAAACATGATCCCCAACACTGAACTCTCTATCCACCCTATTCTTATCTCCATAAATTTTCTGCCTATCCTGGGTTGTTTTCATATTCTACCTGATCTTTGCAACCTCTTGCTCCATTTCCTTGAGCAATTCTGGACCAAGCACCCTATTCACTGGATTATCCTAGGTCATTAGTTTCCTACACCTTCTTCCATACAAATATTCATATGGACTCATCCCCAAGGACGCTTGTTGTCCATTATTATATGCAAACTATACCAAGTGTAAATAATCTTCCCACTTGGTTGGCTTGTCCATCACATACATGCAAAGCATGTCTTCAAGCACCTGATTCAGTCTCTCTATTTTCCCATTAGTAAGGCAGTGTTGAAGTTCATCTTTCTACCTAATTATGCAAACAGACCCTTCCAAAAATTGGAAGTGAACTTAGGATCTCTACCTGAAACTATTTCCTTACGCAATCCATGCAATCTTAAGAATCTCCTTCATGAATATTTTTGCAATGGCATCAATCTTATACGTGGATTTAACCCATATAAAATGTGTTGCCTTTGTCAACTTGTCCACCACAACCATGATGGAATCATGTTGCCTCTAAGTCATTGGAAATCCTGTAATAAAATCCATGGAAACGACTTCCCATTTCCATTTTGGAACTGGAAAAGGCTGCAACAAACCTATTGGGTGTTGATGCTCCACCTTTACCTGCTGACATTTCATGCACTTTTCTGCTGAGTGCATCAACTAATTTATTTTATTTTGCTTTTATGTGTTTGATTTCAAAATCAAACTCACATAAAAAAATCAATCCATCTATCTTTCCTAGCATTTAGAGTTGGCTGATCAAACAAATATTTCATACCACAGTGGTATTTCCTTAACTCAAACTTTCTTACCATTAACTAATGCCTCCACATCATGAGTGCATGTACTATGGATGCAAGTTCTAGATCATGAGTAGCATAGTTATTTTCATGATCCTTCAACTTTATTGACTCGTAGCATATTGCATGGTGGTCTTGCATAAGAAATCCTCCAATCCCTTGACCATATGCATCAGTACACACCACAAAAATCTTTTTTCTGGGTCTGCAATTTTTAGAATTGGTGCACTTGTGAGAAGATTCTTCAACTGCAGGAAACTTTCTTCACACCTTGGTGTCCATTCAAATTTATTTCTATTCTAAGCAACCTCCTGTCGCATGGCAAAGCATTATATATAACTTTTATGGCTGGCTGGCACCTATCCATGTAGTAGCTAGCTTGCCATTAGTTCACAAAGATCATCTCGTCACTTCGGTGAGTAACGTCAAGTTAATAGGGGTCCCCTCCCGCCGTATTTTGGATGAAAGGAGGTATTTCAGCAATAAGCTGAGACATTTACTCCTGAACAAGTACCGACATTGAGTATAGTACCAACATCTCTTTATTCTTTAGAGTAGGGTCCATGGAAGAAACCAGCCTTACGGGAACACTTTCAGAGTTACAGAATACTTACAATGGTCTTTTTATTAGCTTCCATATATCTCGTTTTCTTCAGATTTTCTTGATAAAAAACATTTATAGAGCATCCTTATTGCACACAAATGGATGCAAGCCCTTACTCATTGATGTACCCTTCTTTTGCGAAGAAGTGATTGGATGTGCAACCTTGGATAATCCTCCAATGAATCTCCTGTAGTATCCTACAAGTCCCATAAAAGATCTTACATATGTTACATTTATTGGATTTGGCAAATTCATAATGGTTTCAATCTTCTCAGGGTCTACAAATATACCCTCATTTGAGATAATGTGACCTAAATAATGAATCCTATCTTTATAGAAGTCACATTTGCTTAGATTTCCATACAAATTATGCTCCCTTAGAAATTTCAAAGTCAGCCTCAAATGTTCTTCATGCTCTTCCTCATTCTTAGAATAAATAAGGATGTCATAAAGGAAAACAAAAACACACTTGTCTAGATACCTACTGAAAACATTGTTCATGAGGAACATGAATGTAGCTGGTGCATTTGTGAGACCAAACGGTCCCACTACAAACTCATAGTGTCCATACCTTGTTCTAAAGGATGTCTTATGAATATCTTCATCCTTGATTCTTACCTGATGGTAACCAGACCTCAAGTCAATCTTGGAAAATACCTTTGATCCTCTCATTTGATCAAAGAGGTCATCAATCCTAGGAAAAGGACATTTATTCTTCACAGTGACTTTGTTTAATTTTCTGTAATCAATGCACAACCTGATTGTACCATCTTTCTTCTTTACAAACAGAACTGGTGCTCCCTAAGGAGACACACTTGACCTAATATACTTCTTTTCAAAAAACTCTTGCAGCTGCATCTTTAGCTCTAGTAATTATGGTGTGCTCATCCTATAGGGTGTCTTGGACACTGGTGTTTCTCCTAGCACAAGTTCAATTGTAAAATCAATGTCCCTCGTTGGAGGAAGCCCTGGAATTTCATCAGGAAAAACATCCTTGAATTCCTGCAATACATGAAAATCCTCCAACCTAGGAGTTTCATTCTCTGCTGCCTCCAAAACATGGGCTACATACACTCTACAAACTTTCCTACAACACCTCTTCAACTACATTGCTAACATATGCCTAATAGAATTCACCTTTGGAATGCCTCTTACAACCCTTAAGTTTCCTTCTTCATCTCTGCACTCAAAAGTCTTATTGTAACAATCAAGCTTTACTCTGTGTGCTTCCAACCAATCCATTCCAATGAGGACATCATAGGAACCAAGTGGCATAACATTCAGGTCTACATAAGTGACCAATCTATCCATAACTAATGGAAATTTCTCTACCACTTGACTAACCTTTCTCTTGGTTCTAGTGGCTAGCTGAACTAACCATGACTTGCTATATTTTAACTTCTTAAAAGCACAAATATCAACTAATATAAGAGTAATATAACTATGAGTAGATCTAGGGTCAATCAAAATAGAAACATATTACTCAACAATTTTACCTGCAACTTTAACTACAGTTGACTGATGATATTCCTGGAGGTCCTTTAGCATTGCATAAATTCTAGGGACAGTCCTTGCCACTTGACCCACAGTTTCAGCTTCTTAAATGTTGTGAGTTTGACTCACATTCCCATTCTGATGTAGATAGTTCCTATGTAGGTGGTTTTCTCCATATCTCCAACATTGGAGTGGTTCTCTTAGATCCTTGGGATCTCTTGGCCTCTCTCCCATCCCTCCAGCCAAATGGTCCACAGCTTGTGATGGATTCCTCTGCTGATTTTTGAAGTGAGAAGGTTTGAAACATTTCTTCCTTTGGACATACTTCTCATTCTTTTTTTCCTTTCATGTCTTATGGTAGTCAGGTTTGCCTCTTTTCTGATCATAGCAATACTTATGCTTCTAGATAGCCTCTTCCAGAATTCGAGGCTAATCAAACTCAATCCTGTCTCTCTATGCTTGAGGAATCCCACTCATAAAACGTTGGATTTTCACTTTGTCATCTCTGATGTACCTGACATACCTCAACATCTCCAAGAACTTATTTGCATACTCTTTCATGGTCTGTTGTCCCAATCTCATCTCATTGAATTATTTGATATTATCATCATAGTACCTATCAAAGAGGTACTTCTACCTAAAATACTTCTGGAACTACTTCCACACAATATTCCTTTCATTTATCTTCTTCACTTTCCTGAAGTGTTCCCACCATATGAATGCTCTTCCAGTCAAATTGAAGATGGATACCCTATCCTTCATATTTCCTGAAGAGTCATGGACTTGGAAATATTTTCTCATCCCAAGAATCCAAGATTCAACTTCTTGACCGTTATTTACCTCACCATCAAACATAGGAGGCTTAACCTTATTGAATTCATCACGTGAGGTATTATGGTAGAACCTCTTCCTATTGTTCCTGTAAGAAGAAGAGCTTGAACCCCCAGTGGATCCTTCAGAGTTGGATGATCCACTAAAAGTCATTTTTCTTCTTTTAGCATTACTCCCGCTTCCTTCTCGATTTGCTGTCGTATGCCCAAGGTTCATTTTTCTTGGAATTTCTATCAAGCTATGGAACATGGCTACATTCAGCTAATTCTGCTCTTCCTGAGCTTTAACCAACCTTTCATTATATTCTCTGTAGCTTTGCATCCTACACTTAGGCTTCTCATGGTGGCTGCAAAATCTAGTGGAGTTTCTTGAAATCTCCTTCCGTTGGACTCTGTATATGCATTTCCAACTCGGACTTTTTCCCCCATGGCATCTTACTCATGCTGATAGGGATTCTGTGCATCATTCATGTCGTAGGTTCTCTTGGATGAGAAAATAACCCACTTTTCCAATTTGCACCATGGCTCTGCAAAATGTGTTATCAAACATGATTGTTAGGTGCACAAAAATATCAGAAATTTAAAACTTACCTACCAATTATTTTATTATAGTTTTCTTTTTTCAATTATATTCAACTTGACCCATTCAGGACCAATGTTGTAACCATTAACTATGATACCAATATGTAGTGTACTACAATGTTGGTATCAAAGGGTATTCTTATCTCTGTCAACTGCTCATTCTAGCCCATTTAGGCCCACTGCTGCAACCCACTGTGCTGATACCAATCTTTAATGTCCCCATACCCCATAATGCAGATAAATTAAAATGTTTACTTCAATAACCCTCATTCTCCTTCAAAACATAGGGCATGGATGTTAACACACACTTCAACCTTCATTCCCCTACTTAGAAATGACTATAAAAGTCGTTCCTCCTTTTGACAAATCCATTTGGGACCAGAAGCTGTCTTCCACACTGAACCAGTCATTTTTTCCTTTCACCTTTATCACTTTCACTTTCCTCCTTTCCAACCTCGGAACTCGACAATCATAAATCTAATGTGCACTGGAAATACTTAATGGCTGCTTTGCCTTCCGCCTTCTGCACTTCCGTCCTTAAAAATCATAAATCAAAAAATTCATGTACGATGAAAATAATTAATGACTCCATCTTCTTCCTCCCTCACTTCTGCCTTCTTCCTTTCTGACCTCAGAACTTGGAAATCGGAAACATAACAAATGATGAAAATACTTAATGGCTCTTCTACCTTCTGTACTTCTTCTTTCCACCATTAGAACTCAGAATTTGAAAAACCAACTTTCGACCTTAACCTTTTCCTTCACTTTCGACTTTCAATATCTGACCTTGGACTTCAAAAATCAGAAAGTTAACTTTTCCTTAGAATTTTTTTGCACTTTTCTGCTTTCTCCCTTCGCCTCCCGCGAGTGGATCCTAGGGTGCAGAAAACCCACATTCAAACTTGTTTCAACATTCTCTTTTCTAGTTTTCTCCTTCCACCTCCTCCAAGTGGATTCCAAGGGGAGGAATTGAAAAGTAGAATTTAACCAGATTCTCATGCCCTTCCTGAGTAGAATGAGTCACTAAAATTGAATATGTCATCCTTACAAACACCACCATTCTTCTTGTTATATTAAAGGATACTCTCAGCAAATGCACCGTATAGAAAACATAATGGTCATAGTTTTTGATACACGAGATTACTGTAGTAACTCTTGTAGAATGCAACCCAAGATAAATATGATGTATCAAAAGAAGAGGAAGGAACTCCTTTGGAAGTGTATGGTTTTCACCATAAGCAACTTAAATCCACCGAAGCCCACGATTTCACTGAAATATGGATTTATTTCAATATGAATACCTAACCAGTGAATCATCCCCCTTCACATACTATAGCTACATCCTCTGAGAGAGAAAAGAGAATCGATTTGGTTTTCACCATAAGCAGCTTAAATCCACCAAAGCCCACGATTTGACTGAAATATGGATTTCTTTCAAGACGAATACCCAGCTAGTGACTTGAACCACTTCACATACTGTAGTAGCATCCTCTGAGAGATAAAAGAGAATATAAATAGATTTGGTTTTCCCTGGTCAAAACATCCCTCAATTTTGTGCAAATTTAGAGTTGCATACCACATGCTTCTTTGCCTCTTAAAAAAAATGAAGAACTCCACAATGCTTTGAACTAGCCATATGGATACTTCTCCTCCTTTTCATTTTTCATCCATTAGTAATATTTAATTCTCTCCTAACCTAATTCAAGGGAGGGTCTAAATAAAGAATAGATAATTATCTCCCTGCATAAATCTTTAGTAGTTTAAGATTTGGATCCAGTGCTAGTTGATCATTATCTTGCAAAAGAGAAATCAGAGGGACCAACTAGTTTAAACAATTACCTTTACACACGGATATGTGACATGGATACATGGGTTCACTGATATCCAACTCATTGAAGAAGTAGTGGATCCAGGCATAGAAACAGATTGAGAGGCGGCTCCGAATTTAGAGCAAAAGCGAAAACCATTATTTACTAAACCCTAAATAAGATTAAAATCTACTCACCCTTTGCAAATCGAACCAATGTCGTCCCAAATCTTCCAAATTCAGGGATAGTTTGAAATATTTTGTCTGTTTCTGTGCCAAGAATGAACTTATACAACTGATAGCATGTGTGCTTATAGAATTTGATGTAAGAAGTGAACCAGATGCATTCCAAACCCTTCTATGGTGAGGCATTCATATTGTTCATAACCCGTGAAGTTGAAGTTAGAACAATTTTTTGATTTGTGCTCTATTTTTTGGTTGGTGCTAGTTACCAATAGATGGAAAATATAAATGTTGGAAAACCAAATTTATTTATATTATATATTTTTCATTTTCTAATAAAAAAATTCTCTTTCTTTCATTTACTAATAAAAATATATGTTTTCTAAAGGTAAATGATCAAAATTATTATTATATAATTGTATCAACAATATTCATATTCTTTAGCTCTATTTGTATTGTTGAAAATGGATATTTCTCGAGGCTTGATCCCACGTCTTTGTTTTCATTAACTAGTTCAATTAACCCACATTATTCTTGTTATTTCTTGTTGGATGAAAAAAATATTGCTTTGAATCCATACAATATGCTTGTTTTTTTATTTCATGGTTATTTTTATTGGATCATAGGTTTTTCATAGATGAAATTCTATTAATTTTTGGATTTAATTGATATTTATGCTTGTTTTTTGGTTTATAAATGTATATATGATAAGGATCTTTTAGGAAATTGTGTGTATGTTAAAGATTTAATATTGATTATATATGGACTTGCAATATGCTCAAAATTTTCATACATGGTATTTTTTAATTGTATTTTTGTATATTGTTGATGTTGTGTACATATATCAATGTCCAAAATGGTGATATGAGAACGTTGAGGTCATTATAATTTTGTTTATTAAGATATTGTTTTCATGTTTATTTTAGTTTTTTTTTCCAATGATGATGTTGTTGTGATGGAATCATGCTTATGGTGTTATGATTAAGGTATGAGGTGAATGGAAATTTAATAGACCCCATATCTAAATGCTTGAACCTGCTAGGATAACTGTGATTTATGGAGACTGAACCCGATGCAATCATGGCAGTAAAAACATCACTGCCTTTAATTTCTTGGCATTAGAGCCATTCTAGTTTCATCTACAAAGAGATGAGGCTAGAATTGGGGACTGCGCATGGATATTGCATAATTTGAAACAAGATTTATCAATGCATTGATGTTGTAGACATGGTAAGGGATCCCTAGGGTTCTTTTTTTTTCCTTAAAAAAAAAAAGGCCATTGGATTTTTCTTGAAAGAGGTACATATGGAAAATTTTGGACATTCTGAACATAGTCATGATGAGAAGACCAGCAAAAAGGTAAAAACAATGAATTAGCATAGGACGCAAACTTGGTGAATTGCACTAAAAAGACGTAAAAGACTCTTGCATGTCGAAACTTCAACCGACTATAGAAAGGGTTAAACGATGATGCTTTTTGTCAAATTAGATACAGTCATAGCCAATGTGATGAGCTAAATGAGATGGTATAAAAAACAAGAGGTGACAATGTAGAGAATGGGAAATGATGAATATTTGAAGCTCGACTTGGCCTCTAGTACATTAGGTGTATTGAAAAAAGAAAATGCACCTGTCAAGTGACACAGGGGGTTATTCTTGAATCAGTCTACATGAGAATTAGTACAATTTTACTGAATTTTAACACTACAAATGGATTCAAGGACCACCTGTCAAGTGACATAGGGGGTTATTCTTGAATCAATCTACATGAGAATTAGTACAATTTTACTGAATTTTAACACTACAAATGGATTCAGGGACCCCTTGAATCTATTTGCAGTGTTAAAATCCACTAAAATGTCAAAATTGTAATTTTATATTGTTAGGGTGCTCATGAATGTCTATAGCAAATCACCTACAATAATCCACAAAAACCTAACATTGTCCTCACCTGGGAAAAACACTAGATATTCATAACCCCACAAATTTGATTTTGGATTTAGAATTGTTAACCTACACATGGTCGGAGATAGAAGGTAGACAATTTAAAAAATTTACTAAATTGTAACACTTGATTGTCACAATTGCAATTTTCCATTATTGTAGGAGTGACACAATTAAAAATGACTAACATAAATGACTAATTCATATTCTTCTAACTAGTCATTTTTTATGTCGTGACTAAATTGGTCGTTTATGTTAGTCATTATTAACTCGGCCACTTATTATCTAGTCATATTTGATAACTGGTGACTAAATTAGTCGTTTATAGTTGGTTCAATCAAAATTGCTCATATTTAGTAGTAAATAACTTGAAAAACCTATGGTGACTATAATTTCTAGACACGTAGTCACTAATTCCTCATTTTCTACTAGTAAAGGTTACATCTCTCACCCAGTACTCTACTAGGAGGACCAAGAGACAGGCTTCCAGGTCCTAAGAAATTGCAAACTAAGCTTTCTCTAGGAGTTGGTTGGGTGGAACAACCTCCTTAAGCTATTGTCACCTCATCCATTTGACAGGTTCTACTTGTTCAGGTTAAATTATAGTTTATCTACTCTATGAGAAAAAGATTAAGAGTTTTTCAAGATATGCATATTGTTATTTTATTATGGTTAATGAAGAAGAAACAACGTTTGTTTATTGACAAAATTAGTAATTAGCAAATTAAAATTTAAACAGTAGAGATTTTTCTAAGTGAAAGTTGAATAGAAAAATTACCAAACTGTATTTTTCCACGCCTTTTACGAGGAAATACTCTAATACAGTAGGTTTTCTTAGTTTAGATAGGTAGATTTGTTTATTAACTCTGAATGTAAATGCAAATAATTACTTCTATAGGTTTACATAATTTATTTACATAAATCTAGTTGTACCTGCTCTATCTATTGAAAGTAACTGCACTTTCTAATTATAGGAAAGAGTAGATTATATAGTAATCACTAGTAATTATAATATTCATATAATTAATACTAGTATTAACACTTATTATAAATACAATAAATAAATTTAAATAAACAAATATAGGAACAATAAAATTTTTACTTAGGGTTTAACCTAGTTATTACTTCATAGGTGATTATAATTATTTATTGAGGCTTGCAATTACATTCTGTTTATTGTAACCACATGTGTTATTATTGTAACCCTCAAGAACCATCTAGGGTTTACAAGAGATATGATTCATCTTTGAAATAGACTTTTACATTCTTTTTCACAACACAAAAACCTAAGAGAGCTTTTATAAACTTAATAACAAGAGTAAATAATTGTTACTAAAAACAAAATAAATATAGAGCTAAAATTACTTTTGAAAAACCATTTAATTATAGAACTGTAGATTATTCAATAATGATAACCTTTTAAGAGAAACAAAATATTTTATTCACCCAATAACAATGAGCAATTTAAATAGTAAAAATTACTATAAACCATTTATACCTAAATGTAAATATAAATTAAAAGTAATACTGTATACAAAATTAAACAAAGACATAGTGTAATAATCTTAGTGGCCTATGTCCTTTTATAACATTTGTCTAGGATTAAGCCTAATAAAAACGATTTATACAAGTTTAAATAGAAGTCGTAAACCAAAAAAATATTACAATTACAATTCACAGCAAGTGAAAACCTTTTGTCCATTTAGATTGAAAAGATAAATGTACTGTCTTCTCTTTTTTTGAAAACTACACTTAATTCTTCAAGTAACCACCCAGTGGTTGAACATTAATGTCACGGCTTAAAGCCAATCCTTTAAATAAAAAATATTTTACATCTTTCGAGGCTGTGAAGGCTCAACCAAAAACCTTAAGTCACAGCTGTAACAGCCTTAAACATTTCCACATAATAGCCTTTGAAAGTATTATAAAAACAAGGAGCAATACCATAACAGTAAACCAAGGCCGAGCCAACAACCAGCATGACGAAGCTTCCATTTTTACAACCACCACAACATAAAGTGTAGGAAAAACCCTCAAATATCACTGGGGCTTACCAGGGATTACGTGGCTGAATTTTGAGAGACGTTCTAGAATCCAACATCCAAAGCTGAGAGAGAGACGTGCACAATATAACAATAATAAATATAATCTTAAAAATTGTAATGGAAAATACTGATTTTTCATAAAATGTAAACAATGTTTCGACATTACCTGGTAAAGAAATCGTATTGGAGAAAGCGTGGAAGCGAATCCACTGGAGCCAACTCAATGGCACCTCTAAGAGTAATGCCGGAAACTATGAATATGCCGAGTGCAACATAAAACCCTAAATCATGCTCTAAAGGAAATAAACACCATGAAGGAAGCAAACTAATCAAAGGCAGAAGCACTTTGTCTCCGTGCACTAAAACCACACCCTCAGTTTCTCAAGTCAGCGGAAAAATCCATCCTCAATACATAAGTGCATCCAAAGAAGTCAACAAGTTTTGAAAACCACAGTATGTTTTCACCTACACAATCTCACAATGATTTTGGAGGATAGTTTTACACCTCGAAGGTCAACACAAAGCCATGGTGGCCACGAGCTCTCAGCTCGGCCACACCATAGTCGAAGAAGCCCTCTCAATGTGAAGTGAAGGGTTAGGAAAATATTTTAAGTCAACCTTAACCTAATAGATAAAACACCTCCACATGTCCTTGGTAATTTTTCACCTTCGTGGGTTTCAAATCAATAGTCGAATATGCAGTTTACCAATTTGCATTAAATCATTGTAAATCATAAATCATAAATCATTTCGACAGTGTAAATTTTGATTTCCAATAATGTAATTATTCATGGTCAGGTTGATACTTAGTTTAAAACCATAGGATTAGTAAATTAAGGGCTCCTTTTTACTAGACAAGTTAGAATATTTTATTATCTAACTAGGTTATAGTATAAATAAATGACTACTTCTAATAGTAAAACATTTTTGAGAAGGGTAATCTAATCATGCCTTGAAGTAATCATTTGAATCATGGAGTTTTGAGAGTGATAGTGTAACTATGGCCCAAGCAATATAAGTCCTTCCATATTATATAAAGTGGCAATAATACCTTAAGGAAATTACAATTCTTAACAAATGTATTTGAAAGTGTAATTTTAGTTAGAGGTTACAGTAGGAAACATGGTAAAAAGACATAAGTATAAATATTACTAAGTAAATTTAAAGTGTAAAGATGAACTCTTTTAAATACAAGTGAAACCTTGGACCAATTTATGCAAAACAATGTGCAGTTGGAAAATCAAATAAGTACCACCTATCTACTCTTGATATGAGTCTCAATTGTAAACCAATGATTAATTATAGAGAAAAATATTTTAAGAGTCAAATAGTTTTGTCTCTTTTAAGGAATCATCTAATAAGAGAAACCTTAGGGTAAGGGTAAATTTTGTAATACATCTAATGAGTACGATGACTTAGTATCTCTTAGAAAACAAAACTCTATGGACAAGCAAGATTAAGTTATAGTTTAACAACTCACATTATTTTGTTTATGTCTACAAAAGAAATCAAATGAATATGCTTTAAAAACAAACTCTAAATGTGTTATGTCTGATATGAAATGTAAAACATAAGCTGGAGGGAACGTATCTTTTTCTTATTTAAAAAATAGATCATGAAAACTTATGAGGAGAAGTAGGAGTAGTCTTGAAAAATGATCTTAATCATCCAGCTTGATTTGGTTCCACTTTGATAGTAAATTGTTTTGCATTTAACCTATTCTTCCACAGTTATGCTTTTTACCCTCAATAGGCAGTTTGATGAAGTTCACAAGGTCAACGTTACCTCTTATAGAGACAAGCTACAATAAACATTTTAATACTAGAATTATATTTTATGCTAGTGAAGTATCTTTGTTGATCTAGATATTCTATTGGAACAAAAGGCTTACCTGTTAGAACTTGTAAAAAAAACCATCATTTCCACTGCATTAGCTATAAGCTAAGTAAGCCCCAATCACACCTAAGAGATTCTCCCTACTTGACAAAAGAAAACAATAACATACTTGGCATTACTTAAGAGTCACATTTCTTCTCTACTTTCTGAAAATTGCAACTACTATGTTAAAACAGTATTAACACAGTATTTAAGATAAGCCTTTAAGTTATATAGAACCACATAAAAGAAGTAATCTTCGTTTCTCTTTCAAACTGTTTAAATATTTGTTAACAATTAATGGTTCATTAGCATTGACATTTGACATTTTATGTCACATGAAAAATTTAAAATTCTTACGAATTTTTGAGTTATTACACATCCTGTTCGGGTACACAGGTACTCCCAAATAACCAAACACCTTAAGAAACCACTTCACACAAATAGATCATAGATCAACACATCGATGTTTGTCACGTGGTTAAAGCACTCAAGAGGGAAATAGTCCACATCCCTAGCCAAATATCTACTTGGAGTGATTTATTATGCAAAAGAAAGAAAGTTACATGAGCTTCTCATAATCGATAAACTAGCCAAGGACCCTCTATGTTCTTTAAATAGAGATCATGGACCAATTGGGTGCTAAGCCACAGATCAATGGTAGGTATATCTAAGAGAAGTTGAACCATCGGATCACTTTATGTATAGAGCATATCGTGACCGTCGGATTAGAATATTTACAAATGCATACTAATGCATACTAAAGAAACACACTTTACCTAATGGATATATTACACAAGTTGATCTTAACTAACTCATGAGTGTCTAAATATCCTAGCATCCCACCTTAAGAACAACTTGGGATAAGATTGAAGGATTTACAAGAGAGACACTATTAGGACAAGGAAGGAGGCATTATAGCCTATCCCCCCTTAAGGAAACATTCATGAACTCCTAACATAGACCGAAGTTTAGGAAACTTCACTTCTGTAAGAGACTTAGTGAAGATGTCTGCAACTTGATCATCTGTAGGGAAATAGAGCACTTCAATAACACGATCATGAACAATATTTCTGATGAAGTGCATGTGTATTTCAATGTGTTTGATGTACTGATGTTGAAATGGATCTTTGGCAAGCTTGATGGCACTTTGATTGTCGCACCAAAGTGGAGTAGGTTGTTGGTGCTCAAATCCAAACTTTGAAAGGATATTTCAAATCCATAAAGATTTATGAATGGCATTAATTGCAGCTCGATATTTTGCTTCTACTAAAGAAAGATCAAGAGCTTGTTGTTTCTCACAAGCCCAAGTGACACGTCCAGATCCCAGACTGAAAACATAACCTGCAGTAGACTTTTGATCATCAGGATCTCCATCCCTATCTAAATTAGTGAAACCAACCAACAAAGGTTCCCCCCCTGTACTGTAATGAATCCCAAACTGAATTGTACCTCGAATATATTGAAGTATTATTTTTGTTGCGTTCCAGTGACTTGCATGAGGAGTTTGCATATAACAGGAAACATGACCAACGAAAAAGGAAAGGTCAGGATGGGAATGAGTCAAGTATAAAAGACTACTAACAAGATGATGATACAAGGTGGCATCTACTTCAGGGGAAGTACAAGTGGCAGAAAGTTTGACTCTAAACTAGAAGGCAGAAGGGGCTGGTTTACAATCTTCCATGTGAAAGTGACAAAGAAGGTCACAAGCATACTTAGACTAGGAAAGAAAGATTATTTCTTTGGTTTTAAAGACTTGGAGACCAAGAAAATAATGCAAATTTCCTAAGTCTGACATTTAAAATTTTTGTTTAAGACTGGATTTCACATGGGTTATAAGTTTAGGGTCACTACCAGTAAGGATAAAATCATCAACATAAAGAACAAGTATGATGAGATGGTTTCCTACTTTCTTGGTATAGACATTGGGGTCAGAATGGCATCTAGAAAAATAAGTGTCAAGGAGAAAGCTATCCATTTTCATATACCAAGCTCTAGGAGCTTGCTTAAGGCCATATAAGGATTTCTTAAAGAGACAGACAAGGCTAGAGTTATCCTGAACATATCCAGGAGGTTGTTCCATGTAAATTTCCTCCTATAAATCACTAAGTAAAATGGTAGACTTGACATCCATTTGATGGACTTCCCAGTTATGTAAGGCTATAAGGGAAAGAAAAAGACAGATGGAATTCATTTTTGCAACAGGAGAAAAGGTTTCATTGTAGTCAATCCTTTCAACTTGGGAAAAAAAATTGGCAACTAACCTTGCCTTCAGTCTTTTAACACTTCCATCTGATGCATACTTAATTCTGTAGACCCATTTACATATGACAATTTTTCTTCCTTTTGGAAGAGGAACAAGATCCCAAGTATCATTCACCATTAAGGAACGATATTCTTCATCCATAGCTGCATTCCAATTTGGATTTCATGAAGCTTCTGCAAAAGTTTCTGGATCATGATTCTTAGAAAATTGAGCCGAAAGAGAAGAGGCTCACTGAGAATGAGAATGTATTTGACATTGATCTCTAGGATCACTAGGAAGATCACCAGCTGCTTCACATGTTGAACGGACCCATCGAGGAATCATTGGTGCTAGTGCAATTGAAGGAATATGAGCAGGTAGAGGTGGATTTTCGTCCTCACTATCATCATTAGAAACTGGAGTTGGAAACCTATCAAGGAAGTTGGAAGAAGAAGAAGAATAAGAAGAAGGCACAATCACCGAATCAATAGCGTAGGCCAAAGATGGCACACCCGCCAAGTTAGGCTCGCAAGCCAAGAGATTTTCATCAAATTTAACATCTCTTCTAATTATTATATCATGTGAATGGGGTTGAAGAAGTATATAACCTTTTACATCTTCAGAATATCCAACAAATATGTACTTTTCAATTTTCAGCTGCAATGCTTTCCGTTTTTCATTCGGAATCTGATCCCATGCTTCACAACCAAACACACGAAAGTGACTTACATCTGGTTTAATTTTACTCCATGCTTCTTCTAGTGTTATACCTTGTAAACCTTTAGTGGGTGTGTGATTAAATATGCAATTTGCACAATTTATGGCCTCAACCCAATATTGAAGACTTAATCCCTTAGATTGGATTATACAATTAGCCATTTCTTTTAAAGTGCGGTTCTTCCGTTCAGCTACACCATTTTGTTGTGGTGTATATGGAAGAGTGTGTTGTTGTTGGATTCCTTGTTCAGTGAAGAAAGTAGTGAACTTGTTGTTAAAATATTCTCCTCCATTGCCAGATCTTAACTTAATAATTTGATGACCAGAATGTTTTTCAACAAGGGCCTTGTAGGCCAAGAACATGTTAAATATTTCGCTCTTAAGTTTTAGGAATTAAACCCAAGTGCATCTGGAGTAGTCATCAATGAAAGTTAATAAATATTTGAAACCAGAAAAGGATGCAGATGGAAGAGGGCCACACAAGTCACTATGCACAAGATCCAAGGGAACTGAGGTGTGCCAAGAGGCACATTTGTCAAAACTGTCTCAATAATGTTTTTTGAGTACACAACCGAAACAAACACCATCCTTGCAAGATACCATCAAAAGACCAGTCACCATATTGTCTTTACATAGTTGTTGAAATGAGCGATAATTTAAGTGACCAAATCGCTCATGCCAAAGTTTGCTCAAGTTATCACTATGAGCAACAGAACCTGAAGGAAAAGGTGATGACCCAAAGTTGTTAAATTTGTACAACCTGGTAATATCATCAACAGTTCTAGTAGCAAGGACATTTTAAGGATTTTTAAACTCCTTGATTACAACTTGGTGAGGTGTAAACGTCACAGTTTTACCGTCACCCGAATGAGTAATTTGATAGATTGATAAAAAATTGCAAGAAATTTTTGGAACACATAGTACATCACTGAAATGACCATTTTATACTGGAACTGTTCCAGATCCTACAACACTTAGATATCTATCATCACCAACAAATGTTTGTTTGGTGTTACATTCATGCATAGTAGAAAAAGATGGCTTGATCCTTAGCCATATGATAAGATGCTCCAGAATCAATGAGCCATTCATTTGAAGTAGAAGAAGAAGATGTAGTATAAGAGTAACCAAAAGCACAAAGTGCATGTCCATGAGAGGTAGATTCTGAAGACATATCTAAGTTGATGTGGTGCTTCTTCACTATTGCTTCCAAGGCTTCCATTTTCTTGAAACACTTAGATTCATCATGATTATCTTTCCCACAAAAATTGCAATGGTGCTCAGTATTATTTCCTTTTGTCTTGGATCTTTTGTCATTTTTTAAAGAAGGAGCTAACTGAGAGGGTTTGTGACCCTTGTTGTTTGGCTTATTATTGCGAAAAATTTTGTTTCTTGGGAGGATTGAACTTTTCTTTCTGTTGAGACAATAAGGCTTTCCCAGATGTATTTGCATTGTTAATTATTCCAAGATGAATGAGCTTATCTTACTCTCTAATTAAGAAACCACAGAAGGATTCAAGACTAGGCTCTTGACAGCTAGCTGCAGTCAACGGTTCTTTCATGGAGTAAAATGTAGATACAAAAACAGAATATGCAGGTCCAAGTTTGAAAAGAATATTATAAATACATTGTTTGTCTTATTTCTTAATCGTGCATTCTTCACATAAGAGTCTAAGAGTTATATACTTAGATAAATAGTCTTGAATGCATGAAAAGTCAATTGGATTCAAAGAAATCAAATCATTCTCAAGTTGATGACCTCGAATTTCATTGTGTTTACCAAACAAAGATTCCAAATTCTCCCAAGCTTTATCAGGTTCATCAATTCCAGATATGTAGAATCGCAAATCAGTAGAGATTGACTTCCCAATCAATCCACAAGCTTCATCACATCTATTTTCCCATTCATCACCAGTGGGTTATGTTTCTTCCCTTGAGGTTATCCTGAAAAGTCCCCTACTTCGCAGAACATCCTCCATATGAGATTTCCATGAGAAATAGTTAGAACTTATAAGTATAATATCACAACAGGCAGCCATACTGTAAAATATTGACTAAAATAATAGAAACTAATTGTCTGGATGCAAAGATATCGAAAAAATATGTAGTTTTAAAAAAAACAACATTGAAAACTAATTCTAGATGATGAATTTATGCTTGATTAAATAAAATGTTGAAGATGTCCCCAATAGTGATGTGGTAGATATTAACTTGACCAACTGAAAAAAAGAACCCCCTTCTTCCCAAGATGAACCTTTGACAATCACTTACAAAAAGGTTGTTTTTTAAGTGAATCACTTGTGTAAAATAAGTGATGTTCACTTTTACAATAATGTTACTTTTAAATAGTGCAGCAACAAATTAAAAAACTTCAGTGACTCACTTTTTATTTTATTTTATTTATGTGAGATGCACTTTTACAACAAAGTAACTTGAAAATAGAAAATGCATGTGCTAAAAGTAACTTAATAAGACTTGAGCTCAAGATTTACTAAGGAAGAAAGCAACTTTGAACCAAGTGAGCTAAGTTTAAAAGATACGTAAAAGAATGGAAAGATAAAGGGTTTTTTTTTGTTCTTTTCTTTTTACTCTTCTCTCTTGTTCTCCATGCTTGCCTTTTTTTTTCTGCAAAGCACAAAAAAATGAAAAAAAAAAATTTTCCACTCTATGGGTGGGGTTAGATCTTGGTTAGATTACTCATAAATTCTACATTTTCTAGTTTTCTCACTATTTATGATTCACCATGATCGCACAAGGTGCATGACAAAGAGCATACACAGCTGAGAAGACAAGAAAAAAAACTTTCCCTTTTTGTTTCTGATTCACCGCGATCGTGCAAGGTGCATGGAAAAGAGCATACCCAGCCAGGGAAGGCAATAGTCTGAGACTAAAATAGTACATATCTAATAATAAAACTGATAAAATATGAGATATTTTAAAAAAATAAAACAAATCCGTCACTGTAACATTATACCTTTAGATTTTTCGAAATGGGTGTTTCTGGAACAAACGAAAACATTTTTTGATGAAACGAAAACTATTTCTCAATGGAAAAGACACTCTAGACGCAATGGAATAGCTCCCATAGGCCATAAATGTAGAAAAAATCTAGAACCAAAAACCCTTTCAAATTTTCGGCAACATCGGTTCCAGATCTTGATCAAAACCGAAAGGGGCTCTTCATAAACGCTCGGATACCATGTTTAGGTACATAGGGTACTCCCAAAATACCAAACACATTGAGCAATTGATTCACACAAATAGATTGCAAATCAACACACCTATGTTTGTCACGTGGTTAAAAGCCTCGAGAGGGAAATAGTCCACAGCCCCAGCCAAATAGCTACTTGGAACAATTTATTATGCGAAAGAAAGAAAGTTACATGAGCTTCTCATAATCGATCAACTAGCCAAGGACCCTCCATGCTATTTAAATAGAGATCATGGACCAATCGAGTGTTAATCCACAGATCAATGGTAGGTATGATCTAAGAGAAGTTGAATCGTTGGATCACTTTATGTCTAGAGAATATCATGACCGTTAGATTAGAATATTTACAAATGCATACTAATGCATACTAAAGAAACACACTTTACCTAATGGATATATTACACTGGTTGATCTTAACTAACTCCTAAGTGTCTAAATATCCTAACACATCCTGAAATTCCTTAAGAATATGGAATTGCTCCAATGTTATTTTTGGCTGTTCAATTTCAGCCTCCACAATTTTAATGTCATAAAGTTGGAATCCCTTCCTCATAAACTTCTTGAGGTGTACCATGGATATTTTTCACGTAGTTATAGGTCTATAAATTCCCTTTACAGTATAGCACTTTCCTTCATCGTCAATACAATCAAAACTTTTATGCGAACAATTAATAATGGTTTTATGAGATTCTAACCAATCCATATCGATTAATATGTTAGATGATCCTAGAGGAAGTATATTTAAGTTGATTATTGTATCCATTTCATTAAAAATCAGCCTACAATCTGTTACCAACTATGTAACTTTTCTCTTTACTCCTGATACTAACTGTACCAACCATGCATTTTTTTGTTTTTTTTTAGAAGTTTACATTTCTCAAATACACTTGGTGCAATGTAAGTTAAAATTGATAGGGAGTCAATAATAATGGAAATAGGTGTATTCAATATTTTACCTTCCTCTTCCACATACTAGATTGATGATATGCTTTCCATTCTTCCAGGGCAGTATTAATTCTGGGTATATTCCTACCTATGTCCTTGAATGTAGAAGCTTTTTGTAACATATTCAAGGGAGCCATTTTCTTGTTGGTATTGTGAGGGAAGTTTTTGTATAAATGAGATCCATTACAACCCCAACATTTAATTTATTTTGTGTTGTTATTTCCTCTGCTATGAAAATTTCCTTTACTTTTTATTCCATTGTTTATGTTTAAGCCTAGCCTATTATAATTGTTATCTAAATAAATCTTGGTTCCTTTCCTAAAATGGGAAGGTTTAAATCCCTTCTTGTTGTACATGAATAAACACCTTATAACCGAAGGTCTAGGGTTACCAACATACTCAAGAAACTTGCAGGCAATCAACTCTAGAATGTAGTAAAGGAAATAGGAGGATAGGAAAGACTCACCCGATACACGACGGTTGATCCTAGCTTGTCCTCTTCCACTCTGCTTCTCTTCTAAAGCCTTGAGGGATGCTTTCTCCTTCATCTGTCAAGAGTCAATCTTCCAAATAGAAGATGATTCATATATATAAACAGGTTAGATAAATCATATACAGAATGTTGAAACATAAATATTTATCAAACCACAATATATGAGATTCATTCAAGACACATATGGAACAAGGATTATCTTTATTAACAATAATGAGAGAGTTCAGATTACAACCCAACGCCTGCGACAAGGAATCCTCTGCAGCCAAAGGATTCTGAGTTCCACTGCTCCAAAGAATTCTGTATAAACTCCACCAGCATAACTTTTATCTCCAAGTGTATGTAAATAACACCCTCCCCAAGGCCTGTATTTATACTTGGTGAAATAAGGTAGTTTCGAAGGTTGAGGAGGTTGAGACAGTTAAGGAGATTAAGGTTAAATGCTTAACTAATCTCAAGTAATCACATGTTTTTATTTTTAATGTCAAAGGGATATGTACGTGGGTATCAATATTGGCAACTCGCGTATGACCTGCGAGTTTCTCTAAGGGTAACCCGCGTACACATCTATCTGCGACATGCAACAACTGATACTCGCATACAACACGTGAGTTGCATATATAGAGAGTCGCGTACATGACTTGACATAGATAAAGGGTAAAAATAACCAGTTGGATGGATTATGAATGTAAGTCATAATAAGCCCATCTATAGTGTTTTGGGCAACCCTCAATCCATAGATGTCCTTTTGTGTGCCAACATGAGGGATGTCGGCACTTGGACGGAGAGGTTCCATTCATGTGGATAACAGATGCCCCCTAATGTGTGAGGTCAGAGGGAAATGATGGCCAAAATACATTATAATCTTTATCTTTGGAGAACTCAGAAATACAATGGAGCAGAGAGAGTACCTGAAACAAATACATAATAATGTCATATACAAAGTTACATCTGAGGATACTATGTTCAATTTACTGGAATACTAGATCCTTTACAATAGTTGAGTACATCATATGATATGATTATAAACCACGTATATTACAAAGGTGGATCGAAGCCACAATATACAATAATTATGAGTCTTCAAAGATATGGAAGTTGTGTAGATGAATAGAAAATAATCTTGCGCAACTTAGTCCATAGGTGAAGAACTAATGTCTTCATAAAGGATCCCAAAGAACTGTACAATCCAAGCCATGTGAATAAGGGTAAGCTGAAGTTGAACATGGAAAGGATTCCACAGTTTGTCAATCAATAAGTGATAATCGACAACTGAAGCAAAGGAATTCACCAATGATAAAAGCGAATCCTAAGGTACGATTGTCAAAAATCTAGGTCTTCGTCATCAGAAAGTACTGAAATGGAACCATGCTGTGATAAGGAAGGCAATAGATCCTCCAACAGATCACAAGAGTGACCAGGAACTGGGAAAAAGAAGGGAGATAGAATAGATAATAGATATAACAATGAAGGGATCAGGCTAAAGATCAGACATTGGGTAGAGTCCTTGAACAATGAGCACAACACAGAGATGACCCAAGGCAGCGTATAACTTATATATAGAACAACTAGACTTATCTGTCAGGTAGGAGACATGATCAGATTCCTTAGCTATAACGGACAAGAGGAGGAGTAGGAAACTCAAAGTGATCGCTGAAGAAAAGTGAACACTGAAACATGGATATCGGAAAACAAAGAGTGGTATGTTCAAGGATGACATGCTGCCATTACTAAAAACAAAAAGAAAACTTCTTCCTTACCTTCCCTATTAAATTTTAATGAGTCCAGGAAAGTCAACTCGGTTCCCTCTTCATTTTTTAACCAGCTTGAAGAGATGGGAAAATAATGCTTGATAGTGTCACTGATTCGTGGATTTAATGAGCCCAAACTAGTACATGCTCAGTCGGTATTTTCACATTTAGAGAGTCTGAAGACTCCAAAGAAGACTCTATGGGGGTCCTTTGTCGTCCAATTTAGTCTCCTAAGGCCGAAAAAGCATAAAACATACCACAGAAGAACTCTCTTAACTTCTGAAGAAGAAAAGGTGAACCTTTTTCATACTTAGTTAGGGAGTTCCAAAAAAGGTTAAATTACCACCTACCCAACGCTCCTTCCAAAACAACATAAAATAGCTTGAGTTTTATGAGTGTGAAGGAAAGAAAGATCACTCAGAAATATCCATTTGGTTACGAGAAATGGGGCTTACAACAATAAACTCATTGCTTTGTTCTTAAGTGTTTAACGAGCATGACAAAGACACAAAGTACACTTGGAATCGTTTTCATGTTTAGGTCTAGAGCACGAAAAAGAGAAAACTAAGCTCAAACGGGGTGTTCCTTTTCCGTAAATTTAGTCCCTCAAGTCCGGAAAATGGATAAACCTATACCTGAGAATACTCTTCTCAATTCACAAAGAAAAGAGAGTGATCATTTCTCGTATTATTCTGCATGGTACAAGAAAGAGATAACCTACCACCAATGCAGATGCCCATTCACATATTCTTAACGAGCTTGAACGGACGAGTTAACTCGTCAATCAAGTCTATTTTGAAGGAGTTGGACCTGGGCCTAAAGAAACTCCATAAGGGCGGGGAGTCCTATAAATGAATAGCTTGTAAAAAGATATTCAAAAGAAGCTCTATTTGGCATGAAAAATATCTAAGAGGATACCCCTAAACCTGAAACAGTTGTGGCATGAGTACCAAAGGATGACATAGGAATATAAGAAGGATACTCATGAAAAAAGGTCCTATCCACGGAAGAACAATGGTAAAAACAGGGAACTAATGGCTTAGAATACCATAGTCCATGGAAAAATGTTGAATACTAAGGTTAACGTGGAGTGAATAAAGATGCCAAAAATGTATTGGAAAGGACAAAACCACCCTATTGGAGCAACAACATTTTGTAAGGGTGAAAAACCTATTCCAAGGCACAAAGAAGTATGGTATTAGTTGATTGACAGTTCGAGCTATAGAAAAATACCCACTTAAAGAAATATAATTGCTATAAATAGTTAAAAAATCAAAACAAACTCACCATTTGAACTTTTGAGCCATAAAAAGCAAGTTTTACCTTCTACCTTTGTGCGATCATTGTGGACAATTGAACCAACGAAATCGAAATCCACAAGTTGCAGGTAAGCCTACACCCTGAGCTCTTCATTTTGATCCAAGCAATTATTAAGTTTGAGTCTGGATTCCATATTTAAAGGAATCCTGAACTGTAGCACTGTGCGTATGCGGGTTGCCTATATGAAAACTCGCGTACACGCATTCTGTACGCGAGTTGCCTAACTAGAAAGTCACGTACAGTACGCGATATGTCTAATTAGACAGTCGCGTGTACTGTGTGGAGGATTAAAAGGCTAAATATAGTTAAAAATTTTGAATTTTGATATGGAATTACTGATTCAAATTACTTGTGTTTGATAGGTAAAAGATGGTTCTGGAATGGAGGGAAAGGGAGCATGAAATAATGGACCAAGAGGCACTCCAAAATGCGCCCACTATACAGGCATTACAAACTAGTGGGCTACTGAAATGCATTTGTACATTACCCATGTGGGCCAATGTCCGCATAATGGAGTTCATGGTAAATTATTGGGATCATGACTTGGGGATGTTCAACCTACAGGGTGAAACCTTGGAGTTTACCACTAAAGACATATATTTCATAACCGGTTTGTCATGTCGAGGAGAACCGGTGAATTTAGAGGGCACTGGCAAGGGCAGTGACCCCTTAAGTGTCCAAAACTATATAGATGAGTTTTGTACACCGGGTACTCAAAAGAGGGGTAGCTGCATCCCTGTTGTACATATCTGAGACTTTACTCTCCAGCCTTACTAGCTAGCACCATCGTGAGAATTTTAGGATCTTCATCTCTACATTTGGCCACAAGGAACCAAATGAGGCTGGCAGTTGACTGTTTTCGAGGTGCTCTCTATGATTGGTGTTCGGGAGTTGTTCCCATCATGAGGAGACAACTATCTGACTGCAAGAGAGGAAGACGCAAGAAATTTGGCTATGCAAGCATATTAGTGGCCTTCTTCTTCTTCGAGAGTACCAGCATTGAGCCCTGCCATACCTCTACCGATCATATCTCCATGTCAACTGAGGCTGAGCAGGTGGGGAGAGATCTTCCTCTGTCAAGGAGGAGACTCACTACACAGTGTATATGATGATGATTTCTATACCTAGTGGGAACGACAGCTACTGACACTGGAGCAGTTTCCATATGCCGGGATGGACTTCCGAGGTGACCCATACCTTGTCCTCCCTCCAGGAGGAGCATGGGGAGAGATAGGTAAGTAAATTTTTAATTTTTGTCATTTTCAAATTTTTATGAATTTTATAATGATAGATATATACATATGTACAAGTCTTAATCCTATACATGTGTCAAAATGCAGATATTGGACCGGTCTTCCCTGAAGGACACCCTCGAATGTTTGTTCATCATGTCGTAGGCGAGGATCTAGGATTGATCAGGGTTCTAGAGGGGAAGATGGGAAGGCTGACCCAACAAGTACCTACCTTGCGGATAGAGCACATATCGACCGCCATGCAGGAGTTCGTAGTTGGAGTTCCATTGGTTTGGCTACGTCTTTTCAGACGAGTGGCTAGAGCAGTGCTCATATATATAGAGGCGGTGGAGGCTGCCGAAGCCGAGGAGGCTGAGGAAGCCAGAGTGCATAGGGACCATGGGGACCAAGGTGGTCCTAGTGACCAGGGCGGTCCTGCTTAGATCTAGGACATTTTGATGGACTATGATCCACATTTTGTACATTTTGTATATGCTGACGGGATCTGAGGATCAGACTTGACCTACCTATGGACAGATATTTTACATATATATATAGATATTGGTGATTGTTGTCAGTTTATTTACAAATGTTTTTCATATGTTTGCTGTATATATTTATAACATGTGTGTGAGATGCCAATCTAAAATGTAATTAGCATATGCATCAGTCAATGAATTATAATTTTGTGGAATATGATTGAAAGTAATAACCTCAAAATGTCTTTCCAATAAACAAATTTGCATGAACTGGACGTAATAAGATAGGGTTTCGTACCTGATAAGCTCGATTGAGCTGGGAAACCACCAACTGAGAGTCTAAATGAAGCTCAAGCTGGGTAATACCACGTGACTAAGCATCCCATAGGAGATCAATTATGGTCCTATATTCAGCAACATTATTAGAGGCAGGACCTAAAAAAGCACCTCCCGTGGAAACAAGCTGTCCTGAGGGAGAATAAATAACCCATGCTGCCGAAGCTAGGTTACAAGTATGATGGCTGGTGCCATCAGCGAACCCTATATACCATTCATAAGACATCTGCAACAACCAACATATAATATAAAAAACAAAACCGACAACCTAATGTACATAAAAAAAAATACATACAATAAAATTACAAGAAAAAGTGCTAAGCCTAAGCATAGTACTTTTTCAGGTAGAGCCCATTTCTAGGCTCAGGAAGCTTATTTCCATCAAAATCAACTAACTCATATGCACCCTTACTCAATAGTTTCGAAACGACATAGGGTCCTAACCACATAGCCTTGAATTTTCCTGCCCCAAGAGGTTCTTTATCTTGGTCCCAAAGCAAGACAAGTTCCCCCTCAGAGAAAACCCTAGGTTTGACAGATTTATCATACTGAGTTTTGACCCTATTTTATGAGCCTGATTAGTAGTCAGCGCATCTCTACGCTGTTCATCAAGGTGTTCTAAATGTACCTTACGTTATTCAAGCTCAGTCGTATCAGGTACCACATGAATGGCTATCTTCAAAGATGTGATTTCACATTCAATCGGAGTAACTACTTCCACTCCATGGACGAGTTGGAAAGGGGAGAAACCTATATCAGTCTTTACGTTATTTCGGTAGGCCTAAAGAGCAATATATAACATGATGTGCCAGTTAGAGCGGGTTGCATCAATTGTACGTTTAAGGATAGTTTTTAAAGTTTTGTTGACAGCCTCAACTTGAGCGTTTTCTTGCGGATAGTATGGAGAAGAATGTTCTTGTCTGAATTCGACCATGGTAGTCAGTTCCATGATCACGTCATTTTGAAAATGACTACCATGGTCAATGAAAATCACTTTGGGTATACCGAACCGTGTGCTAATCTAATTGAATACAAAGAAAGTTGTTGTTTCCCCGTCGGCTTTGAAAGTAGGCATTGCCTCTGCCCATTTCGTAAAATAGTCAACAACGGCAATGATGTATTTATGCCCCCCAGCCGAGGCTGGGTTACATGTCATGTAATCAATCCCCCATTTCATGAAGGGCCCTACTGAGACAACGGGAAATAATAGAGCAGGATGCGACCACATTTTCTTAGTGTAAAGCTAACACGGATGACAGTGCTTCACTGGTTCCACACAATATTTAAAGATTGTGGGCTAGAAATAACCGACATGCAATATCTTCAGGGCCATTTCTAACTCACATAAATGACCCCCACATGATCCACTATGGGAATCATTTAGGACAATCTCCGCTTCCTCATGGGTAAGGTAATGACGCAAAATGGAATCTACCCCTCGTCGATATAAGGTATCTCCTATAATGAGGTAGTTCTTGGCATGAAGGCATAATTTATGTCGTTCCTCCCTTGAGGAAGCTACAGGGTAATTCAAAGTCTGGAGATATATAAGAATATCTCCGTACCAAGGATTAGAGGTGGATATAAGGAAGATGTGCTTATCTGGGAATGACTCATCTTCAACCACTACATCATCTTCAGTAGGAAATTTTGCTATAAGCTCAGCAAAAACTAAGGACTTCTTAGACTTAGCGGACTGGAAATTCAAGTCAAACTCTTGGAGAATGACTATCCATTTATTAAATTTCCCCCAATAATCCGTCGGGATAAAACATATTGAAATGGATTCACATCCTCCACTACTGTGGTGGTCCTCAGTAAAATGTAGTGACGTAACCTGTGCACAGCATAAACAGCTGCTAAGGCTAATTTTTCAACGTGGGAGTATCTAAGTTTAGGTCCGGCCAAAACATGGCTAAGATAATAAATGACATGCTCTACAAGCTTATTGTCCTCTTGGACTAGTACTACCCCAATGGTCGACTCCGACGCGGCCAGATATAATATAAAATCCCTAGAATAATCTGGTGGACGTAATAAGGGTGCCAACGGCAAAGCTTTTTTCAATGCCTCGTACGCAAGTTGTGCGGATTCATCCCATACAAATGGGGTGTCCTGTTTGAGCTGGCGCATGAAACCCTTAGTAATCTTGGCATAGTTAACAATAAAACGTCGAAGAAAATTAGACTTTCCTTGTAGGCTTTGAAGTTGCCTAAGAGAACGAGGAGGAGGCAGATTTACAATGGCCTCAACTTTCAATGGATCCACCTGGATGCCTCTACTAGAGACAATGAATCCAAGTAATCTTCCTGACTCGACACAGAGTACACACTTGTGGGGATTCAAGTGAATTTTATAATATCTGCATCTTTCAAATATCAACCGTAAATGATCTAGATGTTGGATCCTCTTATGAGAATGTGCAGGAAGATCATCAAGGTATGGTTTGACAATGGCTTTAATGTCATGGAAAGCAAATTTCATATCCCATTGAAAGGTTGCCCCAACATTTTTCAATACAAAGGGAATTTTCTTGTATGCAAAGGTACCCCAAGGACAAATTAAAGCAGTTTTATGTTGGTCTTCCAGTTTTATTTGAATTTGATTGTATCTGGAGAAACCATCCATAAACGAAAACACCTCACTTCCTGCACAAGCATCTATGATATGGTCTATAAATGGTGTGGGGTATTTGTCCTTAGGACAAGATTTATTGAGGTCTCTAAAGTCTGTACAAACATGGATAGTCCCTTGCTTCTTATCAACAGGAACAGGATTTGACACCCATTCTATCAAAGCGATGGGATATAAAACCAGCCCTCAACAGCTTTTCAACTTCAGCTTTCACAGCCGCCGCTTTACGCTGGTTAACAGGTCTTTACTTTTGTCAAACCGGCTTGGCATCAGGATATGTTCGGATTTCATGTTAAACAATCGATGGATCAATGCCTGGCATCTCCTCATATGACCAGGAAAAGACATCACGGAATTCCTTAAAAAGGGCAGTATAGATAGCAATCTCTTCAGGAGAGCAGTTTGCACCTATATATATGTGTTCCACGACATCAGGGATTACAGATATGTTAATAGGTATAGTGGCAGAAATACTTTCCCTATTCCCCTCAGAAAACATTCCTTCCCTAGGCAAGGGATTGATAGGTATATCAACATCTTCTGACAGTCTCACGCGAAACTCTTGATTTTCTATTCTGCTTAGTTCTGGAAGAAAATAGGATCAATGATGAAGATCCTCACAAATCTTATCATGTCCACTCATGGCTTCCAAAATAGCTTCATCGAAAGGTAAAACCATGTCTAAACAATCTATAGAATGCGAAGAGTTTTCCGCCCATACGGGCAAATAGACTTCTTCCAGATCCTCTGAGACTGTTAGAGGATCTGGGATGGGATCAACAGTGGCTTGAGTGATAGCTTGATAAGATAATTCCATTGCCGATAAGGGCACTTCTGGTTTGTGGGGGGTTGAGAGAACCCAAGGATCAGTCATATCGACAACTGTATATATGGACCTCCCCACAATAGTAGAACCAATATAATTAACCGGGGATGGAAGATCAAATGTGCCCATCAGTGATGTGTACATTCCAACCCCCAAGCTCTGTGCAATAGGTTTGACCTGATCAACTAATGGCACATCGGACTCATTAGACTCTAAATGGCCTTTTCGAGTAAAATCAAGTTGGTAAATAGTAACCAACTTGCCCTCATGTGGAAAAATCACTACACAAAAGAATTTTCTCTTTTCTTGTTTCTTGTTTCTTGTTTCTTTCTTTTGAATGCTTATCATTTTACTTGCCTAAGAATTTTAATATCTAATAACTAACTCTCTCCAATACTGGCCACTTGTCTTCATAAAGATGGCTGAGGATATAGTTACTGCCTTAAACTCAAGTTTATGCCAATTAACTGCATGGATGTCTAATTTCTATATTCAGATCATATTATATTAAAATATGTTTCTTCCAAAATTATTAGTTTCCATCACATAAACATAATTTAAATAACGTTATTTTAAAATGTTGCAAGGGGGTATTACAAAATGAAAGGTTAAATTAACAAAAAAAACACTTAACTTTACAATGAAAACAGGATCGAGCCCACACTCCTTTCCAAATTTTTTTTTTAACAATGCTTATGTTGATCAACCGATCATGTTATCTCTTCAAAAATTGTGGGCACCATGTCTTCCCTTCGTTCCTCTTTTATCTCTCTCACACGCGATGAGTTCTTTTTTTTAGTTCCTTCCTTTCTCAGCGATCTCTTGTTTTATGGATGTTATTGTCTCCTTCCATTGATTCTTCAACTGATTAACCTTTCACTCTCCTCCCCTTCCATTTCTATGTAATCTACCACAAAGACACTCCCGTGAACCTAAAACACTAGAGGTGAACGAGAAGATATGTTCCTTCCCTTCGTAGAACTCGACGCATACTGTTAGATTCTCCCATCTAACTGAATTTTTTGTTAAAACGAAAACATGTTCCCTTTCTAAGTAGAGTAGTGTCTCTTCCTTTTAGCGACAAACATTAACTACCTTTTACCAAAATTTGCCACCAAATAACCATCTTAAATATGTGTATTAACCACTTTGTCAATGAAGGATACACCAAGCTTAACCATCATAGTTTTATAAATAATATTACAATTCCTTTGCAATAACAAATTGTAAAGTCTTTTTAGTATAATATTAATCTTTTTTAAAGTGTTTTTTTTAAATAATTTGAGCATTTCATTATAGTAAAATTACATCAATTTATTTATTTATATACAATTACATTTATACATGTCATACAAAACATATATACTTTTCATAATAATATTACTTGTACTATTAGAGGCCTAGTTCTCCCCAAAATAAAACAAGTAATATTATTTAAAGTATTGAGCTAGTAATTTGCATAGCTTTTTCTATGTCTAGATCTTAATATATTTTAATAGAAAATCATAATAATAAAATACTTATGATGATCTCTTAATAGTATTGAGGATAATGACATGACTTATCGTCTCTTAGGATATTAATGATATCTCTCGAGACTCTTGTTGCCACTGGGATAAGGAACATAATTTAGGTTTCATAATAACTATTTGATAATACATCAATTTATGTTATTAATTAGGCTTTAAAGGATCATTAAACTAGTGTTGTAATTAGCCATTAACATTAATCTAGGAAGACATTTAAAACTCTAAGTGAATAATTTATCTTTTGTCTAGGTGCACGCTTCCAAAACCCATGTTGTAGTAAAGTTGAAGTTCTTACTCTAAGATAAGGAATCTTTTCCACCATATATTGGACTAACAAAATCAAAATAAAAAATTTATGGAAAAAACTTTCAGTAATATTAAATACCTATCCATATATTGGACTAATAAAATCAAAATAAAAAATTTATGGAAAAAACTTTAAGTAATATTAAATACCTATGGTATTAGAGAGTTATTTAACTCTTAACTATTTAAAAATAACTTTAAATCATAATTCAAAATTCAAAAAAAATTATCTTTGATAAATTATTTGATCTTAATCCCATACATATAACTAAATATTACTTAAGATTATTATTTATTTTTATATTGAAAACATATATATAATTAAAATTCTAGAAAATATATTTTAAAATTTTAAACACTTTTTTTTAACAAAAACGGGTAGTTTTATTGAAATAGGAAAAACAGGTTTATTTTGGCAAAAAACCAATCAACGTGGTTCACGAGAAAATACTACATAACACTCTACATGAATAGAGATGCCCAAACAGTCTCCTATACTTAGAACTTATGGAATAGGGTAAAAATGGTCGGGTTCCCCATTAATACTGAGAAGACCTTGAGAAAGATGACAAGCATGATTTGCTAAATCATCTGTAGAAGTATTTAATCCCTGAAGGATATGATAGGAATCCGCCTTATCAAAATATTTTAAAACTCTCTTAATTCTCTGCAGAGTTACAATTAACACAAAAAAATTTAAACTATCAGAGGAATTTAAAGCTTTAATCAAAATTTCAAAATCACCAAAAATTTGGACAGACTTATATCCTTTATTCTTAGCCAACTGACTCACCTGAAGCAGACTGTAAAACTTTTCCTGATTATTGGACATAATGTCGAGCCCCCAGCAAAACCTGATAGAAGACATACCATCCAGAGAGATAACAAGACCACCTGCACTAGAGACCCCGAGATTACCTTTCGAAGTACCATAAAAAAAAATTGCAGCTGAAGATGAGCTCATCCATAAAGAGTTGAAAGCACCAATGTCACCTCGGAACCCCCATGGTTGGGGAGAAACATGTTTCAAATTAATATTCCCCACAACATTTGAAGAAGAAGCCAAACAATTCAAATCTGGCAAAGAAGATGCAGAATGGCCAATTATTTCTGCTAGCCATGATAACGATTTCATTACAACAAGCTGAAGTTTAGGCCGCTGATCACTAAAGAGACAATTATTTTGAGAAATCCACAAGGACCACAATAGAAATTTTGGAATTGAATGCCAATATTTATGCAAGACTTGGCATCATTGTGTTTTGGAGGTCATCGGCCATGCCAGACTGAGTAGAATTGTTTAACATAATTTTTCCTCTGACAAGAAAGATTAAAATAATGAAGAACCAAATGCTAGTCTTGTCTGGCAAATTCACAGCTCACCAATAGATGATCGGCCATCTCATTAGCAACTTGGAAAAATCAACATATGAAAGGCCCATTGAATCCATGCTTTTGAAGGTTGTCACTAGTCAAAATTTTATTTTTTAACAACAACCACACAAAGAAATTAACCTTAGGGAAGCAAGAATACCATACTGAGTGCCAAATCGCTAGAGGAAAGGAAGAATTGTAGATCGACATGACAGTCTGGAATGCAGAATTAGCTGTGTAAAACCCTTCAGCGCCCCATCCCCACCGATCTTTTCTAGTAATGTGAATTGGAGCTAGGCTTGAAAGAAGAGAAGAGAGATACAATTTCTAGGAAGATAAATGGAGAAGGAGTTCTGGAAAAATCCAGCGAGACCAATTGCCTTCAAGATCCCACTTACATATATCAGCAAGGCGATTTAGACCATTATTCTTGAACCAAATCATTAATTCATGCAATTGAGAATAAGAGGAAAAAGATGGAGTGCCTAAGATGGAATCCTCCCAAAGAAGGGTCTTCATCCCGTTACCAGGGATTTTATACAAATTTTGTTTGAAACACACCAGACATTTCCTGCAGGAATTCCAAATACAAGAGCCAGAAGAATTATTTTCAGAAAAAATATTTCGTAAAGAACCACCTTGTAAATACTTCATCCTGAAGATTTTACTAACAGGGTGCTTGTGATCGTCAAAAAGCCGCCAAACCAGCTTACCTACCATTGCCAAATTAGCAAGACCAGGATCGCGTATTTGAATACCACCATCTGAAGAGGGGTGCAGGAGGACCTCCCATCTCACCAAATGCATCTTTTTTTGTCCACCTTTCCCTACATTCCATAAAAAATCTCTCATTAGTTTAGATAGCTGAGTAGAGACAGCTTTGGGAGCAAGAAGCAGAGTTGACTGAAAAACTGGAAGCGCTGAAAGAACTAATTTAATCAAGATCAGTTTCCTAGCTTTTGAAAGCCACTGTCCCCCCCATGAGGCTATTTTAGTATTAAACTTGGCCAACATTTCAATCCATATAGAGGAGGAGTCGAACCAAGAGTTAAGGGGAGACCTAAATACTTGATTTTCCCACTTGACAAAACTAGGGAAGCCAAAGAGATCTAAAATCCAGAGCAGAGCGAGATGATCAATATTCCAACCGTATATTGCACTTTTGTGTTTGTTAAAATCAATGCACCTGAGCTTAAACAGAAATTGTTGAGAATATATTTAAATGCCCGAGCAATGGCCATATAGGCCCCTCCCAAGAGAAGAGAATCATCTGCAAAAAGAGCATGATTGATTGGATCAATACCCATGGAAATCTTAATGCCATGAATATATCCATCATCCTTTTCAGCTAATAATTTTCTGCTAAGAGTTTCAGCCATCAAGATGTACAAGAAGGGGTACAATGAACAACCTTGGAGAAGGCCTCGAGTGGCTTTAAAGAAATCAGTGGGTCTACAATTTACCAAAGGGGCAATTCAAGGCTTATCAGTACAAGCTTTAATCAAGGAAACAAATTTTGAACATAAGCGAAAAGAATGCAAGACTTTGTATAGGAAAGGAAGCTTAACTCGATCGAAAGCATTTTTCATGTCTAGCTTTATTATCATTCCTTTCTCTTTCTGAATGAAACTAGAGTGTAAAGCTTCTTGAACTTGTATGATGTTATCCACTATATGTTTGCCTTTTACAAAACCCCCTTGAAGAGGAGAGATCGGCTTACCAAGAAAAGGCCTTAGTCTGTTTACTAAAAGTTTGACTATTAACTTATAAGAAGCATTACACAGAGAAATTGGTGTGAACCTGCCAAAAGAAGAAGGGTTGACATCTTTAGGGATGAGGGCAAGAAAAGTAGAGTTTCTGCACTCACCCATTTTAGGTTTTTTCTCAAAGGCAGTGATCATTCTCAGCAAGTCAAACTGGATTATAGGCCAGTAAACTTTATAAAAATGAATCAGAAAACCATGTTTCCCTGGAGCTTTATCTGACTCCATGGCCCAAATAACTTCAACAATTTCCTGCTCAGAGAAAGGCTTCATTAAATCGCAGTTATCCTCAATGCTAACCAGAGAAGGAACATTAAGTAGAAAGTCAGAAGACACGTCTTCATAGGAACAACCATCATCTTTAAATAACCTTTGAAAATGCCTACTAGCTGATTGCTTAAGAATATATTGGCCTTTAATGATGGCCCCTTCATCATGAATGATTTTCGAGATGTGATTTCTATAAATCCTGGTCCTGCATTGACGGTGAAAAAAAGAGGAGTTCTTATCCCCAACCTTCATCCAAAGACGTTTTGAATTCAATGTGAGATACTCCTCCTGTTGCATGAAGGAAATATTAGTTTTAAGCTGGGCAATCTGGTGAAGAGCAATATGAGAGGAGGTAACTTCTCTATTTTCCAATTCAACTCACAAAACAGAGAGCTCTACAACTCTATCCTTCATGACACTCAATGGAGTTAGAAGGGGCAATTTAATCCAATTCTTCAACGCACACTTAGTCTGTTTCATTTTTTGTTTCCAGACAAAACTGGGAGATCCAACCACAAATTTGGACCACGCGTGAAAGACCGTATTCATAAACCCTTCACGTTCTATCCATAGAGGACAAAACCTAAAAGTAATTGGGCTGAGTTAATCTTCAATTTCAACTTGCAAGGAAATAAGATGATGATTTGGTGCCAGCTTTGGGAGGATTTTAGATGAAATCAACCATTTTCTATCCAACAAGGGACCTTGCACTAAGAACCTGTCTAACCTAGCAAAAATACTCATTGGTTTGACCACGTGATCCGGCCAAGCATAGGCTTTACATCAACCAAATCCCAATCATGAATCATATTTTCCACAGCATCTTGCATGAAATATTTACCACGCGCTCCATTAAAATTCTAGAAAATATATTTTAAAATTTTAAACACTTTTTTTTAACAAAAACGGGTAGTTTTATTGAAATAGGAAAAACAGGTTTATTTTGGCAAAAAACCAATCAACGTGGTTCACGAGAAAATACTACATAAAACTGTACATGAATAGAGATGCCCAAACAGTCTCCTATACTTAGAACTTACGGAATAAGGTAAAAATGGTCGGGTTCCCCATTAATACTGAGAAGACCTTGAGAAAGATGACAAGCTTGATTTGCTAAATCATCTGTAGAAGTATTTAATCCCTGAAGGATATGATAGGAATCCGCCTTATCAAAATATTTTAAAACTCTCTTAATTCTCTGCAGAGTTACAATTAACAATTTTTTTTTTAAACTATCAGAGGAATTTAAAGCTTTAATCAAAATTTCAAAATCACCAAAAATTTGGACAGACTTATATCCTTTATTCTTAGCCAACTGACTCACTTGAAGCAGACTGTAAAACTTTGCCTAATTATTGGACATAATGTCGAGTCCCCAGTAAAACCTGATAGAAGACATACCATTCGGAGAGATAACAAGACCACCTGCACCACAGACCCCGAGATTACCTTTCGAAGTACCATAAAAAAAAATTGCAGCTAAAGATGAGCTCATCCATAAAGAGTTGAAAGCACCAATGTCACCTTGGAACCCCCATGGTTGGGGAGAAACATGTTTCAAATTAATATTCCCCACAACATTTGAAGAAGAAGCCAAACAATTCAAATCTGGCAAAGAAGATGCAGAATGGCCAATTATTTCTGCTAGCCATGATAACGATTTCATGACAACAAGCTGAAGTTTAGGTCGCTGATCACTAAAGAGACAATTATTCCGAGCAATCCACAAGGACCACAACAGAAATTTTGGAATTGAATGCCAATATTTATGCAAGACTACATCATTGCATTTTGGAGGTCATCGGCCATGCCAGACTGAGTAGAATTATTTAACAGAATTTTTCCTTGGACAAGAAAGATTAAAATAATGAAGAACCAAATGCCAGTCTTGTCTGGCAAATTCATAGTTCACCAATAGATGATCGGCCATCTCATTAGCAACTTGGCAAAAGCAACATCTGAAAGGCCCATTGAATCCATGCTTTTGAAGGTTGTCACTAGTCAAAATTTTATTTTTTAACAACAACCACATAAAGAAATTAACCTTAGGGAAGCATGAATACCATACTGAGTGCCAAATCGCTAGAGGAAAGGAAGAATTGTGGATCGACATGACATTCTGGAATGCAGAATTAGCTGTGTAAAACCCTTCAGCGCCCCATCCCCACCGATCTTTTATAGTAATGTGAATTGGAGTTAGGCCTGAAAGAAGAGAACAGAGATACAATTTCTAGGAAGATAAATGGAGAAGGAGTTCTGGAAAAATCCAGCGAGACCAATTGCCTTCAAGATCCCACTTACATTTATCAGCAAGGCGATTTAGACCATTATTCTTGAACCAAATCATTAATTCATGCAATTGAGAATAAGGGGAAAAAGATGGAGTGCCTAAGATGGAATCCTCCCAAAGAAGGGTCTTCATCCCGTTACCAGGGATTTTATACAAATTTTGTTTGAAAAAAACCAGACATTTCCTGCAGGAATTCCAAATACAAGAGCCAGAAGAATTATTTTCAGAAAAAATATTTTGTAAAGAACCACCTTGTAAATACTTCATCCTGAAGATTTTACTAACAGGGTGCTTGTGATCGTCAAAAAGCTGCCAAACCAGCTTACCTACCATTGCCAAATTATCAAGACCAGGATCGCGTATTTGAATACCACCATCTGAAGAGGGGTGCAGGAGGACCTCCCATCTCACCAAATGCATCTTTTTTTGGCCACCTTTCCCTCCATTCCATAAAAAATCTCTCATTAGTTTAGATAGCTGAGTAGAGATAGCTTTGGGAGCAAGAAGCAGAGTTGACTGAAAAACTGGAAGCACTGAAAGAACTGATTTAATCAAGATCAGTTTCCTAGCTTTTGAAAGGCACTGTCCCCCCCACGAGGCTATTTTAGTATTAAACTTGGCCAACATTTCAATCCATATAGAGGAGGAGCCGAACCAAGAGTTAAGGGGAGACCTAAATACTTGATTTTCCCACTTGACAAAACTAGGGAAGCCAAAGAGATCTAAAATCCAGAGTAGAGCGAGATGATCAATATTCCAACCGTATACTGCACTTTTGTTTTTGTTAAAATCAATTCACCTGAGCTTAAACAGAAATTGTTGAGAATATCTTTAAATTCCCGAGCAATGGCCATATAAGCCCCTCCCAAGAGAAGAGAATCATCTGCAAAAAGAGCATGATTGATTGGATCAATACCCCTAGAAATCTTAATGCCCTGAATATATCCATCATCCTTTTCAGCTAATAATTTTCTGCTAAGAGTTTCAGCCATCAAGATGTACAAGAAGGGGTACAATGAACAACCTTGGAGAAGGCCTCGAGTGGCTTTAAAGAAATCAGTGGGTCTACAATTTACCAAAGGGGCGATCCAAGGCTTATCAATACAAGCTTTAATCAAGGAAACAAATTTTGAACATAAGCGAAAAGAATGCAAGACTTCATATAGGAAAGGAAGCTTAACTCGATCGAAAGCATTTTTCATGTATAGCTTTATTATCATGCCTTTCTCTTTCTGAATGAAACTAGAGTGTAAAGCTTCTTGAACTTGTATGATGTTATCCACTATATGTTTTCCTTTTACAAAACCCCCTTGAAGAGGAGAGATCAACTTACCAAGAAAAGGCCTTAGTCTGTTTACTAAAAGTTTGACTATTAACTTATAAGAAGCATTACACAGAGAAATTGGTCTGAACTTGTCAAAAGAAGAAGGGTTGACATCTTTAGGGATGAGGGCAAGAAAAGTAGAGTTTCTGCACCCACCCATTTTAGCTTTTTTCTCAAAGGCAATGATCATTCTCAGCAAGTCAGACTGGATTATAGGCCAGTAAACTTTATAAAAATGAATCAAAAAACCATGTTGCCCTGGAGCTTTATCTGACTCCATGGCCCAAATAACTTCAACAATTTCCTGCTCAAAGAAAGGCTTCATTAAATTGCAGTTATCCTCAATGCTAACCAGAGAAGGAACATTAAGCAGAAAGTCAGAAGACACGTCTTCATAGGAACAACCATCATCTTTAAATAACCTTTGAAAATGCCTACTAGCTGATTGCTTAAGAATATATTGGCCTTTAATGATGGCCCCTTCATCATCAATGATTTTCGAGATGTGATTTCTATAAATCCTGGTCCTGCATTGACGGTGAAAAAAAGAGGAGTTCTTATCCCCAACCTTCATCCAAAGACTTCTTGAATTCAATCTGAGATACTCCTCCTCCTGCATGAAGGAAATATTAGTTTTAAGCTGGGCAATCTGGTGAAGAGCAATATGAGAGGAGGTAACTTCTCTATTTTCCAATTCATCTCGCAAAACAGAGAGCTCTACAACTCTATCCTTCATGACACTCAATGGAGTTAGAAGGGGCAATTTAATCCAATTCTTCAACGCACACTTAGTCTGTTTCATTTTTTGTTTCCAGACAAAACTGGGAGATCCAACCACAAATTTGGACCACGCGTGAAAGACCGTATTCATAAACCCTTCACGTTCTATCCATAGAGGACAAAACCTAAAAGTAATTGGGCCGAGTTAATCTTCAATTTCAACTTGCAAGGAAATAAGATGATGATGTGGTGCCATCTTTGGGAGGATTTTAGATGAAATCAACCATTTTCTATCCAACAAGGGACCTTGCACTAAGAACCTGTCTAACCTAGCAAAAATACTCGTTGGTTTGACCACGTGATCCGGCCAAGCATAGGCTTTACATCAACCAAATCCCAATCATGAACCATATTTTCCACAGCATCTTGCATGAAATATTTACCACGCGCTCCTCGTTTCTTCTCACATGGAGCTAAAATTAAATTGATATCACGTGCGATAATAATGTTTGCTGGAGAATGGAGCTCAAGGAAATCAAAAATCGATTGCAAGCAATCTTTTTTTTCATCGTAATTGACAGGAACGAAAAAGTTGAATAGAGAAAAGTTATCTTAATGTCAATATGAACAAGCTCTGTAAAGATCCAATGTTGCGTTACATACTCATTTAAAAGCTGAAAATTATCTTTGCCCCATAATGCGGCAAGCCCCCCACAGGAACCTCTAATGCTGACTGCCTTACCAAAAGTCATAATCCACTTGTTTTTGCTAATGAGAAGGAGAGCGTCCTCCTCTATTTTAGTCTCTTGGAGTAATAAGAGATTAGGAGGAGCCAATTTTATTAAATTTTTTATAGCTTCAGCTTTACTAGAGTGCCCCAATCCCCTACAGTTCCAAGAAATTAAAAGCATTACGTACCCAAAGAAGAGGGAGTAGTTATTCCCTTAGGAGGCTTGTTTCTCTTATTTCTCCCATAAGACATTTCAATAGTTTCCTCATTGCCTTGAGTCTTGAACCTCTCAGCCTCTTCTTCCCTTATCTCCTTTTTAGACTTCCTACCAACTATTTTTTTTGCTCAAAGGAATAATCTTCTGAAGAGTCATGACTAACATCATTTTTCTTTCGAGCAATTTCAGCATATGAAGGAGGACATCAAGAATTGATAGGTGCAGAGGGAAGGGAGCCACCTTCTGGGGGAATAACAACAAAAGAAGGACCCGATAAATCCTTAAGAATAGATATATCTTCTAAGACAGGCTCGATCACTTCCATATTACTCAATTCGCCTTCTTCAAGGATAGTTTCAGAGGAACTTAGGATAGCAAAAGAGTTATGATCAACTTTGAGGATATCGCCAGCCTAGGAATTAGAAGCTGTCCTAGCCACTAAGTCACTAATTACTGATTTTCCTTTCTTTTTAAATCCGTGCACTGATTTTCCTCTTTTTTAGACTTGAGGCCATTGATCTTCTTTCTCTTTAACATTTTCCTCTTTAGATTTCTTTTTGCAATTTCTAGAAAAATGGCCATAGCAGTGACAAAATCTACACTTAAACGGAATTCACTCATAGTCCAGCTCCTCGGTGTAAGACCAGTCTGCTACAGTTAACTGAATTGCTTCGGGAAGACCAATCTCCAGATCCACTTCTACGCAAATCCTAGCACAGGAAAATTGATCTTTGCTTTCAGCCCAGTCTATGTATTTGCCAAGCTTATTCCCAATAATAACCAAAGATTCAGTATTCCAACAATGCATAGGAAGGAAGGGTAATATTATCCATACCGAAACTGTAGATGGAACATCCTAGAAAGGGTCGAAATCGGGAGTCCATTTATTCAAATAAAGACCTTGAGGACCCATGAAGTATGGGCCATTCTGGAAAATCAGATCTCTATCCTTAGCCGATTCAAAAACAAACACGAAGAAACCTCATTCGACAAAGTGGCTATGAATATCCTCTGAGACAAGAGGATTCCAATTCCTCTGCACCCATCCTTCAATTTCCTTGGGGGAGGGCCATAGGCCAATGAGCCCCCTCTCAGCAAGATTTAACGTAGATCAACAAATCCTTTCAGTAGGTAGCTCAACCGAAGGAATGTCTACCTTCTTTACAAACTTATTAGATGCCCCCCCTTTCTCTTACCGCTCTAAGCAATCATCCTTTTGAAAGCTTCCAAATCGGGAGGGAGAGAGAGCGGAGGAACCCCTCCACGATCCATTTAGACTAGAGAACCAGGAAACCTACAGAGACTGCAAAGCTCCCAAAAAAACTCAGTCGAACCCTCCTTCTACCTCCGAACTTCAGACCCAATCAAAGCTGAGAATCCTCTGGCAACTCCACTCAACAGGAAATCCATACAGGCACTACTCAATTGAAAACCTCCAGTCGTCAATCCATACAGCCACTACTCAATTGAAAACCTCCAGTCGTCGTCCAACGAGCAGGCTCAAGAAAGAACGAGCTAGAGCCAACAACGATTAGCTGTGCACATCCAACCGGAGAAAACCCTCAAGCTGCCTAGCAATCCCTGCAATGGACGAGGACACCTGAACAAATCTTGGCCAAATAACCGATCAAGAGATGAATCCTTCCACAACAAAGGAGAACCGGCAACCACAGAAGATTAACTTCAAAGCCACGATCAAGCAGGTGCAGAATCAAAATGCAGAAGTCTTTTCCAAATCTACAGCAAAACACGAACCATCATTTTGCCAGAGCAAGAATTCTCAAGCTTTGCTAGTCACACGAGTTCTCAACCATTCACAAAACCTTTGCATCCACGCAGAATTGAGATTTCCTCAACAAAAACGGCCTCCCAAAGCAAAAATGAAGAAATCTTCTTGGAGGGCAAAATGCTTTTTTAAACAGTTTTAAATAGTAAATTTAAATTTATTTTTTCAAATACCTCCAAAAACATATAAAAAAAATTATCTTGACCACCTTAAACATACAATATGAAAAGTGCTATAACAAAATATAAAAAAAATGAAAAAAATAAAATAAAATCAGAACTAACTAACCATCTAATCTAATAATGACTAACCACAAGGAAATATCATGACTAACCAATATAATCATGACCTCCAAATAAATAAAGAAAATAAAGAAAACTCCACGTTGACTCACGATTTCGTGATGTTACATTTTGATATTTATTGTCATTGCACCAGTCAATATATCGGGCTTCAGCGGAGAGAAAAGCCTCTCTAGCACATTAAATTTAACTTTTAAATATCCGACATGGAGCTCATAATTAAAACCTAAACAAACTTATACACCACTAGAAGTAAGTTACTCCGCTTTACAAAAGAGCTGAGAGTTGTCCACGTCAGAAGAAGCAGATGGAGCGTTCTCCATGTCAGAAAGCATCTCAGTAGCCATCCAAAAAGCCAATGACAAAAGAATTCTAAGTAGCCGTTAAATGATAACTTCATTCTTGCTCCGAAAAGCCAATGGTGATTTATCAAATAAAAAATCCATCGGTGGGTGGGATCCAAGGCTGAGCGCGTAGTTTGAAATTCAAACAGTTGGGATACTATGGTGAGCAAGCAGTGTGAATTTTCTAATTCAAATAGTTACGTTATTTCACATTTCTTGAAAACAATGTTATTGTTATTGGGTTTCCGATCTTGGAGATTTGATACAGGAGATATTAGGGTTTCAGTGCATGGAGCTACTACTGGCGAGGGGACGCTAGGGTTTGTGTGGCCGCAACTCCAGATGATGTGTGGCCGCAACTCGAGATAATGTTGGAGTCATGGATGCCGCAGGACGTCCTTTTAAGAGGTTTGCAATCGATTCCTTGAGTTCGCTCGGCCCATTTAAGATAGGCCCGCTCTTATCGAAACATTTCACGAATTCGAGATATCAGTCATATTTCTTGAAAACCTTGTTATTGTTATTGGGTTTCTGATCTTGGAGATTTGGTACAGGAGATATTAGGGTTTCTGTGCATGGAGCTACTACTGGCGAGGGGACGCTAGGGTTAGTGTGGTCGCAACTCCAGATGATGCTTTTCGCCTATTTGGACTTGATGGATTTCATGGGAGAAGGTCGAAGAAGGAAGGGAGAGCACTCGGTTTTTAGAGAAATTCAACTATTTGAATTTTGGGTTTATATGAGAAGTGCATTGATTGAAAAGTGGAGTTATGGATGCCGCCAGAGTGCAGGACATATTTTTAAGAGGTTTGCAATCGATTCCTTCCGAGTTCGCTCTGCCCATTTAAGATAGGCGCGCTCTTGAAACATTTCATGAATTCGAGATATCAGTCATAAACTTGTCTTCTTTACAAGTGTATGAAATTCGTAAGAAAATGATAACAGGATTTCCAATAGCCAGCAAGGAATGGGGGATTTTCCAGGTTGTAAACGATGGAATATCTCACGACTGGTTGAACGCGTGCAGGATGCAGGCAGAGAATTCTTGGATCTCCCGCAAGTGTAAAAGGAGGTGGACGACAATATTGAAACAGATGATCGTTCTGAGGGTTTTGGCACCTAGCTCAAACGCACCAGCTATGGGAGGCAAGGTTGTTCTGATTTCTATTTTCATATGGTTGTGGCCGACCTTTGTCATAGATCTCAATAAATGTCCGAAGCTCCGATTAGATCGGATCCCAGCCGGTGAGTTTTGGTTAGGGTTTCTATATCTGTATAAGAACGCTTGGAATGGGATATGCGGGTTTGCTTGCTGTTTGAAATTCAATGATACTTGTTATTTTTATTGTTATATACTGTTTTCAGATAACAGAAAATGCTTCATAATTTTATTGGATTTCAATTTGTTGTTATAATGCTTGAAAATGAGTCACAATTTTTTTGCATTTCAGATATGTTACTTTTTTTTATTGATTTTGTGCAGTGATAAATTCGTATTCATGCAGTATGCATGAAAACGCTTAAGCTAAGAATTAATCATTATTTGTGCAATATATATGATTTCAGATTATTTTTTAATTATATTGAATTTCAGATTTTTTTTTTCATTGATTTTGTGCAGCAATTAATCGATATTCATGGAATATGCATGGGAACACTTACGCAAGACCGGGCCATGCAGTAATTAATCGCTATTAGTATAATATGTATGAGAAGCCTTAAGTAATATGTATGAGAAGACTTAAGGTATGTTCATATTTTCTTATAACAAATGTTTGGCTGTTTGGCTGTCGTGCAGTGATATTTTTATAATTTATTTTCGAAATAATTAGTATCTTTCACTTATCATCCCCATAGGCTACAAGCTACAGGTAATTAGTTCCTTGTGAATACCTACAAGTTTTTTTTCGGAATAATTATCGTTTTTTGGGGAATAATTATTGACATGGGTTGAGGTAAATATGATAAATAAACATGGAAAGAATGGAGTTATCATCCCCATAGGCTACAAGCTACAGGTAATTAGTTCGTTGTGCATACCTACAAATTTTATTTCGGAATAATTACAGTTTTTTTCGGAATAATTATTGACATGGGTTGAGGTAAATATGATAAATAAACATGGAAAGAATGGAGTTTCGTCTTCCATTTTATTTTGATTCTTTATTAAATTTTTATCAATTTAATAAAGGATCACGATGAATAACTATATGAAGTATTGTCCTTTTTGCAGGATAGACTTGAAGGTGAAGGTGGAGAGGCAAATTTTGTGCTTCAGCAATGATGAGAGAACCAATGGGCGTAGAGGGGAGTTTTTTTACATTGGAATGGGTAAAATGTACTTTTAGTAACCACTATCCGCGATTAGACCGGATCCCAGCTGGTGAGTTTGGGTTAGGGTTTCTATATCTGTATGGGATCTGAGGGTTTGCTTGCTGTTTGAAATTCAATGATAGTTGTCTTCAATCTTTGTAATTTTAAGAAATTATGTAGATAGTTGTCTTCAATCTTTGTAATTTTAATTTCTTAAAGTAGTTGTCTTCAATCTTTGTAATTTTAATTTCTTAAAGAAAAATACTGTTTACAATTTTTGTAATTTTAAAGTATGGATTTACTTTTTCCATCAAATTTTGTGTATTAAGATTTTGTTTATTTTTCTTATGTATATTAAAAGCATGGATTTACTTTTTCCATCAAATTTTGTGTATTAAGATTTTGCTTATTTTTTATATATTTTTAAATTATGAGTTTATGTTAAATCTGTATTTATGGAGTTGTCTAAATTTTTCGATCTTTGTGTGTATTTTAACTTTGTTCATCTTTCATTTATTTTTTTAATAATGAATTTATGTTAATGTTTAAATTTCTCATTTTCTATGTACTTTTTAGTGTATAGATTTTTTAAAAATGAAAATTTAGAATAAAGCATTGTGAAATTTGCTAGCCTTTCATACTCTTAAGTAAACCATTGTGAAATATTCAATTTAAATAATTATATTGTTTCAATGTGTAGGATTAAATTTGCATCTATATTTTTATATCCAATGGATTTTGGGTGTATTTTAAACTTGTTATTTAGTTAAGATTACCAATCTTTTATTCTTATGAGCATTGTGAAATTTTATAATTTTTTACTACTTTTTTTCATATGATTTAGATGTGTAGAATTAAATTTTATGATGATTATCATTACTATTGTTTAGTGTATAGACTTTTATGAAAATTATGAATTTTCTAATAAACTAGTTGTATAATTTGTCAATGTTATTGGTGTATAAAGTCACATCTCATGTAATACCTACATTCTCTTAGTATTGTTTACTCATGTTTCCATCTATAGATATGTATGAATCCTTTTATAATTTATGAATGTTATTTTCATACATAGCTAGCTATATCTCATCGAAAAAATTGTTTAAAATTATTGTTACTAATAGATTTTGTAAAATATAAGTTATTGATGTTAATTGGAATCCATTTTATGCATAGTTTATGATATGATAATGTATTGAATTTTTTCATTGAGTTTGATTGAAATTGGTTATATATATATATATATATATATATTTAATGATATGATAGTATATTGATTATATTGTTGTGAGAGTTCAAACAATTTAGAGAATTTAGAGATTTGTTAGATTATAATTATTATCTTCTTTACTTTAATAATTGTAAAATAAAATTTAAATGTTTTCAATAGTTAATGATGTAGTTCTTTTATATATATAAATTGAATTAGAATATTGAAATGAGAATAAGATTGTAGAAAATCCTTTTTTCATATGGATATTAAATTGTATAATTTTTTCTTATAATCTTTCAATTAGGATGTTGACCATAGGGTTTCTATTGAAGTCTTTTTTAGAGTGTTCTCAAAGGACCATTTTGGGAAATTGCCTGGAAACAAATTCCTAACTCGGTATCTTGACACATGTGCCTTTTGTTGTAGCTGGGAACTGGGATGCTGTTGCGCTAGTAATAGGTGGAGGGAGGTAACTCCCAGAGAAGCCCTCCCAGTACGCCCCAAGTTGGGTGGTCGACCATGCGTACACAAGGTTTTTAAAGTGTTCTAACGAGGGAGCCCCCTTTGTTAACACTCTATTCATGCAACCTAGGAGTTAGGATCTCTTTCTTTAGTAATTATAATGTATACATTTATACCTTATTATAACATGTATATTATATAACCTTTATATACTTTAACCCCTATCACACCTAAATTGTATAAACCATACCTACTTTAGCCAATATACCATCCAACCCATATAAGTAGTAACTACTAAATTTTAGAAACCCCCCCTCATCTCTCTCTCCCTGCCAGGCCTCCCCATAGCCTATTAAACTCTCTCTCTCTCTCTCTCTCTCTCTCTCTCCACTTGCATCCAAACCACACACCTCTATATTTTCCATACTCATCCCCTTACACCTAATCCCCACCCATATCTCTCTCCCCCAACCCTATAACACCCCCTCTCTCACTCTCACTACCCCTCTCACTCTCACTACCCCTAAACATTTTCTCTTTATCCTTAACACCACATATACTTTCCCTACCCATAACTACCCCACCACCCCCTCTCTCTCTCCCCCATACTCTCCAAAAACCTACCTCCCCTCACTTCTCTCTCTCTCTCCTTAACCCTTACTAATCCTATATGTCTCTCTTACCCCCTACTCCTACATTTAATAACCCTTTTCTCTCTCTCTCTCTCTCTCT
>LPNX010844857.1:318456-345917 GCA_001517045.1 Pseudotsuga menziesii
TCCCTCCCTCTCTCTCTCTCTCACACACACACACACATCCTCTTTCTCTTAATCCCTCTCCCTCTCTCCCTCCCTCTCTCCTTCTCCATATTTCTCTACCTTTCCCTCCCTCTCTTTAACCATATTTCATCCCCCCCTCTCTCTCTCTCTCCTTATATATCCCTGTGTCTCTTCCACTCTCCCTTCCTCTCTCCTTCCCCTTCTCCCTCTCCCTCTCCCTCTCCCTCTCGTCATCCTTCTTTCTCACTCTCCAATTACTCCATATCTCCCTTTCTCTCTCGTGTGCTTGCACTTTATCTCTCTCTACCCTCCCCTTGTCCCTCTCTCTCTCTCTCTCCCCCTCTCTCTCTCCCTCTCTCCCTCACCCTCTCTCTCTCTATTTATCTATACAACTCTCTCTCCCTCCTCCTCTCCCCTCTCACCTCCCTCTCTATATTTTCCCCTCCCTCCCACTCTTTCTCTCCCTCTACATATCCATCTACCTCTCTCTCTCTCTCTCCCTATCCATATTTATCTACATCTCCCTATCCAAACCTCTCTCTCTCTCTCTCTCTCTCTCTCTCTCTCTCCGTCCATTCCCCTTACCCTCTCCCTTGCTCCCCCTACCCCTTCCTCCCTCTCCCTCTCCATCTTTCTCTCTGTTTGTGCCAGAAATTGTTTCCAAGGCTATGAAGAAACAAGCCAACACAATCTCAAAAAAACTCAATAAAGTAAACTAGGTTTGAGGGTCTCTGTAATGTTTTCTTGGTTGTAAATTTGGTGACAAACAGGGAATACACTCATGAGCTAAACAAGAACTGAATCATAAGTAAGTAAAGACAAAGATGCATAATGTAATTACTAGAATCCAACAGCACATGATAATGAAGTTCATTCACAAAAGATAAGCACTACCAGCAAAGAAACCATAAACCAGCAATGAATTTATCAATCATGCAACTAAACGAGTAAAAAATGAAGCCAAAACATATACTGAAGGGTGAAAAGGATCATATATGTCATAATCTGTCATCAAATACATATGAGAGTTATGATACTTAGCTCACAAACAAGTCCAATAGACTCCTGAAGTCTCCCAAAAATTGAACCCTCCTTCTGTCTTTCTCATCTATCTAAATACTATTCCTCAACAAAAATCAGTTAGGGTTAAAACCCTAACTGTCTTTAGCTAACTACTCGATGGGATAAAGTTAAATTACAATTTACAAAATAAGATACTTTTCAAAACATAGTAAACAATTGACTAACTAAAGTGTTTCTCAAAAAGACATAACAAATAACTGACTAACTAACAAACTCAAAGATCTTTGGCAGCTTTAGCTAGTAATGCTATTCCATCCAAAGCTTGCGCTTTCTTCTTGGCTCTCTTCTGTTCAGCTTCCATGTCTGCTAGTCTTCTAGTTAGTTCTTCATTCTGCTGCTCCAAACTTTTGACAGTTTGCTTCAGCTCTGTACATTGAAAATTTGTATTTCTCTTTCTCTTTAAGGCCTCCTTAGAAACTGCTATTAGCTCCTGATAATGCTCATTTACCTCTTGTGGATCTTCCGTGAGCCTTTTATTTGCCAAGATTAGGCCATCATTAGTCTCCTGCATATAATCCATTTGATGTCTGTATTGTTTAATAGTTCTTTGCAAGTTTTCCCTATCAGAATCAAAAGTCTTCCTTGTTGTGGTATCCTGTACATCACTCAGCAGCCATGGTATATCAAGCTTCCTGAAAATATCTTCATCTTCTTGTAGTAGACTTGTAAAAATATCAAGAAAACTAGGGTTTTCCTGAATGTCTGTCTCCTTAGGTATAGCTTCATCTTTCAACTGTTGGTCTTCAACATAAGGAACTTCAGCTTCTTCTTCTTGCTCTTGTTTCAACAGTTCAGCTCTCAATTCAAAAAATACTGTAGATAGTTTACTCTCAATGATATTTGAATCTTCTACTGACTGTAATGAATTTTTTGCTTTTCCAGGATGAAAAGATGAAGTTTTTGAAACTGTTTCTTTCCTCCTTTTACTGCTAACCTTGTCAACCTTTAGCTTTTCATCTGCAGAGTCATCATCTAGAACAATCACCTCTTTGGTATTCAAGCTTGGGTTAAGCAGTTTCTTTGTATTCAACCTTAACTTATTCCTTGGCTTGACTCTCGTTTGAGAGGAGCTTCCCAGATACAATCTATAAAGTCAAGGATTTACCTAAAGAAAGGTCCACTACGTCTAAGTTTTTAAACTTATGGGAAGTTTACACTTCCTATCCCACAAGTATAGCCTAAGCTAGTAGGTGAAAGGCCCCTAAAAACAATAAATTACTAGTAAATTTTAATTATGCATTCATTTTAAAGGGTTGTTTCTTACTCAGAAGGAAATGGAATGATGTACTTATGGTGTTTTTCACTCGATAAGAAATAAATAAAAGTAAAGGTGTATTTTTCAAAGCAAATTACCACTATTAAAGAAAACTTATTTTCTTTTTTTAAATATATATTGATGAACTAAATGCAAACGATAAAAGAAACTAAGCCTATGTTTTTTATAGCTTTTGAGATTATATTCTTAAACTGAAATGAACACTACTTATGCAAAAGAAAAATGCAAAAGCTTGACAATGTTTTCTTTTCACTTTAAAAATGCTCAAACTCTACCATGCACCTAAAATGCACTATACTTGAGTAAACTTGGATCTAATAAACTGTATAAAACCAACAAACTGAAGTAAACAGGCTGACAGAACCAAGAAAAAACCAACGAAGGGGGACTAGGAGCCCTAGCTTGGGTGAACACAATGACAAAAATCACTGTAAACTCATAAAGGCAAGTGAAAACCAACCACTATCAAAAGACAGACTAGAAAAACAATGCCCAAGACCCTGATCACTGATCTGGACAAAGACACTTCACCCTATAACACAAATAGGCCAAGCTACTTCAACATGCAAACAAAAAATAATCCAAGCAAAAGAAACTCAAGGGATTTCGAAAAAGCACAAAGTGTGGTCACCAAATTTTTTTAGACAAACAACACAGTAGTCATAAAGAAAATCAACTCACAAACAGGAATTGCACAAAGAGAGGGACAAGCAAACCCTAACTTAAAAAATCCCTATTTCTAGGCTTGTACACGACTATATAGAAGGGAAAATCACATATTGTATGCGACTGTCCAAGAGAGCAACCCGCCTATGCAAGCCTCTGTACGTGACTGTGCAGAAGAGCAACCTGCGTACAGGTACAAATTTTTGCTCAAAAAAACAAGAAAAATCCACAAGACTTTCAAACACTGTGATAAGTATGAACCAGGATAAAAGACCACACACCAATTTCAAAGCAAATACTGGTCAGGGGTGACAAAAACAACCTACAGCAGTCTGGGTTCACCAGTGGAGTCACCATTTCTGTTGTATAGGAATAAACACCTTATAACCGAAGGTCTAGGGTTACCAACATACTCAAGAAACTTGCAGGCAATCGACTCTAGAATGCAGTAAAGGAAATAGGAGGATAGGAAAGACTCACCTGATACATGATGGTTGATCCTAGCTTGTCCTCTTCCGCTCTACTTCTCTTCTAAAGTCTTCAGGGATGCTTTCTCCTTCACCTATCAAGAGTCAATATTCTAAATACAAGATGATTCATATATATAAACAGGTTAGATAAATCATATATAGAATGTTGAAACATAAATATTTATCAAACCACAATACATGAGATTCATTCAAGACACATATGGAAGAAGGATTCTCTTTATTAACAATAATGAAAGAGTTCAGATTACAACCCAACGCCTGAGACAAGGAATCCTCTACAGCCAAAGGATTTTGAGTTCCACTGCTCCAAAGACTTCTGTATAAACTCCACCAGCATAACTTTGCTCTCCAAGTGTATGTAAATAACACCCTCCCCAAGGCCTGTATTTATACTTGGTGAAATAAGGTAGTTTCGAAGGTTGAGGAGGTTGAGACAATTAAGGAGATTAAGGTTAAATGCTTAACTAATCTCAAGTAATCGCGTGTTTTTATTTTTAATGTCAAAGGGACATGTACACGGGTATCAATACTTGCAACTCACGTATGACCCATGAGTTGCTCTAAGGTTAACCCGCGTACACATCTGTACGCAACATGTAATAATCGATACTCGCATACAACATGTGAGTTGCATATATAGAGAGTTGTGTACATGACTTGACATAGCTAAAGGGTAAAAATAACCAGCTAGATGGATGATGAATGTAAGTCATAATAAGCCTATCTATAGTGTTTTGGGAAACCCTCAATCCATAGATGTCATTTTTTGTGCCAACATGAAGGATGTCGGCACTCGGACGGAGAGGTGCCATTCAGGTGGATAACACTTCTTACGATGATCCCTATTTTCATTCTTTTTGTTTTTCCAAGTCCTACTTAGTTTAGATCTTTGCTTAAATAAAATGTAGTTGAGTTTTTCCTTTCGGATTGCTTCATCCATGGTCTTAAGCATTTTACATTGAATTTTATCCTTATAAGATGGAGGCAGACAACTGATGAACCGATATACTTTTGATTTCTCATCCTTCAGGTATGGTACATAATGTTTTAGATTGACAAATTTTGTTACGAAATCCTCCATAGTTAATTGTACCAATCGTAGGTCATTAAATTCTTTGGCTTTTTCATCATATTATTTTTCTGACATGTATTTCTTTCTAAATAGTTCTAAAAAAAATTCCAACATAATTCCTTACTTCATATGTTATTTACGCTTTTCTCTTCCTACCACGAGAGGGCAGCTTTCCAATCAATTGGAAAATAGCCAAGAATTCCCTCAAGTTACCATCATAACTATAGACTGGAAAATATCACTTAATGTTTACATTAGAGGAAATTTGAGATCTAAAATGGGCCTACTAAGGAAAATAATAAAATAATAGTTAAAATAATAAAATAATAGTTAAAATAATAAAATAATAGTTATTAATTTTGGAGGAAGAATGAAAAAAACTACTTTTTTGTTCATATTTTGACATATCTCCCTGTGTTTTTACTCAAATTTCGAGCAGGAGAGCTCGTTGGATGTGGAATTTAATCCTACATCCAACAAGTACCCACACTACATACTTTTGATGGACCCCGCTACCCAAAAAATAAGAAATACCCTAAAAAATGTGATGATGATGTCATCATCACATTTTTTTAGGTATTTCTTATTTTTGGGGTAGAGGGGTCCATCAAAAGTATGTAGTGTGGGTACTTGTTGGATGTGGAATTAAATTCCACATCTAATGAGCCCTCCCGATCGAAATTTAAGTAAAAACAGAGGGAGATATGTCGAAAATACGAACAAAAAAGTAGTTTTCTTTTATGACAAATATGTCAATTTAGCCATTATGGTTGACTAATTTTATTGAAATTCTATTTGTTCCTAAATTCCAACTCAAAAAATTTATTGTTGGCGTATTTTCTTAGAAGGCCCATTTTAGACCCCAAATTTCCTCTAATGATAACCAAGCCTTCGCAGCCTCTTCAGATTCCCCATCAAACATTGGAGGTTTTTATTTCTTAAATTCCCCTTGTAGTTCCATAGATCTTCCTTTGTGTTTCTTATATTTTGTTTTGTCATCTTTCTTTAAATATCTAGAGATCATTCAAATATTGTCGGTTGTTTCTTTGTTATTGCAAGTCTTGGTATTTTCCATTCTTTTCTTTCCTGTACTACAAGAGTTCCAGCCATTATCTTTTTTGGTGCTTGGTCTGTTAAAATTTTTAAAATTATTTCATTGATCTCTTCCTGGTCTGATTTGGAATTCATTAGTTTAACACTATACACCTTAAGGATCTCTAATTCATCCTTCAAACTTCTCATAGTTTCTAACATTTCTAATTGTATTTCAATGTTATGTTTTTCCTCCAATTCATCGTATAAAATTGCATTTTCCAGTATTGGCATACCCTGAGGTATTGTATCCTCTTCCAAGATTTGTTCTCGTTCGTCCATTGGTGATTTTCTATGTGCAGCAAGATTCATTTTGTTAATTTATGCAAATCTATAATTTATTATTTCACTAATAGGTTTTATGTTTGAATATACATTTGATGACCCATTAGTCCCAAGCATTATAACCACGCTCTCTTACTATTTGTAACAAAATTAAATAATGTAAACAATATTTACACACACACACATATACATTATTATTTTTTTAAAGAAAATCTTACTAAGTAAAATATCCTCTTAAAGAGTAAGGTGACTTAAACTCTCAAACTCTTCATCTAGTGGTTTGTGGTTAAAATGATATTATTTTGGATACATGTTTCTTTTTTTTTTATGTGGTTATGATAGAGTGATTAATCTAACGACTTACTTAGCGTTATGCCTTCTCCATTTCCGTTTGATTACAGGTATTCCTTTCAATTGTAGTTGTTCTAAGCAATGTCTTGTTCTTATATCATAGTTTGAGCCCCCCTTCAACATAATATCTAACACTAAGAGCTAGTCCTAAACTTATTTTAAAGTTTTGTAAACAAAAGGGAGCCTAATTTTGTAAGGGTTTTGATCCCATAACCTTATTCTAAAGTTTTGTAAACAAGAGGGTACCTAAATTTACAAGGGTTTGATCCCATCTATTATGTTGACTATCCTGAGGTTTACGGTGGGAAATAACTAGCCAACACTTTACCACTTTTTGGTCCTTAGTGAGAGTTTTTACTTTACTCAACACATTTGACCATATTTTACAGACCTTGTTTCGACTAGAAGTGATTTTTTGGAAGCTCAATGGTTGTTGAGATTCTTGTTAACCGGTGTTGTAATGATCAACGGGTTTCATAACTTGCAATGGGAGAATGGTTTTAATGGAGATATAACATTTTGGTGGCGTATATTATTTGAATTTCATCTAGAAAGTAAACTTGGTTCCATTGTTTGGTTAATCTCTGGCATTGCTTCCTATCGTTGACATAGAGGTTTAATTTTTATACAATCAGTAGTTGTTTTTCATGGCGGTATCAAAGAGTTTGGATACAAGCCAAGGTTTTCCAATCAAACTTCATACAAAAATCTAGAATTATTCTACATAGTGTGGAAATCTAGGTAACACAAATCCTCTCTAGGTTTCTATCCTCATATGTATTTAAGTTTGAATACACCATTGGATAGCAATGTTTGTATTTGCCAGGTCTTTGGTCGTAGTGAGCGGTTTGAGATTTTGTTGAAACAGTTGCAATGTATTTTTGGGTAAGCCTCTGGTTTAGACTCTCTGTCATGCCCATTCTATTTGGATAGATGGAGGCGTGAAATGTTCAATCTACATATAGCTGTGAAAATGGTAGGGGTTGGATATTCTGGTATTCGACTTTAAGTATAAAGAGTTGGGTTTTTAAGTCACATTTATCTTCTTACTGTAAATTTAATAAACTTAGTGGGGTCATTATCTTCCTTGTTTAGAATCTGGAAACTCTACACCATTTATGTAAATAATTGTATTTTGGTTCTAGTTATGGTTGATACCTATGTGGGTTCTCGCAATTAAAGGGTTGTATTGAATATTTTTCCAGGATTATGTAAATTTGTGCTCTCAGTAACGGACTTCTACAGCTTGTGTATTTTCTTCTCTACATTCTGCATGATATATATAGAGGTTATGTGATTATTGGGTTAAAAAAATGGTACTTATTTTAGCATACATGTAAATATGCTTCCATTATACATTACTTATGAACTATGTATGCAATCGTTACAACATTCTTTCATTTGTTCAATAAATAAATCAACCCTAGCTTGCGTTCTTTATTTAATTCCTCTTTACGATACTAACAATTTCCTTTTATGGTTTTGTTTGATTTTATGGATTTGGGTTAGGTATTTGTACTTTTAATTGCACTCATGGTTCAACATGTATATTATTTCATCACCTAGGGATTTAGAAATAGTAACACCCAGATAAACAACCATAAGAAAATGTAACGCATTATAATAAAATTATTCAACATGTATCAATTTTGATTATTTTAGTATATAACCTTTATTTATGACATAAAACTAGTATGTAATCAAAAATATATTATCATATCCATAAACATCAAGGAATTTGTTTTGTAGTGAACATATATGTACTTTGTCAGAATTTGGAAGTTGACAGACACATGTAATATCCCTTATTTGATATAATATTAGAATATTAACTCTACTACTAATATAATTAATATGTGAAATTAAAAACTTTACAATAATATCAATCACTTCTGAGTGCAATGCAGAACATCGACAATACTAGAAAAATTCAGAATGATAGTGGGATAAATGGAAGAGACCAAGAGAAAAATTGGATAGAGAGATTTTGTTCCCCAATAACCTGTCTTTTGGGTCCTTATAGGTTTCTAAATCAGCTTCGCTGAAGTCTACTTCCATGCTTTTGGGTGTCTTAACTAGTGCAAACTAGGATTGAACAATCACCACCAATCAACTAAGGCTTATGGAATTATAATATGATTTTTAATTCATGTATTATTCATAAAATATAATTTTTATAGGTTTGGAACTGATCTAAAACAATTTGAGTCGGTTTGGGGTGGTTTGTGCAAAAACTAGTAATTTGGCCCAAGGAAAGCATTCGCGGAAATCACCCGTCAGACACAGTACTACCCAAAAAAATTCCTGATATGAGAGTTAGGTTGGATTTTGGGGTGAATTAAAAACCTACATAAACTTAAAGAACTCAATTTTATTTTACAAATCATCAATAATGCAAAAAATTATAAAATTACTCAAAATTGACTGGTTAATGAGCAAGGGTATGACAAAAATAACAAATTTCGAATCAATATTTGACCAGACCTGAAACTAATGATCTAAATAGATTTATATATTATTTTTAATGTATCATATCACTCATATATTATTTTCATGGTAATTATATGACATTTAATGCATCAAACTATCAAAAAGACCCATTAAATGGGAATTAGAGGACTCCTCTCAAGAAAATTTAGCATAAGGGATCTTTTGGACAGAATTCTTGATGTAATATAGAGATAAAAAAATAATTATTGAGGTGAGAATCTTAGAATAATAATGGATGGACTAATCTCTTCAAAAAGTTCCCAAAACTTAACATTGGATGCGTGAAACTAGCACCTAACACCGATATGAGAGCATAGGTGAAGTTTCTTTCACTGGAGATCAAATTCAATGGATATATGGATGCTAACAGAGGTTGAAGTGAATATTATAGAGATTCACCTTGGCTCACTATAACATACACTAAAAATTTAAAGGGGCATAGAAAAGAGCGGAATAGAGACTTGTGGTGCATCACCCAAGGGACCGAGGCTCATCACTCAATATGGAATATTAGCTTCACTCAAAAAAAATTTATAACTCAAAATTTGAAATGGATTTGGAAGCCTTCATTTATAGGATTTAGTGACTTTTAGAGAAATTCATCCACCTATAGAGCAAGTAACCCACTTGACAATCATATCCCTAATCCATGAGTGCACCCTCCTTGATGGGATTAGAAAGTTTGGTTTGCAAATGATGTTTCCTTGTTTGTGTCATCCATCCAAGCTGGAAATCATGCCCCCATTTAAATGAAAGTTTCCATATGAGTATTAGGGATGTTTCCTTGCAAATACGATCTCATAAAAATAGAAACTGCGCCCTCCTTGAGTTGATTATCAAGTTTGTGCATAAGGTAATCTTTCCTTTCTTTCTATCCTTGCACCAAATTGGAAATTGCACCCTCCCTTAGCGAAAGTTTTCTTATTTTGAACTCACAACTTTTCCTGCACTTTTTGCTTTTGAAACTATTGGTTTTTCCTTTTTTGTCACTTTTTATCTTTTCTGACATATTATCTTTTCCTACTTTTGCACTATTTCCATTTTCCACCCTAGGAAAGTTTCTTAATGTGCCATCTTTCCTTGAAAACTCATTTACACCATTAATTATTTTTCATAATAATTAATTAATTACAAATCAAATGAATTTAGCAATTACATGCCTCCATAGTTTTAAATAATCAAAATTCCTAGGCATAATTAATTAATTCAATTTTTAACCCCTAGGTGCTTGACATGGTCAACACTTAATTTCCTTCTATGAAGGGACATTAAATCACACACCACCCATCCTTAGGAACCTTGAAACTTCACAATATACAAGAGTTCCACCCCCTTGCCCGGATTTTTAAGTTTAAGATTCACTTCCTTTAGCTCCAATTTTCCACCAGTCTTTAGATAGTGCTTAATTATTCCAGAACCTAACTCTTCAAGAGATCACTATCAGTTTTGTACTAGATCTTGACATATCTCAGATGTTCCCTGGAAGCTTTGTGTTATTCCTTATCTTTCTTAGAGCCTACATCACACTTGGTGATCTTTAACAACTCTCTTTCTCTTTTCTTGTTTCTTTCTTTTGAATGCTCATCTTTTTACTTGCCTAAGAATTTTAATATCTAATAACTAACTCTCTCCAATACTGGACACTTGTCTTCATAAAGATGGCTGAGGATATAGTTACTGCCTTAAACTCAAGTTTATGCCAATTAACTGCATGGATGTCTAATTTATATATTCAGATCATATTATATTAAAATATGTTCCTTCCAAAATTATTAGTTTCCATCACATAAACATAATTTAAATAATGTTATTTTAAAATGTTGCGAGGGGGTATTACAAAATGAAAGGTTAAATCAACAAAAAACACTTAACTTTACAACGAAAACAGGATCGAGCCCACACTCCTTTCCAAAAAAGAAAATTTTAACAATTCTTATGTTGATCAACCGATCATGTTATCTCTTGAAAAATTGTGGGCACCATGTCTTCCCTTCGTTCCTCTTTTATCTCTCTCACACGCGATGAGTTCTTTTTTTTAGTTCCTTCCTTTCTCAACGATCTCTTCTTTTGTGGATGTTATTGTCTCCTTCCATTGATTCTTCAACTGATTAACCTTTCACTCTCCTCCCCTTCCATTTCTATGTAATCTACCACAAAGACACTCCCGTGAACCTAAAACACTAGAGGTGAACCAGAAGATATGTTCCTTCCCTTCGTAGAACTCAATGCGTACTGTTAGATTCTCCCATCTAACTGAATTTTTTGTTAAAACGAAAACATATTCCCTTTCTAAGTAAAGTATTGTCTCTTCCTTTTAGGGACAAACATTAACTACCTTCTACCAAAATCTGCCACCAAATAACCATCTTAAATATGTTTATTAACCACTTTGTCAATGAAATATACACCAAGCTTAACCATCATAGTTTTATAAATAATATTACAATTCCTTTGCAATAACAAATTATAAAGTCTTTTTAGTATAATATTAATCCTTTTTAAAGTGTTTTTTTAAATAGCTTCAGCATTTCATTATAGTAAAATTACATCAATTTATTTATTTATATACAATTACATTTATACATGTTATACAAAACATATATACTTTTCATAATAATATTACTTGTACTATTAGAGGCCTAGTTCTCCCCAAAATAAAACAATTAAATATTATTTAAAGTATTGAGCTAGTAATTTGCATAGCTTTTTCTATGTCTAGATCTTAATATATTTTAGCCGAATAAAATCATAATAATAAAATACTTATGATGATCTCTTAATAGTATTGAGGTTAATGACATGACTTATCTTCTCTTAGGATATTAATGATATCTCTGGAGACTCTTGTTGCCACTAGGATAAGGAACATAATTTAGGTTTAATAATAACTATTTGATAATACATCAATTTATGTTATTAATTAGGCTTTAAAGGACCATTAAACGAGTGCTGTAATTAGCCATTAACATTAATCTAGGAAGACATTTAAAACTCTAAGTGAATAATTTATCTTTTGTCTAGGTGCACGCTTCCAAAACCCATGTTGTAGTAAAGTTGAAGTTCTTAGTCTAAGATAAGGAATCTTTTCCGCCATATATTGGACTAATAAAATCAAAATAAAAAATTTATCGAAAAAACTTTAAGTAATATTAAATACCTATGGTATTAGAGGGTTATTTAACTCTTAATTATTTAAAAATAACTTTAAATCATAATTCAAAATTAAAAAAAAATTATCTTTGATAAATTATTTGATTTTAAACCCATACATATAACTAAATATTACTTAAGATTATTATTTATTTTTATATTGAAAACATATATATATATATATATATATATATATATAATTAAAATTTTAGAAAATATATTTTAAAATTTTAAACACTTTTTTTTAACAAAAACGGGTAGCTTTATTGAAATAGGAAAAACAGGTTTATTTTGGCAAAAAACCAATCAACGTGGATATAAATTCACAAGAGAAATTACGGAATAGGGTAAAAATGGTAGGGTTCCCCATTAATACTGAGAAGACCTTGAGAAAGATGACAAGCTTGATTTGCTAAATCATCCGTAGAAGTATTTAATTCCTGAAGGATATGATAGGAATCCCCCTTATCAAAATATTTTAATACTCTCTTAATTCTCTGCAGAGTTACAATTAACACAAAAAATTTTAAACTATCAGAGGAATTTAAAGCTTTAATCAAAATTTCAAAATCACCCAAAATTTGGACAGACTTATATCCTTTATTCTTAGCCAACTGACTCACTTGAAGCAGACTGTAAAACTTTGCCTGATTATTGGACATAATGTCGAGCCCCCAGCAAAACCTGATAGAAGACATACCATCCGGAGAGATAACAAGACCACCTGCACCAGAGACCCCGAGATTACCTTTCGAAGTACCATAAAAAAAATTGCAGCTGAAGATGAGCTCGTCCATAAAGAGTTGACAGCACCAATGTCACCTTGGAACCTCCATGGTTGGGGAGAAACAGGTTTCAAATTAATATTCCCCATGCAACATTTGAAGAAGAAGCCAAACAATTCAAATCTGGCAAAGAAGATGCAGAATGGCCAATTATTTCTGCTAGCCATGATAACGATTTCATGACAACAAGCTGAAGTTTAGGCCGCTGATCACTAAAGAGACAATTATTCCGAGCAATCCACAAGGACCACAACAGAAATTTCGGAATTGAATGCCAATATTTATGCAAGACTACATCATTGCATTTTGGAGGTCGTCGGTCATGCCAGACTGAGTAGAATTGTTTAACATAATTTTGCCTTGGACAAGAAAGATTAAAATAATGAAGAACCAAATGTGAGTCTTGTCTGGCAAATTCACAGCTCACCAATAGATGATCGGCCGTCTCATTAGCAACTTGGAAAAAGAAACATCTGAAAGGCCGATTGAATCCATGCTTTTGAAGGTTGTCACCAGTCAAAATTTTATTTTTTAACAACAACCACACAAAGAAATTAACCTTAGGGAAGCAGGAATACCATACTGAGTGCCAAATCACTAGAGGAAAGGAAGAATTGTGGATCGACATGACAGTATGGAATGCAGAATTAGCTATGTAAAACCCTTCAGCGCCCCATCCCCACCAATCTTTTCTAGTAATGTGAACTGGAGCTAGGCCTGAAAGAAGAGAAGAGAGATACAATTTTGGGGAAGATAAATGGAGAAGGAGTTCTGGAAAAATCCAGCGAGACCGATTTCCTTCAAGATCCCACTTACATATATCAGCAAGGTGATTTAGACCATTATTCTTGAACCAAATCATTAATTCATGCAATTGAGAATCAGAGGAAAAATATGGAGTTCCTAAGATGGAATCCTCCCAAAGAAGGGTCTTCATCCCATTACCAGGGATTTTATACAAATTTTGTTTGAAAAACACCAGACATTTCCTCCAGGAATTCCAAATACAAGAGCCATAAGAATTATTTTCAGAAAAAATATTTCGTAAAGAACCACCTTGTAAATACTTCATCCTGAAGATTTTACTAACAGGGTGCTTGTGATTGTCAAAAAGCCGCCAAACTAGTTTACCTACCATTGCCAAATTAGCAAGACCAGGATCGCGTATTTGAAGACCACCATCTAAAGAGGGGTGCAGGAGGACCTCCCATCTCATCAAATGCATCTTTTTTTGGCCACCTTTCCCTCCATTCCATAAAAAATCTCTCATTAGTTTAGATAGCTGAGTAGAGACAGCTTTGGGAGCAAGAAGCAGAGTTGACTGAAAAACTGGAAGTGCTGAAAGAACTGATTTAATCAAGATCAATTTCCTAGCTTTTGAAAGCCACTGTCCCCCCCATGAGGCTATTTTAGTATTAAACTTGGCCAACATTTCAATCCATATAGAGGAGGAGCCGAACCAAGAGTTAAGGGGATACCTAAATACTTGATTTTCCCACTTGACAAAACTAGGGAATCCAAAGAGATCTAAAATCCAGAGTAGAGCGAGATGATCAATATTCCAACCGTATACTACACTTTTGTTTTTGTTAATCAATGCACCTGAGCTTAAACAGAAATTGTTGAGAATATCTTTAAATGCCCGAGCAATGGCCATATAGGCCCCTCCCAAGAGAAGAGAATCATCTACAAAAATATCATGATTGATTGGATCAATACCCCCGGAAATATTAATGCCTTGAATATATCCATCATCCCTTTCAGCTAATAATTTTCTGCTAAGAGTTTCAGCCATCAAGATGTACAAGAAGGGGGGAAATGAACAACCTTGGAGAAGGCCTCGAGTGTCTTTAAAGAAATCAGTGGGTCTACCATTTACCAAAGGGGCTATCCAAGGCGTATTAGTACAAGCTTTAATCAAGGAAACAAATTCTGAACATAAGCGAAAAGAATGCAAGACTTCATATAGGAAAGGAACCTTAACTTGATCGAAAGCATTTTTCATGTCCAGCTTTATTATCATGCCTTTCTCTTTCTGAATGAAACTAGAGTGTAAAGCTTCTTGAACTTGTATGATGTTATCCACTATATGTTTTCCTTTTACAAAACCCCCTTGAAGATGAGAGATCAGCTTACCAAGAAAAGGCCTTAGTCTGTTTACTAAAAGTTTGAATATTAACTTATAAGAAGCATTACACAGATAAATTGGTCTGAACCTGTCAAAAGAAGAAGGTTTGACATCTTTAGGGATGAGGGCAAGAAAAGTAGAGTTTCTGCACCCACCCATTTTATCTTTTTTCTCAAAGGCAGTGATCATTCTTAGCAAGTCAGACTGGATTATAGGCCAGTAAACTTTATAAAAATGAATCAAAAAACCATGTTGCCCTGGAGCTTTATCTGACTCCATGGCCCAAATAACTTCAACAATTTCCTGCTCAGAGAAAGGCTTCATTAAATCGCAATTATCCTCAATGCTAATGAGAGAAGGAACATTAAGCAGAAAGTCAGAAGACACATCTTCATAGGAACAACCATAATCTTTAAATAACTTTTGAAAATGCCTACTAGCTGATTGCTTAAGAAGATATTGGCCTTCAATGATGGCCCCTTCATCATCAATGATTTTCGAGATGTGATTTCTAGAAATCCTGGTCCTGCATTGACAGTGAAAAAAAGAGGAGTTCTTATCCCCAGCCTTTATCCAAAGACTTCTTGAATTCAATCTGAGATACTCCTCCTCCTGCATGAAGGAAATATTAGTTTTAAGCTAGGCAATCTGGTGAAGAGCAATATGAGAGGAGGTAACTTCTCTATTTTCCAATTCAACTCACAAAACAGAGAGCTCTACAACTCTATCCTTCATGACACTCAATGGAGTTAGAAGGGGCAATTTAATCCAATTCTTCAACTGGGAGATCCAACCACAAATTTGGACCATGCCTGAAAGACTGTATTCATAAACCCTTCACATTCTATCCATAGAGGACAGAACCTAAAAGTAATTGGGCCGAGTTCACCTTCAATTTCAACTTGCAAGGAAATCAGATGATGATGTGGTGCCAGCTTGGGGAGGATTTTAGATGAAATCAACCATTTTCTATCCAACAAGGGACCTTGCACTAAGAACCTGTCTAACCTAGAAAAAATACTCACTGGTTTGACCACGTGAACCGCCTAAACATAGGATTTACATCAACCAAATCCCAATCATGAATCACATTTTCCATAGCATCTTGCATGAAATCTTTACCACGCACTCCTCCTTTCTTCTCACATGGAGCTAAAATCAAATTGAGATCACGTACGATAATAATGTTTGTTGGAGAATGGAGCTCAAGGAAATAAAAAATCGATTGCAAGCAATCTTTTTTTTCATCGTAATTGACAGGAATGAAAAAGTTGAATAGGGAAAAATTTATCTTAATGTCAATATGAACAAGCTCTGTAAAGATCTAATGCTGCGTTACATACTCATTTAAAAGTTGAAAATTATCTTTGCCCCATAATGCGGTAAGCCCCCCACATGAACCTCTAATGTTGACCGCCTTACCAAAAGTCATATTCCACTTGTTTTTTCTAATGAGAAGGAGAGCGTCCTCCTTTATTTTAGTCTCTTGGAGTAATAAGAGATCAGGAGGAGCCAATTTTATTAAATTTTTTATAGCTTCAGCTTTACTAGAGTGCCCCAATCCCCTACAGTTCCAAGAAATTAAAAGCATTACTTACCCAAAGAAGAGGGAGTAATTATTCCCTTAGGAGGCTTGTTTCTCTTATTTCTCCCATAGGACATTTCAATAGTTGCCTCACTGCCTTGAGTCTTGAACCTTTCAGCCTCTTCTTTCCTTATCTCCTTTTTAGACTTCCTACCAACTATTTTTTTTTCTCAAAGGAATAATCTTCTGAAGAGTCAGGACTAACATCATTTTTCTTCTGAGAAATTTCAGCATATGAAGGAGGACATCAAGAATTGATAGGAGCATAGGGAAGGGAGCCACCTTCTGGGGGAATAGCAACAAAAGAAGGACCCGATAAATCCTTAAGAATAGATATATCTTCTAAGACAGGCTCGATCACTTCCATATTACTCAATTCGCCTTCTTCAAGGATAGTTTCAGAGGAACTCAGGACAGCAAAAGAGTTATGATCAACTTTGAGGATATCGCCAAAATAGGAATTAGAAGCTGTCCTAACCACTAAGTCACCAATTACTGATTTTCCTTTCTTTTTAAATCTGTGCACTGATTTTCCTCTTTTTTAGACTTGAGGCCATTGATCTTCTTTCTCTTTAACATTTTCCTCTTTAGATTTATTTTTGCAATTTCTAGAAAAATGGCCATAGCAGTGACAAAATCTACACTTAAACGGAATTCACTCATAGTCCAGCTCCTCGGTGTAAGACCAGTCTGCTACAGTTAACTGAATTGCTTCGGGCAGACCAATCTCCAGATCCACTTCTACGCAAATCCTAGCATAGGAAAATTGATCTTTCCTTTAAGCCCGGTCTATGTATTTTCCAAGCTTATTCCCAATAATAACCAAAGATTCAGTATTCCAACAATGCACAGGAAGGAAGGGTAATCTTATCCATACCGAAATTGTAGACAGAACATCCTAGAAAGGGTCGAAATCGGGAGTCCACTTATTCAAATAAAGACCTTGAGGACCCATGAAGTATGGGCCATTCCGGAAAATCAGATCTCTATCCTTAGCCGATTCAAAAACAAACACGAATAAACCTCGTTCGACAAAGTGGCTATGAATATCCTCTGAGACAAGAGGCTTCCAATTCCTCTGCACCCATCCTTCAATTGCCTTGGGGGAGGGCCATAGGCCAATGAATTGGCCAATGAGCCCCCTCTCAGCAAGATTTAACGTAGATCAGCAAATCCTTTCAGTAGGTAGCTCAACCGAAGGAATTTCTACCTTCTTTACAAACTTATTAGATGCCCCCCCTTTCTCTTACTGCTCTAAGCAATCAGCCTTTTGAAAGCTTCCATATCGGAAGGGATAGAGAGCGGAGGAACCCCTCCACGACCCATTTAGACTAGAGAACCAGGAAACCTACAGATACTGCAAAGCTCCCAAAAAACTCAGTTGAACCCTCCTACCGCCGAACTCCAGACCCAATCAAAGCTGAGAATCCTCTGACAACTCCACTCAACAGGAAATCCATACAGGCACTTCTCAATTGAAAACCTCAAGTTGTCGTCCAACGAGCAGGCTCAAGAAAGAACGAGCTAGAGCCAACATCGATTAGCTGTGCACATCCAACCAGAGAAAACCCTCAAGCTGCCTAGCAATCCCTGCAATGGACGAGGACACCTGAACAAATCTTGGCCAAATAACCGATCAAGAGATGAATCCTTCCACAACAAAGGAGAACCGACAACCACAAAAGATTAACTTCAAAGCCACGATCAAGCAGGTGCAGAATCAAAATGCAGAAGTCTTTTCCAAATCTACAGCCAAACACGAACCATCATTTTGCAAGAGCAAGAATTCTCAAGCTTTGCTAGTCACACGAGTTCTCAACAATTCACAAAACCTTTGCATCCACGCAGAATTGAGATTTCCTCAACAAAAACGGCCTCCCAAAGCAAAAATGAAGAAATCTTCTTGGAGGGAAATTTTTTTTTTTAAACACTTTTAAATAGTAAATTTAAATTTATTTTTTTAAATACCTCCAAAAACATATAAAAAAATTATCTTGACTACCTTAAACATACAATATGAAAAGTGCTATAACAAAATATAAAAAAAATGAAAAAAATAAAATAAAATCAGAACTAACTAACCATCTAATCTAATAATGACTAACCACAAGGAAATATCATGACTAACCAATATAATCATGACCTCCAAATAAATAAAGAAAATAAAGAAAACTCCACGTTGACTCAACGATTTCGTGATGTTACATTTTGATATTTATTGTCATTGCACCAGTCAATATATCGGGCTTCAGCGGAGAGAAAAGCCTCTCTAGCACTTTTAAATATCCGACATGGAGCTCATAATTAAAACCTAAACAAACTTATACACCACTAGAAGTAAGTTACTCCGCTTTACAAAAGAGTTGAGAGTTGTCCACGTCAGAAGAAGCAGATGGAGCGTTCTCCATGTCAGAAAGCATCTCAGTAGCCATCCAAAAAGCCAATGACAAAAGAATTCTAAGTAGCCGTTAAATGATATCTTCATTCTTGCTCCGAAAAGCCAATGGTGATTTATCAAATAAAAAATCCATATCGGTGGGTGGGATCCAAGGCTGAGCGCGTAGTTTGAAATTCAAACAGTTGGGATACTATGGTGAGCAAGCAGTGTGAATTTTCTAATTCAAATAGTTACGTTATTTCACATTTCTTGAAAACAATGTTATTGTTATTGGGTTTCCGATCTTGGAGATTTGATAGAGAAGATATTAGGGTTTCAGTGCATGGAGCTACTACTGGCGAGGGGACGCTAGGGTTTGTGTGGCCGCAACTCCAGATGATGTGTGGCCGCAACTCGAGATAATGTTGGAGTCATGGATGCCGCAGGACGTCCTTTTAAGAGGTTTGCAATCGATTCCTTGAGTTCGCTCGGCCCATTTAAGATAGGCCCGCTCTTATCGAAACATTTCACGAATTCGAGATATCAGTCATATTTCTTGAAAACCCTGTTATTGTTATTGGGTTTCTGATCTTGGAGATTTGGTACAGGAGATATTAGGGTTTCTGTGCATGGAGCTACTACTGGCGAGGGGACGCTAGGGTTTGTGTGGTCGCAACTCCAGATGATGCTTTTCGCCTATTTGGATTTGATGGATTTCATGGGAGAAGGTCGAAGAAGGAAGGGAGAGCACTCGGTTTTTAGAGAAATTCAACTATTTGAATTTTGGGCTTATATGAGAAGTGCATTGATTGAAAAGTGGAGTTATGGATGCCGCCAGAGTGCAGGACATATTTTTAAGAGGTTTGCAATCGATTCCTTCCGAGTTCGCTCTGCCCATTTAAGATAGGCGCGCCCTTGAGACATTTCATGAATTCGAGATATCAGTCATAAACTGGTCTTCTTTACAAGTGTATGAAATTCGTAAGAAAATGATAACAGGATTTCCAATAGCCAGCAAGGAATGGGGGATTTTCCAGGTTGTAAACGATGGAATATCGCACGACTAGCGTGCAGGATGCAGGCAGAGAATTCTTGGATCTCCCGCAAGTGTAAAAGGAGGTGGACGACAATATTGAAACAGATGATCGTTCTGAGGGTTTTGGCACCTAGCTCAAACGCACCAGCTATGGGAGGCAAGGTTGTTCTGATTTCTATTTTCATATGGTTGTGGCCGACCTTTGTCATAGATCTCAATAAATGTCCGAAGCTCCGATTAGATCGGATCCCAGCCGGTGAGTTTTGGTTAGGGTTTCTATATCTGTATAAGAACGCTTGGAATGGGATATGCGGGTTTGCTTGCTGTTTGAAATTCAATGATACTTGTTATTTTTATTGTTATATACTGTTTTCAGATAACAGAAAATGCTTCATAATTTTATTGGATTTCAATTTGTTGTTATAATGCTTGAAAATGAGTCACAATTTTTTTGCATTTCAGATATGTTACTTTTTTTATTGATTTTGTGCAGTGATAAATTCGTATTCATGCAATATGCATGAAAACGCTTAAGCTAAGAATTAATCATTATTTGTGCAATATGTATGAGAAGATTACTTACTGTATGTTCATATTTTCTTATGACAAATGACAAATGTTTGGAGGCCCTGTAGTGATGTTTTATAATTTATTTTCTTTTTGATTATAATAGTTTTGGTGATTTTAAGTTTTATAATCTATTTTTATTTTGATCATAGTAATTTTAGTGATTTTAAGATTTATGTCTCTTTTCATATTTTTCATTTTTTTTTTGTGATTTCTTAATAATAAGCAGTAATAATTTTAGTGTTTATGTGTTTATGTACTATGTTTTATTTTAGGGTTTATGTGTTTCTATACAAGTTTTATCTTAAGTTTTATTTTAGGATTTATGTTTTTCTGTACAAGTTTTATCTTAGTTTATTTCTTTTTTATGTAACTTTTTATTTTATTCATTCATAATTATTTATCATCGTAATAATAATCAATATTTTATTCATGTATCATTTTTTACATACAACATATGTGAATTATTTTTTTCACTTATCATCCACGTAGGCTACAAGCTCAAGGTAGTTAGTTCGTTGTGTATACCTACAAGTTTTCTTCGGAATAATTATTGTCTCCAAAGTAGACAGCATTATTGACATAGGTTATGGTAAATATGATAAATAAACACGGAAAGAATGGAGTATCCTCTTCCATTTTATTTTGATTCTTTATTAAATTTTTATCAATTTAATAAAGGATCAAGATGAATAATTATATGAGGTATTGTCCTTTTTCCAGGCTAGATTTGAAGGTGGAGAGACAAATTTTGTGCTTCAACAATGCTGAGGGAACCTGTGAATTTATTATACTTTTGTCATTGTTCTCAATTGGAATATAGTGGGCGCAGCTGGGAGGTTCTTTAGATTGGAATGGGTAAAATATTGTCTTAAAGTAACCACTATCTATGATTGGAGCGGATCCCAGTTGGTGAGTTTTGGGTAGTGTTTTTATATTTGTATAAGAACGCTTGGAATGGGATTGAGGGTTGGTTGTTGTTTGAAATTCAATGATACTTGTTATTTTTATTGGCTTTTAGTTTCAACTTTGTTGTTATAATGCTTGAAAATGTTTCGTAATTATAATAGATTAGATTTTAATAGATTAGATTTTAGATATGTTATTTTTTTAATTGATTTTGATTCAAATTTGTTGTTATAATACTTGAAAATGCTTCATAATTATATTGGATTTCAGATATGTTATTTTTTTAATTATTCATAATTATATTGGATTTCAGAGATGTTATTTTTTTAATTATATTAGATTTCATATATGTTATTTTTTATTTTTTATTTTTTAATTATATTGAATTTCAGATTTTTTTTTTCATTGATTTTGTGCAGCAATTAATCGGTATTCATGGAATATGCATGGGAACACTTACGCAAGACCGGGCCATGCAGTAATTAATCGCTATTAATATAATATGTATGAGAAGCCTTAAGTAATATGTATGAGAAGACTTAAGGTATGTTCATATTTTCTTATAACAAATGTTTGGCTGTTTGGCTGTCGTGCAGTGATATTTTTATAATTTATTTTCGAAATAATTAGTATCTTTCACTTATCATCCCCATAGGCTACAAGCTACAGGTAATTAGTTCCTTGTGAATACCTACAAGTTTTTTTTTCGGAATAATTATCGTTTTTTTTGGGAATAATTATTGACATGGGTTGAGGTAAATATGATAAATAAACATGGAAAGAATGGAGTTTCGTCTTCCATTTTATTTTGATTCTTTATTAAATTTTTATCAATTTAATAAAGGATCACGATGAATAACTATATGAAGTATTGTCCTTTTTGCAGGATAGACTTGAAGGTGAAGGTGGAGAGGCAAATTTTGTGCTTCAGCAATGATGAGAGAACCAATGGGCGTAGAGGGGAGTTTTTTTACATTGGAATGGGTAAAATGTACTTTTAGTAACCACTATCCGCGATTAGACCGGATCCCAGCTGGTGAGTTTGGGTTAGGGTTGCTATATCTGTATGGGATCTGAGGGTTTGCTTGCTGTTTGAAATTCAATGATACTTTTTATTTTTTATTTGTTTTTAGATTCAAATTTGTTGTTATAATGCTTGAAAATGCTTCATAATTTTATTGGATTTTTGATATGTTATTTTTTCTATTGATTTTGTGCAGTAATTAGTCCTTATTCATGCATTGAGAACAGTTACGCAAGACCGGGTCGTGCAGTAATTAATAGCTATTAGTTTAAAATATGTATGAGAAGACTTGAGCAATATCGACTACTTAAGGTATGTTCATATTTTCTTATAGCAAATGTTTGGCTGCCTGTAGTGATAGTTTTATAATTTATTTTCATTTGGATTATAGCAGTTTTAGTGATTTAAAGATTTATGTAGTGTTTATGTCTTTTTCTGTACAAGTTTTGTCTTTTTTATATAACTTTTTATTTTATTCATTTATTATTATTTATCATCATAGTAATAATCAGTATTTTATTCACTACGATTGCTGCCTTTCCTGCATAGTGCGTGGGTGGGCAGAAAAAGTGTTTAGGCCTTACAAAGAAATAAGTTACATGCTGTAAAACTATTGGAACCAGGCTTTCTTTTTATTTTGTTTTACCAGGGCAACACATAATAAGTTGAATAAATAAGATACGGCATAATAAAAAAGTGATTCATTAAGACTGCGTCCCTGAACTGATAAGGGTATGATAAAAAAATAGGGTGCAAGTCATAATGAAAGCATTTATTTGTCACTTTCGGGTCTGCAGTATTGGTATCTGTCCACTACTTTATATCTCACTTAATCCCAGTTTTTTTACATACAACATATGTAAATTATTTTTTATTTTCATTCGTAAAATTAATTTTTTACATATAATCTTATATTCAGTAGATTTTATCTGCATTTTAAACTTATAAGTTATCAGCTAAATTACATTGCCAATCTTTCATAATTGTGAGCATTGTTTTCATAATTTTTTACTACTTAATTTATCATATTGTTGAATTAAATTTTATGTTAATTATTTTGGTTTGTGGATATACTGCTGAATAAGTAATTGATTTTTTTCATCTTTCTTACTTAGTAACTATTTAATTTTTTCATATTTTCAATTAAAAAACTTTCAAAAAAATACCTAAAAGTCCAAAATTTAAAATAAATAAAATACTCCTTACAAATTTAATTGTATAAATGGTAAGCTCATAATGTATCAATTTTATACGTTGTAAACCATGGAATATCTGACAAATGGTTGAACGCATGCAGGAGGATTCTGTGATCTTTTTGAAACACATGATCCTTTAAGGTTTTTCGCACCCACCTCAAATGCAGCAGCTATGGGACGAAGGGCTGCTCTGAATTGTAAGTGCTCTGTAGTGTAAATGTATTTTTAGAGAAAATTATATTTTACAGAACTTTATACAAAAGAATATATTAGTATATCAAAATGGAATTAATGAATATATTAGTAAATTAAATTAGATTAGATATATTAGTTTTATTGTAAGTGCCTTGAAGTGTGGATATTTGGATGGAAATCTTATGTTTATTATGCTTCTAAACCTCGTATGAAGTAAATTCACAAATAATATTAAACTTCTCTAGTCATGGATTGCATTTTTCATTTTGATTTGTTTTGGGTGAATTCATTTTTTATTCTTTCGTAATTATTTTACTGAATTCTATACAAGAAAACACACACACACACACACACACACATATATATATATATATATATATATATAATGAATACATTAATACATCAAATTAGATTTAATACATTAGTTTTATTGGTGCCTTGCAGCTTGTGTCTGGTAATGGAAATCTTATCCCTATTAATGCTGGAAACATGTTCTTTTGACAAAGAATGTCAAACCTAACTCACTTTCTTCATAGATTGTATGTATTTTTCATTTTGACTTAATGGATTAATTTTACATTTTTCTTTCTATTTAGTGGGAGGAAACTTAATCCCAAGGGAGCTAAATCTTCTTTACTAAACTTCTTTTAAAGAAGTTCAAGAGAAACACCTACCCACTAAATATTACTCATCATTGATCTTAATTCGGCTATTAAAATGACAACTAGGAAAATAGTTGAAGTAGATATTAAAACTTATAGTTTTTTTTAAAACTTATAAGGTATAATTATATAAAAATTTACAACTAATTCTTTTAATCCTGAGTAAGTCATAATTATATTTTTTTATTTTTATTTAAAGACCTATAATTAAATCTTTTAAATATATATATATATATATATATAACACAACTCAATCATTTTATTTTTTCTGAATTAGTGAATATTTCACGCGTACAGTACAGCACTCACTGCCTGGGTAAATACACCATTTATTATGGTTTACTGGGACTCCCATAGCTTTGTCCCGCATTGTTAGTGTAGGCCAGATGTGTCGTTTCCCAGGGGAAACACATTTTATGGATCGAAAATTCTCATATTTTTCAACAGGCTTCAAAACGCTTGGCATCCCACTAAATTGTAAAAATATTGTTACAAATATTAAAATTTAGAGTAGTTTATTTATTTTAAGTTTTAAATTTTTTTAGTTAATTTTTTTAAAATTTAATAAAATATATATTAAAAATATCTAAAAACTTAAAATATTTATACTATATTTTAATTAGTAATTCAAATTAAATAAATAATAAGTAAATCAGAATATCTATATCATAACAAAACCACAAGTAAAAAATGGTTATAAACGAGGAAGAAAACCCATTTATTACTAAAAATTTATTACTAAAATTTATTTGAGAACATAATAGCATTTTCCCGCCGCCCCGCAAAAAATCTTGGGCGATTGAGTCCCGGAGATTTCGGAAGCCAAATTTTGTCGCCTCAAAACCATCCTCACATGTTTTCCTTTTTTTTTTGTTTCAATTTTAGATTCGAAAGGTGTATGTGCTTGCTTAAAACGATAAATCAACACATAAATCAAGTTGTCGTTGAAATTAGATTTGAAAGGATAAATTGAAATGCCGTGTTCAGGATAAATGGTTACAAACCATTGTAGATTTCCACTAGGCTTTTTATTGGTGTGTTGAGTATTAATGATAGCCTGTAAAATGTAAGCTCTAAAAATTTTAATGAAAAAATATTTCTGTAGGTCTTCAATCTTTGTAATTTTAATTTCTTAAAGTAGTTGTCTTCAATCTTTGTAATTTTAATTTCTTAAAGCAAAATACTGTTTACAATTTTTGTAATTTTAAAGTACGACTATTAATCAAAAGTATGGATTTACTTTTTCCATCAAATTTTGTGTATTAAGATTTTGTTTATTTTTCTTATGTATATTAAAAGCATGGATTTACTTTTTCCATCAAATTTTGTGTATTAAGATTTTGCTTATTTTTTATATATTTTTTAATTATGAGTTTATGTTAAATCTGTATTTATGGAGTTGTCTAAATTTTTCGATTTTTGTGTGTATTTTAACTTTGTTCATTTTTCATTTATTTTTTTAATAATGAATTTATGTTAATGTTTAAATTTCTCATTTTCTATGTACTTTTTAGTGTATAGATTTAATAAAAATGAAAATTTAGAATAAAGCATTGTGAAATTTGCTAGCCTTTCATACTCTTAAGTAAAACCATTGTGAAATATTCAATTTAAATAATTATATTGTTTCAATGTGTAGGATTAAATTTGCATCTATATTTTTAAATCCAATGGATTTTAGGTGTATTTTAAACTTGTTATTTAGTTAAGATTACCAATCTTTAATTCTTATGAGCATTGTGAAATTTTATAATTTTTTACTACTTTTTTTCATATGATTTAGATGTGTAGAATTAAATTTTATGATGATTATCATTACTATTGTTTAGTGTATAGACTTTTATGAAAATTATGAATTTTCTAATAAACTAGTTGTATAATTTGTCAATGTTATTGGTGTATAAAGTCACATCTCATGTAATACCTACATTCTCTTAGTATTGTTTACTCATGTTTCCATCTATAGATATGTATGAATCCTTTTATAATTTATGAATGTTATTTTCATACATAGCTAGCTATATCTCATCAAAAAATTTGTTTAAAATTATTGTTACTAATAGATTTTGTAAAATATAAGTTATTGATGTTAATTGGAATCCATTTTATGCATAGTTTATGATATGATAATGTATTGAATTTTTTCATTGAGTTTGATTGAAATTGGTTATATATATATTTAATGATATGATAGTATATTGATTATATTGTTGTGAGAGTTCAAAAAATTTAGAGAAATTAGAGATTTGTTAGATTATAATTATTATCTTCTTTACTTTAATAATTGTAAAGTAAAATTTAAATGTTTTCAATAGTTAATGATGTAGTTCTTATATATATATAAATTGAATTAGAATATTGAAATGAGAATAAGATTGTAGAAAATCCTTTTTTCATATGGATATTAAATTGTATAATTTTTTCTTATAATCTTTCAATTAGTATGTTGACCATAGGGTTTCTATTGAAGTCTTGTTTAGAGTGTTCTCAAAGGACCATTTTGGGAAATTGCCTGGAAACAAATTCCTAACTCGGTATCTTGACACATGTGCCTTTTGTTGTAGCTGGGAACTGGGATGCCGTTGCGCTAGTAATAGGTGGAGGGAGGTAACTCCCAGAGAAGCCCTCCCAGTACACCCCAAGCTGGGTGGTCGACCATGCGTACACAAGGTTTTTAAAGTGTTCTAACGAGGGACCCCCCTTTGTTAACACTCTATTCATGCAACCTAGGAGTTAGGATCTCTTTCTTTAGTAATTATAATGTATACATGTATACCTTATTATAACATGTATATTATATAACCATTATATACTTTAACCCCTATCACACCTAAATCGTATAAACCATACCTACTTTAGCCAATATATCATCCAACCCATATAAGTAGTAACTACTAAATTTTAGAAACCCTCCCTCATCTTCTCTCCCTGCCAGCCCCCCCCCATAGCCTATTAAACTTTCTCTCTCTCTCTCTCTCTCTCTCTCTCTCTCTCCACTTACATCCAAACCACACACCTCTATATTTTACATACTCCTCCCC
>LPNX010844862.1:6177-19523 GCA_001517045.1 Pseudotsuga menziesii
TAGTTTATAATAACTCAAGTTCCCCTAAACTGTGGGGACTTACCTAATGACTTGATATGACTTGATTACATTATTAATCCTCCCGATCGGAACATCGGGGCATGACCACATGACTCAAATACATAATAGAAACATCCCGGAATAAACATCGGGTTACAATATATAAAATACATAGAAGAATACATTCCGAAGTTACATATACATCAACAAGCAGATGTATGAAAGTAAAGAAAAGAAGGAAGCATCTCTAGGAGGTTCAACATCTCATTCTACAGAAGGGAAAATTGATGAGACATCTAAGTTGGTGAAGATTTTGACTGCAAAATTAAACAAGTTAGAACTAGAAAGAAATTCTAGCAAGCCTGTCCAAGAAGGTGAAAGAAACCCCAATAATCAGAATCAATTCAGAAGACAATTTGCTCCTCGCTTCATACCTAGGGAATGAAGAAATAATGATATTTAGTGAGAAAGGAGAGAGACTGAAGATCAAAGGGTACCACCACCTCTTCAGAACAATGTTGTTGATGAAGAAGAGATTGATGAAGAAGTGCTATTTGAAGACACAGATCAGGATATGAACCATGTTGGAGAAAGATTTTCTGAGCATTTTGTCACTGAAGAGGATTTTTTAAATGCAGAATGCTATGATGCTGATATGTTTGAAACAGGGGATGATTTGAGTCTAAAAATGATTGCTGTAACTGCTAATGTCTGTCAAAATGAACCCAAGAAGACTGTGAATTTGAGGTCAGGTCCAAAACAAGTAGTACAAAACCTAAAGAATAAGGTAGTTGTACCCGTGAAGCAACAATTTGATCCTGTGTTAGAGAAAAAACAAATTCAAAAAAAACAAAGAACATGGAGGTTGAAGAGGTAAATAAAACTGTGCAGAATTTTAGCCTAGAAAATGAATTAGGCAAGTTAAAGATTCCTGCGCCTTTAACTAAACTAATGAAAAATCCTTCTTATAAAGAATCAGTTCTTAAAATGATTAATTCAGCAAACAATCAGCCTATTTCTAATACAGTGAATTTACAAGAAGAAAATCCTAATATTTTTATTGGATCAGCCTTGGCTGAAAAAATTGAGAATGAAGAAGTTGCTTCACCACCATTTTACATTACTCTGACATTCCATGAACAAATGATACATAATTTTTTGTTAGATTCAGGAGCATCACACAATTTAATGCCGAAGGCTATTATGGAGGCTTTAGGTCTGAGTATAACCAAACCCTATCATGATCTGTATGCATTCGATTCATGAGCTGTGAAGTGTTTAGGTGTGATTAAACACATGGTTGTCAGTTTGGCTCAATTACCCATGAAAAGTGTAATCATGGATGTAGTGGTAGCTGATATTACACCTAAATTTGGGTTACTTCTCTTTAGGTCCTGGGTAAAGAAAGTGGGTGGAACCTTACAAATGGATTTATCATATGCTACCATTCCTATGTTTGGAGGAGAAAATAAAAGGCTGTATAGAGAGATTCAGTTTGCCTATATTGTAACAAATTACAGAAACCCTACCAACCATCCTCTGTATGTTGTTGATAAGGATCTGGGTACTTACATGATACATTTTGGTGATGATGACAATATTGTTGGTTTGTTACAAGTTGAAAAGGACTAGCTAGTTAAATGTAGTAAGGAACAAGAGGATGAGATTTGGCAATTATACTTTGATGGATCATCTTGCAAAGAAGGTGCTGGAGTAGGGGTTCTTCTCATATCCCCTGGAGGTGAAACAATAAAGCTAATGTATAAATTAGAATTAATTACTACGAACAACACTACTGAATAGGAAGCTTTGCTATTAGGATTAAAAGCTGCCAAGGATTTACGCATTTAGTAAATTTCTGCATATGACAACTCTGAATTAGTTGTTCAGCAGGTGAAGAACAACTATCAAGTGAAATAGCATTTGCTGAAAGTATATCAAAATGAGTTATGGGACATGATTGAGAATTATTTTGTAGATTTTAACATTACCTATATTCCAAGAGACCATAATTAGACTGCAGATTCATTGGCCTTAGTTGCTACACATTTTAAAATTCCCAAAACTACACAGTTGAGGTATCCCATTAAGGTTAGGTACAGACCATCTGTACCTGATAATGTAAAGCAGTGAATTGTGTTTGAAGATGACATTGAAATTAAAAGGTTTTTGGAGCTTACACATGAGTTTTCTAATTCCTTGATTTATCAAGAGGAAGATGAGGAAGATGGAGATGTGGAAGAGATTGCTGAAAATGAAATAGCTGGACACAAAATCATTGAACTAAAAAGTAATTTCATTCCAAAAGGTTTGGTACATTTAGAAAGGATATTTTTGAAAGATGATACACTATTGAAACCTGTTGTACAGTCTTCAAAAGAGAATGTGGTGGATTGTAACATTGGCTCTGCAAAACACCCTAGAATAGTAAAAATTTCGAAAGCACTTACAGCTAAATAGAGAAACAGGTATATAAAATTGTTAAAGGAACATGTTGATGTCTTTGCATGGTCTTATGAAGAATTGAGAACATACGATACTGGAATTATACAACATAAAGTTTTTTTAAAACCGAATGTTAAACCTTTTCGTTAGAAATTAAGGAGGATTAGCCCAGCCTTGTTTCCTATTATTGAAAAAGAAGTGAAGAAGTTATTAGATGCCAATATCATAGTTCCTCTCAGGTACTCTTCATGGGTGGATAATCTAGTTCGTGTTAGGAAAAAGAACGAAGAAATTAGACTGTGTGTTGACTTTAGAAATTTGAACAGATCTTCACTAAAGGATAATTATCCTCTGCCTAAAATTGAGCAAATATTGCAGAAAGTTGTTGGGGCATAAAGGATTTCTATGGTTGATGGTTTCTCAAGGTACAATTAGATTTCTATGCATCGTGATGATAAGGAGAAAACAACTTTTACCACTCCCTGGGGAAATTTCATGTATGATAATATCCCTTTTGGTTTAATGAACGCTGGAGCAACTTTTCAGAGAGCCATGGATATAGATTTTGTTGGGGAAAAGGACAAGCTTGTGGTAATTTACTTAGATGATATTACTATATTTTTTCAATCAGATGATGAACATCTAAAACATTTGAAACAAACTTTCTTAAAATGTCGAAAATTTGTCTTGTCCTTGAATCCCAAGAAGTCACACTTTGCTGTACAGGAAGGCAAATTATTAGGTCATTTAGTTTATGCTGATGGTATAAGGATTGACCCTGAAAGAGTAAAAGCAATATTGAAGATAAGTCTTCCTAGGAGTTAAAAGGATGTCCAATCTTTCACTGGTAAAATCAACTTTTGACGTTGGTTTATACCAAACTTTGCTGAGACTATCAAGCAGATTACAACCATGCTTAAAAAATATCAAGAAGCCAAATGGACCACTGAAGCAAAGAATGCATTTGAAAAAATCAAGATGGCTCTTACTAAAGCCCCTGTATTAGTAAGTCCAGATTTCACCAGAGAATTTCTAACATTTTCATTCGCATCTGAAGATACAATAGCAGCTATTCCGTTGTAGAAGAATAAAGATGGTCTTGAACAACCTATTGCATTATTTAGCAAAACTCTTAGAGATTCTGAATTAAAATACAACATCTTGGAAAAACAAGCCTATTATTTAATGAAAGCTTTGAAATTTTTTAGAATCTATGTTTTGCACTCTAAAGTTATTTCATATGTGCCTAATGTTGCTGTAAAAGATGTTTTGACACAGCCTGACAGCGAGGGGAAAAGAGGCAGATGGATTGCTAAAATCATGGAGTATGACGTAGATATTAGACCTACTAAACTAGTCAAGGGACAAGGCTTAGCCAAACTACTGGCTGAATCAAACTGCGAAGCTTTAGGACTGCATGTGATGGAAAAAGAGTTAGCTCAGGAAGAAAATCAAGCAGAGTTGGAAAAAGAGAAGATTATGGACTTTTATTCAGCATCCACATGGTACGCAGACATTGTATATTTTCTATTCTATTTGCATGTCCTGAGCATTTAGATAGAAAGGCTGCTAGATCTTTGAAGCTAAGAACTACTAAGTACTGTTTAGTGGAACAATAGTTATTCTGGAAGGACCCAGGTGGTATTCTACTCAGATGCTTGGATAAAATTGAAATTGAAGGAGTGATTTCTGAATCTCATGGGGGTACTTGTGGAGGTCACAAGTACTACAAGGAAATAGCATACAAGATCTTAAGACCTGGGTACTATTGTCCCTCTTTATTTGCAGATGTATATCAGCACATAAGAGCCTGTATCCCTTGTCAAAAGTTTGCTGGCAAACAAAAATTGTTGTCATTTCCCTTAAAACCTATTGCAGTAAGTGGTCCTTTCCAGCAATGGGGTCTGGACTTTATAGGAGAGATAAGTCCATCTTCCTCAATACAACACAGGTGGATTTTAACTACAACAGACTTCTTTACCAAATGGGTGGAAGTGTGGATCCCTACTAGGAATGCCATAGATAAATTGATTATGGAATTTATTGAAGAAAATATCCTCTGTAGGTTTGGGTGTCCTCGGAAAATAGTGATAGATAATGCAAAGGCGTTTAAGTCTAAGGCAATGGAAGCATTTTGTGAAAAGAATGGTATCTTGTTGAAACATTCAACTCCTTACTATCCCCAATGTAGTGGTTTAGCTAAGCCATCAAATAAAAACATCATTCAGAGTATCAGAAAGTTGCTAAAGCATAATAAGAGATCATGGGATTCTATGCTGAAGTATGCATTATGGGCTGATAGAATAACAGTCAAACAAGCAATTGGAACTTCTCCTTTCCAATCAGTGTATGGTACAGATGCAGGTTTTCCTATTCAGTTGGGCATTCCAGTGATGAAGTTTCTTCAAAATTGTCAGGAAGAACCTAATGATATGCAAAGAAGGATTTATGAGATGATAAAGTTGTAGCAGAATAGGGAAAAAGTGGAAGAAAAGGCATAGTTATACAGATTGAAGATTAAAAATAGATTCGACAGGAAAATCAAAGATAACACTTTCTCAATTGGTGATATGGTTCTAAGGTGGGATGCCAAGAAAGAGAAAAAAGGGAAACATGGTAAATTTGACAATCTCTAGTTTGGCCCTTTCCTAGTGTTTAAGTTTTTGGAAAATAACACTTTTATCCTGCAGTCTTTGGAGGGTGAGGAATTGTAAAGTCCACTTAATGGACGATTCCTCAAGCATTTCTACAGTTTTTTAGGGGAATTTTACTTTTTCATTGTATATACCAGTATGATTAAAACACAATAAGGACTCCATGACCCAATGGAAACTTTGCAGACTAGCAGGTAGTAGAAAAGAAGGCACTGGTCTATAGGTTCTTGAAGCCTCACAAGGAGTTCTTCATCGTGTAGCAGGAGCTAGATGTTAAGTCATGAATTTTTCTTCTTTAGTTTTATATTTTGTTTGTGTTTTTGAAATTTTCTAATGTTCTTACTTCTAGGAAATTTTGGCTTAGAGTTCAAAATTGAGTTTATGCCTTTAGGTCTTCATCATTTTTGGTTTTTTTTTCCTATGTTTTTAAAGCTTGCTTTTATGAAAATTTTGCATAGAGTTCATTTTTGAAGGGTTCTATAGGGTATATTTTGATTAATGGTTTCATGAATGACACTAAGATAAAAGGTTAATCATATAAACTAATTTTTAAAGCCGTATTAGTGATCAAATGACATAAATTATATGTTTGAACTTTCTTATAGTGCAACAGCGAAAATAATGCACTGGCGTGCTAGAAGAAAATCGTGAGTGCCCAATTGGTCATTTTTTCACTTTGATTTTTTCAATGATTTCATTCTAAGGTGGTAATCACATCAATTAGCAGGTTTGATATGTGTCTTTCCAGGCTAATCATGTAAACAGGTGTTTGGTCATCGTGTGAGGGAAATCGTTGCAGTTCGATGCAAATGCATGGAAAATCAAGACAGAGAGTGGAATGAGGAAAAATTTCCGAGAAGAGGTTCTCAAACTAAAGAATACAAAGCTAGTGGATGCTGTGGGGGAGACATATTGCTGAAAAATAGGGAATTTAATAGTTGAAGGAAGAATTAGGGTTTCTCAGCGGTGACAGTTAGAAGCGATATGGAGGGTTGAAGACACTTGGGGCATTCAATTCAACATCTATCCTGTCAAGGAATAAACTTCCAATGCCTGTATTAAGCTTTGAATGAGGTATCTGGCGTGACCTTTGTCATGACTTGTTAAAATTGGGGTTTTTTCTTCTAAGCCCTATGATGTCAAATTTTTAAAGGAAGACATGAATTTACTTACTCAACAAACTTTCATTGATGAGATATTAGTCAAAATGTCTAAATAGGCATCGTTTGAGTTAGTAAAGTTTAGAGCAGCACTGTTGGAGATTTCTGGTTCTGTGTTTAAGCCAAATTATTGAAACTTGGCATAAAGCATTTCCTGAACTGGTGATAGAACAGACTGTGTAAAATTGAAGATAAACAAACTATGAGAGTTCAAAGGACAATTGATTTCCAAGACTATGCAAACTTGAAAAAAAAAAGGCTATGAAATTACTAACAGGTGCTGAAAACCATACAGAAGATGAAGAGGAGTGGGAAAACTAATAGAGTCAAGCCCACTGATCTCAGTTGGATAGATAAATTTCCAGGATGTGATGAACTGTTTGAAAATGTTGGATGGTTGATCTTTTTTAAGAAAATTGATGAATACAATGCTGAAGTATCTCACAAGTTTGCTCAGTGTTATGACAAAGATACTGTATCTTTTGATACTTTGAAATTCAAAATGACTGCAGATTTGGTGGCTGAGGCAACAGGGGTTAAAAATGAAGGAGAACTTTGGTTTAATAAAGTGCCATTTATTTTTAATGCACAAAGGTATCTATTGCTTGGTATAGTTCTAGATTGGGGTAAGGGAGTTCCTATTCATAACTTCAGAGCTGAATGGGTAGAACCTATAAAGGTTTTACAAATGTATATTACATGTGAAGGAAGGTATGCCTTCCTTTTTAAATACCATTTCAGGTTCCTTCAACACCTTAGTAAATCAAAGATGAACCTGCCTTTCTTGTTGCTAAAGAGCCTACATAAGATGTCCAGCAGAATCAAAGAACACCAAGATCATACTAGACAGTACAACTTTCACCATGTACTTATCAAACTTATTATCAACAGTGTTTTGCAAAAGAAGGAAAAACTTGGGAATATTTCTTTTTTTGGTCAGGGTTTCAAAATAGTCAAGAAGGATAGTCTACTAGAAAGCAAGCTGATAAAGGGCAGACCTTGATCAGAAAATTAAGACATAAAGTAAAGGTTGAAGATGAAGAATGTGTCAAATTAGAGGAAGTCGTAGAACCTACAAAAGAAGATTGTGAATCTAAGCAGCATCCAGATGACAGTGAGAACAAATATTTGCAGTTTATTCAGAAGGAGACTCAGCCTGTTCAGAATGATGCACCAGCAGAGACATTCATTGATGAGAATATTGTACTTACAGAGAAGGTTTCAGCTGATGAAGAAAACACTAAAGTCCAAAAACAAAGTCCAATTACAGTCTTGTCAGAAGATGAAACATACTTGTTGGAGGATGATAAGTTTCCTGTCATTGATAAAACTAAGGTTGGCACTAAGAAAGAATTTCACAGTTAGGAGGATAGGATAGCAGTACCAAAGAAAAGGAAGTTTAAAGTTAAGGAATTTTCCTGTATCATCCTTCAAGGCAAAACATTAAAAATGGTAGGAGAACTTGCTCCAGGGTGGATACCAAAGACTAGACCGAGAAACAAACTCAGGCTAAACATGAAGAAATTACCAAACCCTAAATTGAATAAAGAGGGGGTAACTGTGATTGATAACTCCTCCTCTGATGAAAAACTGGATGTTGGTAATGGTGACAGCAAAGGGAAAAAACCAATGAAATCAGAAGAAGAATCTAGCTTCACTAAGACCAAATTGTCTGATGTATTTTTGGAAATACGAGGTCAAATGTTAAAAGAGCAACAAAAAGATGAAATAGAGGTTTCTCACTCAGAAAACAAACTGATGGTTGATGAAAATGTTCCTGGTGAAACTGAGACTCAATAAAACCTAAGTTTTCATGATACTCCTACAGAGTTGCTACCTGAAGATGAAGAAATCTATAGAAGACTTAACATTCCATGGCTTCCTAATGAGTTGGAAAGTGTAATAGGAAATAAAGCATTTGATTCAGAGAAAGAAAATTTACAGAGAACTATAAAGCAGTATAAACATCAAGTAGAATATATGTAGGAGACAAGTGACAGTTTGATTATGGCCAATAAGAGACTCAGAGAAGACCTAGAAGAGGTGAATAATCACTATCATGAACTAATTGCAGTCTCAAAAGAGGCATTAAAAAGAAAAAGAAGTACAGAGTTACAATTTATAGGGTTAAAACAGACCATCGGAGATCTACAACAACAAAATGAAGAGCTTACTAGAAGAATGACAGAGATGGAAGCAGAGCAGCTAAAGGCTAGGAGAAAGGCCCAAGCCTTAGAAGGGATAGCTTTGTTAGCAGAGGCTGCTAAAGATCTATGAGGCTTGTTATCAAAATCATTTATTTGTTATGTTTCGAATAATATTTTACTTTTGTAATTATTATTTTGATAAAACCATTTCAATGAGTAGGCTGATAAGCAATTAGGGTTTAGCCTTTAATTCAATTTTGAAAGTTAGTATTAAGGGAGGTCACAAAGAGGACTAAGGGTTTGACTTTTGGGCTTGCTAGAAAAGGTCTCCTAACTTGCTGATGTTGGGGCTCCAACCTTAATGGTCCTTAGTTTTAGTAACTCCGCGGGTTTTGTGGAAGTTGTAAGTGGAGTTACGACTCAAAATAGTCTTAGGGGTGTCGCAGTTGGGTCGAAGCCCCCTTTTTTGTAAATAACCCATGGTTTTAGATCCAGGGTTAGGGTTTTGGGTGACCATGGTTTAAGTCCATGGTTTTGTAATAGTGCACTGTATAAATAGGCACTTATGTAAAGAAGTAAGCTTAGGTCTTTGATGATTATCTTATGATGCTAATGTAATGTGAAGCTAAGAGCTGTCTAAAGATTTTGTAAGAAGGTTAAGTCCCAGCTGTGTGCATGGACAACCTCTGCAGCTATGTGCACAGAGGGTTTTGGTGCTAAGGAAGATCTACAGCTGTGTGCGCAGAGGCCTACAGCTATGTGCGCGGCTTTGAGGACTTGAAGAGATATGCAGCTGAGTGCATAGATCAGAATTGTGGTTTTTCTAAAGAGTAGAATAAAACTTAGTTCTGTGGACGTAGCCCCTACACTGGGGGTGAACCATGTTATATATTGTGTCATGATTCTTTTGTGTTGTTTCTGTTATGTTCTTTTATGCATTAATAAGTAAATAAATGATAAATAAGATCACTACTAAATACTAACTTCGCTGTGAATTCCTAGTAAAGGGTTAAGCAAGTCACTGTTTGTTTATCTAACTGTGAAGTTATATATGTGAATGCCAAAGCTCTGTGTTGTATGGTTATAAGTTATTAAAGGCTAAAGGTATAGTAATATCCCTCTTCTGCTTGTAGAAACCTGATTCTACGGCACCCAATAGCTGTTTTGGGTGAGACTGTAGCCTATTTGCAGGCTATTGCCGAAAGGGCCAACACTGTAGGTCTTTTGTTGGTGCGAATTTAATGGTATAAACCCCAGGTATACCCTATAGCCCAACAAATTGGTTTCATTGCCGGTTGAACTCAGTATCTGTCGAAGAGGGATCTACGTCGTACCTCGAGGGCTATGTTCTAGAGACCCTCTGTAAAAGAAATTGGTGACTGGCTTGAAGAGACCTATTTGAAGTTTACAGAGCAAGAAAATAAGGATCCTTGTCGTAGCTCGGACGAATTTTTACGAAGGTACATCTTTTCTGATGTTTATGAAATTTTCTTTGGTAGTATACACATAGAATTACACCAGTGGTTATCCATCTTGACAGAGAGAAGGACGAACTTCCAAGAAGATCAGTTTCCTCCCTGGACCCCAGCAAGAATCACTATCTTGAAAAGGGTGAACAACGCGATCTCGCGAGCTGTTGATTTCTAGACTGCGCGAACTCTTGAAGCATTTGTGACGGAGTTCGCCATCGACACAAGTACCTCCTTTGGCGAAGCCAAAAAACTATTCTTCAAAGGACCAAGGGGTAAGTACTTGAAATCATTTAGTTTGAATATTAAAATGCTATTGGATGAAAAAGGTATATTGCTTATAGAATCAGATTGTTACATCTATTATTGCTAACCTATGATTGGAAGTGAAAGTGACTTCGATGAGCAAAGTGATTTGCTATGAAGCGGTAAAAGATACAAGAGAGATCTTGGGTCCTATATCCTCAGTCAGAATACTAAGTATACCCCTATAAGTCTAGAAGACTCTAAGTTTGCAGAAACCCCCTCTGTTAGAAACCCTCCTATAACCCCGCAGTGAAGACCTGTTATCCCAGAGAACCTGTCGCAGTCTGAAAGTAACCCTAGCCCTAGTATCCCTGTCGCAGGTCAGTCTACCCCAGCAATTTCTCCTCCTCCTCCCCCTCCCTCCCCCCCTAAGTCCAAGATGGCCCATGTGAACGATGACATCAAACTACCGTTTTTAAAGGAACTGGATCAGAGGATCCGAAACAGTTCTGGTTTTTATACGAAGCTGTGTGGACTGTGAAGAACATTATGGACCAAGATGTAAGAAGAGTGTAGCTGATTACTTCCTTCACAGACCGAGATTTGACTTGCTTTATGAAGTTCTCTAGCACTCAGAACCCTATCTTCGCTGACATTAAAGTAGCACTGATCAGAGAGTTCAAGAAGCGTAAATCAGAGTCACAATGCATAATTGAATTGAAGGAGATTCAGCAGTGAGGAGGTGAATCAGTTCGAAACTTTGATCAGAGATTCAAAGTTATGCTAGATCAAGTTAGCTTTACGATTGGACTAGGACAACATAAGGAGTGGTTCATTGCGACATTATTACCTCACACCAGATCTCCACTCATGCAATAGAAGGTTGCTGATCAGTAAAAGGCTCTGGAGATTGCCATGAAGCTTCAAACAGCCCCTGTCAGAGATAACTCTGGCATTGGAAAAATACAAGCGCAGTTGGCGGAAATGGTTTAGAGCTTCGTGACATGAAGAAGGGAAAATCCATTTGCGAAGACGTGTGGTGTACATGATGTCGGATAGAAGGCCATGACAAAGGACAATGTTCGGCCTTGAGAAACTATATGAATACTGGTGCACCAAACCCGCTGAACCCTACTATTCTATATTGTGATATTTGTCGAACAACTAGCCAGCACTGACCCAAAGATTGTTATTTGTTACAGAGGTATGTTCAAGTACCTAAGAATCCATACTGCAAGTTTTGTAAGTCTGTTGGCCATAAGGAAGATGAATGTCGCAGCTTCGACCTCATGAGAGAGCGAACCTATGACACTTATAGGGTCCACCCTGATGCACAAGGAAATGATGGATATGGTTACTGTGGTGTTCGAGGTAGTTTTAGAGGTCGTGGTTGTGGTATGCTTGGAAGAGGTCGAGGCCAGTTTATTTGCTATAACTGCAATAAGGCAGGACATCTAGCTTGAGACTGTCAGAACTCAACTATGACGTGTCGATATTGCAGAGCACTCGATCATGTCATTGAGCAATGCCCATAGTTGATAGCTAAGATCCAAGAAATAAAAATCAAACCTAGTCAGAATGTTCAGATGATTGCTGTAGAACAAAGACCGGTTCCGACCATTAATGTTGTTACAAGGAGCGGAGCTGCGACACAAGTGCAGAGTAAGGAGAAACAGTCTGATGAAGCTCGGGTCCATAAGGCTCCAGTGAAAGTTCCAGCCTTCGACATTGGAAGAGAAAAAGAAACCTTTCTGGAAGCCAGAAAAGACTTCACTGATCCAGGAACATCCGTAGCAACCAAGTAGCAGCATCGACAACAATCACAAATCCAAGAAGCTTCACAGGATCAAGTAAGTACACTATCATCATTTCTACAGAGTTGTATCAAACTGCTAAGAAATCAGAATGCTTTGAGTGAATTACAGAAAGTTATTTAGTCTTGTGAACCTCAGCGAAGCTCTGGTAAGGAAAAAACTGTTAGTAGAGTTAGAAGAACTGGAAAACAAATGAGATTGCATGCTTAGGTAGGAGAGTATGACATGAAGGATATCATTTTAGATCTGGGATCAGAAGTAAATATCTTGACTAAATAGACATGGGAACAAATGGGAAAACCTACCCTTGAATGGTCTCCTATACAGTTGAGATTAGCCAATCAGCAGAGGATTTTTTCCCTAGGAATATTCCATACTGTACCAGTGGATATAGATGGAGTCAGTACCTTAGCAGACTTCGAAGTCATTGAGATAATTGATGATAGAAACCCCTATCCAGCCTTGCTAGGAATTGAGTGGGAAATAGATAATGATGCATTAATTAACCTCAAAAAGAGACAGATGACTTTTGAAGGGAAGGGTTTGAGAGTCATAGTCCCATTGGATCCTTCTCAAGGAGAAAGGTATACACAGCCAATCAGGGATGAAGATCAGGATGTTTTGGATCATATCTACAACATCACAGCTAAGGAAGAAGATTATGTTGAACCTACTGTTGAAGGCATCATGGATTGGAATTGTGATAGCTCCTGCATGTCTGATTCATACGAAGGTCTAGAGAGTTGGCAGAATCAACTATATGAGCTACATGGACATCAGCGCACAAGAATTACCAAGTCTCTTAGATGGCTTAGCGCACAGACAAGAGTTTTGCCTACCTTTGATGGTTTGACAGATCCAGGAGAATTTATTGTACAGTTCTCAGAACAAGTACCAGATTCCCAGAAAATGCACACCCTAGATTCAGCATTCAGAGCCACAGCAGCTAGATGGTGGAATGTCCATAAAACGTATATCCACAGTTGGGAAGCTTGTCAGAAATCTATTTGCCTAGGATTCATGGATCACCCTCAGGAGGTGCGAAGCAAGTTTAATGGTCAGAATAGTCCTCGAGAACATTTGGAGCAGTGCTATGAAGCATGGAAGCATGTACGTCGTGAAGAGTGGGTACTTAGGTTTGTGCATACTCTGGAACCCATAGCAAAGAACTGGTATGCGGAGGTCGAACTTCGACATGGTACTGTAAGTTGGGATAGTCTTGTTGATAGTTTTATGCTCGCATTTTCTATTAACAGGACAAGCTTTTGTTTTACAGGGCTTACCCATGAAGGGTAGCATGGATGGCCTAATAGACACCACAACTCATGAATGGAATCTCTGTCACTTGCAAAAGGGAATAAAGACCTATTAGAAGTATACTAATCCTTAGACCTAGCAACAAAACAAAACC
>LPNX010844889.1:0-20391 GCA_001517045.1 Pseudotsuga menziesii
CAAATCCTTGACTGAAGGAGGTGATCAAATCAGATCCAGAGTTGATCTTGAGCATCCTTTATGAGGAATTTCGCCCTCCCTCTCTCCTCAACACGTTTTCAGCTCAACTAGATGATTTTTGGTGGATTCTTCAGTCAACAGGTTGAGGTGTCAGTCAGATCAGCCCCCCCGATTGACAGTTGCACTCAGTGAGACTCAGATCTGGCTCAGCTAGACATAGATCAGGCATTGATGGACTCTCATCAGTTGATTTCACTTGATTCCATGAGTAATTGCACCCCCCCTGGGCTAGATGGCCTGTAAATTGTATATATCCAGGCACAGCCTCCTCTTCCAAGCTAGTTAGAACTGGGATTGAGGTGCTGTTGCTCTTGTACTGTATTGTTTTTTCATTCTGGAATAAAGAAGATTTGGAGGCAAAATCTATTGTGTAATGCTCTTCATGTGTGGATAATGATTGTCAAATGCTTATGAGGTATAATCTGCTTTTGTTTATCATTGCTTTGCTAGTTAATTGTTGGCCTTGAAGGAGAGATCTCCCTCCTGTTAGGGTAAGAGTTTATTCTAGTTTGATTTATGCTCTTACTGCTGCTTGTTCCAGATCTATTGTATTTGTATGTATTTTAAGTTTAATTGCATGCTTTCCAATCATCTCTTTTGGCAGCACCTATGTTTTAACCATCTGTTTGTGCAAGGATTTTTAAGTTGCAGGTGATCTCGCTGGTAGAAGAGGTTGAGCTGGTTTGAATCTTCCTCATCTTCAGTATCTTATGAATGACATAGTCCCTTGGTGTTCCACCAAAGAAGAATCCAAAGCCCAACATTCCCAGGCTTCAAACACTCTTTCTCTCTCTTCCTTCTTTAAAAATTATTAAACTTTCCTCAAACTGTTACTTTAAGGTTTCTTTTTAAATCTGATCTATCTCATCAAGAAAATCATACATAGATCTAATTAGAAAGATCCCTTCAAATTTCTAGATCTTAGTTTCATTGTGCACATAAAGTTCAAATTCAAGAGATCTAGCTAAATTGCCTTAGTTTCGCAAGTAGTTTATTGAAAAATTCATAGCTTGCTGTTAAGGTAGTTTCTTTTGCTGTTAGATAATTTCAATATTCTGCAATATCAGTGCTTTTAATTGGCTGCACAAACAGCAAGCCAATATCCCAAGGAAATCTTTCTTTCCTTGGTTCCATGTTCGCTGTTTTAGCTAGTTTAATTTCATTATTTTTTGAGATAAAGTAGGCTGACCCAAAGGTACTCTTAAAGTGATTTTGGGAATTTTTTATTCTAACTCACTCGATTTAATTTAGCAGGTCTGACAGAGAAGAAAGGAATATGCTGTCCAAAGTGGCTTTTGGAGCGCTCAAATCCCCCCAGGGGTCTCTCTTTTGTCACATAATTTGTAAATTTTTTGTATAAACTGTAGTATCTTGGTTTCAGCCTGTATAAGGACCAAGAAATCTCTGTTTTATCATTGCTTTGATATTTTAACCTCTGTAATAAAATCATCCTTTGAATAGGCTCTTTCGAGCCCATTCCCCATCCCCCCTGGGGGGATTCGCGTCGGTGCCATTTTCGTCGTTTTCTGCTTATTTCCTTTTACTAGTATTGATCTGATTTTTAGGGTAGTATATTTTATCTTGTTGTTAATTCCATATTCCATATCTTACTTTCAAAAGTAATCATAATACTTACCCCACGATTTCCCGAGTGACCTGAAGGGGGAAAGAGATTCGTGGTAGGATTAATCAGAAAACCATATTTTTGTATTTGTTTTATTTTTTCTATCATTTGTTTATCAGCAGATTTAAAATTAACCCCTCCTCGATTCCCCGATTGAGATCCACTTGGATCGAAAGAGGTTCGTGCAGGATTTTCTTTTAAACAAGAACACATCTCTTAATAACTTATTAAAATTTACAAGACTCTAGTGTGTATGCTCTGCACTTGGCTTTGGTTCGTTCGATCAGTTAAGTTGTATCAAAAGCACTTGGGTGACTAGCATAATTAGGACTCACCCTCCCCAATTAACAAACCATCAGGTGAAAATCCAACACCTCGATCAAACCTTTACGGTGGAAAAATACCCAAAGGAAGTGGGAACCTATTGAAAAGTGACCTCGGGTCGCCAATCTCTGTCACACCCTAACGGGTGCGTTACGAACATAGCCCCAGAGACTCCATTTCAGCCCACATATTCCTTGAGGGTAGCCGTATAAGTTTTGTTTTGGACATACTCCAAGTACTCTCGGGTATATCTGGAGTCCCGCTTTCAGCCTAATTTAATCAATTCATATTTCAATTTTAACTTAAAACATACCAAGATTCAATCGCAAAACTTTCACTCCAAGAACATGCAAGCACATTGATCTCTTTGATTTGACTCCATTATTAAGGCACTGGTCATTTTTGCTTCATATACATATTGTTTATCAGCTTTGTGCTTTTGTGTGTTATTTTCGTATCTTGTCATCTTCAATTGTCTATAGTTAAATTATTCAAACTCCTAAGTAACTGATTCAGTTTAACATCACCACACTAAGTAATCATCCTTAGTAACTTAATAGGGTCTACCCCCCTTGGCTCCGTTAGGAGTTGAGCCTAAATGGAGGAGTCAAGAACAAGGTGACAGCCTTGACTCGAGACTTGCCCCCAAGGACACACCGAGTGGCTTGAATATTTCTGCCACGTGATCCAGGTGTGTGAAAGGCGGCAACAGGCCGTAATAATGCTCCTTTGATCATTTTCCTGGAAGAAAAAATCTGAATTAGAGCACTCCACTAAAAAAATGAGATATGTTGCTTCCTCTTCAAACATCGAGAGATTTCTTAAACTAGTGTGCAAGAAGTTCAAGCCACATTTTACCACAACAACCACCTATACGTCCCAATACCATATTCTTCATATATTAGGGTTTCACAAGTTTAATTTCAAGTGGAGAATTTCTAGAGAGAATAATGGTACTGAAATAGAAGGGTTTGCAAAATGGGGAAGTTCAGAGCAATTTCTATGGAGGTCGTGGACCCTAAAAAAAAATCTCAAGAGGAGGGAGAAGACCCAATAGAGGAATTGTCATAAATATTTATAAGAGGCTATGGAGGATTGGAGATCCAAAGTGCAAGGTGATCGAAACTGAAAACATTCTCAACATTAGAGGAAAATGTAAATTGTTTTTTTATGACATGAACAAAAAAAAATGTAATGCCAATAAAAGAGGTCAATGAAAAGTATTCATAGGAGACACGCCCTTAATAAAATCATTGTAGTAGTAAAGACGTCTCAATGGTATGGCACTTGAACCATCATTTCCAAATCCAAATGAAGGATAAGATGCAGATGATCCAAACCGAGCCAAACCAAGAAGATATTGAGTGAGGGTTCCAAATGATAAACATTTAAGCCAGATATAGCCCAAAAGTGCCAAAAGATAGAGTTAGGGATGAAGAAGATGAGTCTGCCACTACTGTACTCAAAGAAATTCTAGTAGAGTGTTTTGAATTCAGTTGCACATGCATCCCAGAAGGTTGTCCCAAGTTTGAAATTGATTGTTTGAGAAGATGCACCAATGAAGACTTTGGGGGTGGTAGGAAAGAAACCTGAGGATAATTTTGAATATGGATGGGTCATCCTTAATGAATCCGAGGTAATGATGAATGAGAAATTATGCACTAAGAAAAAAGTTTTACTTTTCGCAATTTTTAAACTCTAGCCCATATTTTGTCGTTGATAAGACAAAATAAAAATAAAATAAATCTCAAAAATATAATGGAGAAATAATTGAAGACAAAATAGACTATCATCTTAAATAATCGACTCAAAATCCCCCTGTGTAGTAGTGTATCATTAGCATAGACACCATGCATCAACTACCATATAGTTATCAATGCATTAACTACTAGTTTTTTTTATATATAATTGTTTATTTTGAATTTGGAAGTCATTTAATCAATCTGGATAGTACATTTTTCTAATCGTCGTGCAATCTAGGAAAAACATAAATACCAGTCCACCTCAAATTCTAACATATACAACATATTTTTTTAATTTTCTCGCATTCCTATAGGATGAAGCTATGAAGAGCAAAGCAGGGATGTGTGGAGAAATGTTCGGCGAATTCCGATATTATTATGATCCAAAAAATATGATATCTAAACATCATAGTTATCAAGTCAGAATTTGAAAAAAAAACATTACAGAATTTTGTAGATTTGTTGAATATGCTCTCAAATTTGGTTAAAAAAAAATCATTTATAGGATGAAGCTGTGAAAAGCAAGGCATGTTTATGTAAGAAATGTGGAGAAATGCTTGGTGAATCCTGATCTTATTGTGAGCCAAAGAGATCCTTTTTGAATCATAGTTATTAAGTTACAATTTAGAAAAAAATCATTACAAAATTAATCATACTTGTTAAATTTGAATTTGAAAAAAAAAACTAGTACAAAGTTTTCAATAATGAAAAAAAAATGCAAACATATCTAAAATTAGTCACTTTAAACCAAAACTAGCCTAGTTGTTACACTATTTAACACTGTTTATTTAATATCAAAGGAATCATATGATGAAATACCTATATGAGTTCTGCCTTGAGCTCTCCTTTTATATTTCTTGCATCGCTTCCCCACAAGAATGAAAGGAAAATATGGTCATGAACCCATCCTTTATCAAGATACATAGAAATGAATTCATTATAAAAATGAATTATTACTGATCCCAGATCTACCCTAAATGTCATAGAATCCAAAACTCTACGTAAGCTATGTTACCGATGATGTTAGTTGTAATGGTTAGTAATCTACTGCTAGTGCTAGATCTACTTCACTGTGGGTATGGATCAAGGTAAACAACTAGCTCTAGTGTTGGGTATCGATTTAGATACATGTTGGAAGGTATCCTGATAATCCTATGAATTGAAAACATAGTTGTGATTGAAAACAAAAATACTAGTTATCACCATTTATTAATAATGATTTCTAGTGCTCTGTTGACATAGCGAACGAAAAAAGAAAACTGGTAGCACAATTCATGACTAGTTGTTATACTATTTAGCATTGTTTATTTGATAATGATTTTTACATTTGTTCTCTTGGAAATATAGCCATGAATGAAAAAGATCGGAACACTTCCAAGAAGCACACAACTTATCCCAAAATTCATGATGTGTATAAAAAGTTTGGAAAAACAACAGATGGATATTAGTGGGATTCTAAAAGGTGTCGGATTGGAAAAAACATATTGACAAAACTAGGGATGGGATTTCATCCCAAAATTAAGGACACTGCAATGCTAGGAGGGCTATAAGAGGTTGAGAGGAAAGCAACAACCTCGCTATGTTGGGAGGGCTATAAGAGGTTGAGAGGAAAGAAAGGACCTCATTGGATATTTTTTTTCTTTCCATCTCTTGCATATAAATATGTGTTTGTGAGTAAATATGTCTTAACATACCTTAAGATTACCAACTCTCGTTTCTAAGTAAGAACAACTTATTATTCTTTTATCCATCTAATCAAATTTTTATTTATAGTTTGATTTATTCAAACGAATTATGGAATCAAGAGTTGAGGCAAGGATTTACTTATCATTCTTCCTTTTCTTATATTTATGGAAGCTTGAGGAACAGCTATGACCAAACAAACATACAAGGGATCAAAGTGGCATCCAAAATTTAGTAATAGTTTATGCTCAATTGATAGATGGAAATTCAATAATAGGGAAGTAACAACTATGAAACAAAAATCCCTTAAAACTTATGCTATAAATTTAAAAAATGCTTTAGGTGGAAAGGTAAGTGTAGAAAAATACCTAACATTGGTACCTCATAGGGAAGGCTCTACTCTTTCTGTTGTAGGTAAACCCTTTCCATTGTGAAGGTGGACCTTTTCAATTGTTACCAAACAATATAGACAAAAAAAGAACCACAAAGATGTGGAATCTCTTTATTAGAAGGGTTGATTAAAAAAACTTCTCCACCAAAATATGCACTAGCAACAACCATATTAATATGTTTGGAATACGCCGAGAGGAATATAACACTTCCAGGTTCCAACTCTAATCTGTTTTATGACATTGTTTATTTATGCTTAAGAAAACTATAAGTTGTTTAAAATGAAGTTATAGTTTGTAGATAAATTGATCCATGATTGTAGAATTTAGTATTGGATAGAGGTTGATTGACTTAGAAATGAAAATAAATTATCGCCTATATTTTTCCTCTCACCGAAGTGATGTACTCTAGTACAAGGAGACATGAATTATGTTAAGTAGGAAGATATGTTGAGTGATAGTACAGAATGATGCATGATAGTTATTTAAATTCAATAAGATGTATTGTACTTGCATACTGTGTATAATCTACTGACAGTTAGAATTTACTAGCTATAGTTCCAAATCCAAATAGAGAAACCTTTAATAGTTATTAAAACCAAAATTTCATTTACAGTATAAGTTTAGGAGCTAGAATAAATTATAGAGTCCTTTCTTTATATATAAGTCAGTTATTCATTTTTCCCAAATCCTTTATCCTCTAATAGCTTAAGAATAAAAATGGCCAGATCCAAGTTCTTCTCAACTACTCTGTTATACTAATATTTTAAACACAAATTTGTTTCTCCTTAATCCATTCAAGTATCAATCTAGAATAAACAGAGATCACTTAAAATAATAATAATGCTAAGCTAAACTATTAATGTAACACTAAGTTGAGATCATCAACAAATATTAGCACTGGTTACAGGCTTCCAATTTTAACTGGAGTTGTCTATGCAGTATTTATCTACAAAACAAAAGTTTAGGCAGCCTTAGGGCTTAACCTTTTAAAATATCAAACTGTCTCTGAATTTATTAAAGATTATCTAAATAAGAATGAATAATCAGAGTAAGGCTCTACAATCTTAAAATAAATAAATGAAACTTTAGATCTAGAAAAATTAATTTCTTTCCATTAAATACATTTATATAAGAAATAGACACAGGTATCTTTCTATCTAACCGTATTTATTTTTGCAAAAACTTAAGCTAGATCCTTTAGTCCTAGGTGTTGTGCAAATAACGATGGCCACATATAGTTTACTTTAAACTAAGTTCTCTTGATATTATCATATGGCTGGTTATGTTCATGTTGGTAAATCATTATTAAAATGCAAACCATGGTGTTCACAACACTTGTTATTTTTTAAAATAAATATATAATAAGAACTTTACATAAAAAGACCCTACCGTCTGTTTTTTCCAAAACATCCAATACATCTGATAGTAAAGAGAGTCGGGATTTGGATTTTCATCCCAAATAAGTCAAGACAAAGAAAAGAGCCTCATGGCCTTGTCGTATTTAAGTTATTTTGTTTTAATGAATAAAAGTTCTTATGAATCTGTCTTGTATTCATAAAAACAAAACGGTAACAGTGGCATATAGTTCTAAACAAACCAAACAATATAGTGGGGGCTCATGGCCTTACAATTTGAAAATTCAAGTAAAATTACAAAGTCCTTACAAAGTCATGAATGATTAATAGCGTTTAAAAAATCCTCCTTTAAGCAGAGATCGATATTCAAACCCTTGGGGTTATCAAAATCAACAACCTCACAGTTAACCATTTAGTTATACTCTGGATTTTATATAGTCACTTAACAACTGAGTTATCAATATGAGAACTCTTATGGGAGTCTACATTATTAACAATTCTGTTAAAAACATAGAAAGAAAATAAAAGGAGAACTATAACAGTATTTATAAGTATCTTAACATCCTTTAGAAGTGGAACAAGTCGCGAGACCCCATGGAAAAGAGCTCTCCCATTTCTAAAATATTTACATAGTGACCAAAAAGGATAATAGCCACAGATTACAATAATGAAACCCTCATGGGTGTTCTTAGTTTTAAAGAAGTTCAGAACCAAACAAAATTACACAGAGTATCTTAAGGCATCTACAACTTCAAAGGTAGTAACAAATCCATTAATGTGTCAACCAATTAATACCAAAATGAAAATGTTGTTCCTTAACGCAAAAATAATGCAGTGGGAGAATCCCAATGCCAAGAAATACCTCTTAAAGACCAGTTGTTTCAACATAGGTGCACAAGATAAGGCGTAGGTGTTATCGTTCAACAAGGAGTCTTCACAGTTGATGTCCAACCACATACCAGTCGCTAAGTTGATCTACATTTTCAACAAAGAAATTTTAAAACCTGTTTCATTTAAAATAATATTATTATAGAGCATAAAATTTATTAAAATTGTTATAGTTACCTTCTCATATTTGTTTTGGAGATAACCACTCGAAGGCCTACACCCTTCTTGCACCTGTTCTTTGCGGTATTGAAAGGGTTCCAAATAAGGTCGAGAGGACAATAAAAATGAACTGATACATCTCTATTATCTGTGAGAGAAGCGAATACTGGAACACGTTGAATCCAAAGACAAAACTGAAACCACTCCACCCAAGACCCCATCATTATGTTTTGGGCTCGACCGCCGAGGTGCATTGAAACCCATAGGGTTTCCACTTCAAACTAATCGCCAAAATCTAGAGAAGGTTTTAAAAATGCATCGATGGTATTAATAGTAAAATCTCCACCCTGTACTTATGACGTATGAAGTGACCACCTAAGTTAAGGCGTCAACTGTCAAAACATCACATCCATTTTATTGAAAGGCTTCAGCATTAGTTGCCACTTTGGAAAATAGCATATTTTTAGTGCTTACATATATTGTTTCTGAAATGGTAAGGTTCGACCTTCATCAAGCTTCGTTTTAAATTATTCCTTTGTTAAATTAGTCGCATATACTTTTTATGGTTTTTGAGCATTGAAGAAATAAAAGGACTTAGGGTTCGAAAGCTAGCAAACCTAGGTTTTTATTTCTCCTTATGGACCCGTAGCTTTAAGTTTGTCGATTTAAAATTGGATTATGACGTACGTCACTACCTTATTTGTTAACATAGAGATTCAAGCTTTAGTCATAACAACTAAGTAAGTCCTTGGAACATCCATTGTACAACTCAAGCACATAAGAAAACAAACAACCATGACAAACTACCTTGCAACAACAATTTTACTTTTTATGTCAAAAGAATTTCTTGTTGACAGATCACCATTTTTTAAGCAAGCAAGTAATAAATTAAGTACATGACGATAGCAGAAGAAGTATGAACAATAACATCTCTATTGTAAAGTATAATGTAATATTACATGCAGTAAAGAATTTTTTTTATTTTACAATTTTAGGGGATTTTACATATGCATCATAAGTTGTTATAACAGAATATATCAATTCCTTTTAAATACTTTTGTTGGACAACGATTACAGGTAAGTGTAGGTTGTGCAGCTTCATTATATTCGTTTTATCTTTATTATACTCTATTTTTTAAGACGCTAGATGATTTTCTTTCTACAGAGGAAAACATGCTTTATCTAGAGAGTCTCGAGGGAGTTGGATTTTCATATTCTAAGGATCCATCATATTATATAGGCACCAATGACACTAAAATAGGTCATAACTATCCATGGTAGGTCAAATAAAAATTACATGGTAAATTCTCTACAATGCTACATAATAAGGCATGTTAATACGATCCGATGCTCAAATGTATTCTGTAGGTGTCGATAACTTACTATTTCTTCATGGTTGATTTAACAAGTTTCCATAGTATAAGATGAGAGACTTGTATTTGATAGGGGAGATCCATGCATGTGAAGTTTGAGATTAAAATATAGGATAGTTTTTTTTCCAGGCTGAGAGATATAGGAATGGAGTTGTTTGTTTATTGATTAATTAAATGGCCCTTTTTTTTAATGGCTTGGTTTGGACTAGACAAAAAAAATCCTCCAATCTGATTTATCTGTTTTCCAAATTGTAATATTGAAAATCTAGATTTATTCAGAAGTTGAATTTGACAATTACGGTGATTTCAAATACCAATTTGGACTAAAATCCTTCCTCAAAAGATGTCTCAAATGGGGCTATTTAGTTAATGATTATCCCACACCCATGGCAACTAAGTGGTGTATATCCATTAATTAAATCACCCCATAGGTGAACCTCCTCTATAAAAATAAATTATTGGCACTAACAGAACATTATATCTTAGTAATTTTATCTCTTTATTCAAGGTAAGAAAAAGGAGAGATCTCTTTTATTTTAAGCTCTCTTCATAGGTCAAATAAAAGTATGTGTATGTATAATAGTCTCCTTTTGAGATTCACGATCGCATAATCATTTTGTGATTTTATTTGGCGTTGGAACAATGGGATATCTCTTTTATTTTCATCTCTCTTCAAAGGTCATGTCAAATCCTGTGTATGTACAACAATCCCCTTGTTTTGAGATTCACAATGGTACAGTCATTTTGGACTCAATATGCTATAGGCATATCTACAATATGTAAAATTACAGGGTTTTTCTTGAGAAAATAAAAGAACACTAAAATAAAAAAAGACCAAATAGTTTATAGATTTGAAGAGGTTTATCGATAATTAAGTTTTGAACCCTCATTTATTGATAAGATGGATTTTTATGAACACCATTCTTTGTACAAACTTGAAAGGGGAAACCAAGGTGTCGGAGCATAGGGGCCAATCCACCATTTTGGATTAAAGAAGAGAATGGAAGTGAGCACCTGATGTTGGAAGGTCCTGCTCTTGTAGGGAAAGCCAACATGTCTCTATCAGAAATATTGAGAGGGATCGTGAATCCTGTCATCCAAGGAACGTAATCCCACTAGTAACCATAATATAAACAACAATTGAATCAATACTAGAAGGTAATATCTTTATTATTCGGCCAGGAATGAAGAAGATAAGAAAGAAAGCGTTTATTGGGAAGAAATTAAGAGTACATAATGTAGCCAAAATATAATCCATCACGAGTAGAAGCTCACTTGTCCAAGAAATGAATCAATAATTTGAGAGAAACCCAAAACTAAATATGCAATGAAGTTACCATCAATTACCATGATTTCAAAAAATGGGATACCCAAAAAACCCATAATATCATAGAAGATAAAAAAAATGGAAAGAGAGGGTTCTTAATATTACTCTCTTTATTTTGCAGATGATATGATCAATGATGTTGAAAAATTTTGCGTAGACCGTAATAATGCTCCTCTGATCATTTTCCTGGAAGAGAAAATCTGAATTAGAGTACTCCACTGAAAAAATGAGATATGTTGCTTCCTCTTCAAACATCGAGAGATTTCCTAAATTAGTGTGCAAGCAGTCCAAGCCACATTTTACCACAACAACCACCTATACCTCCCACAATACCATATTCTTCATATATTAGGGTTTCACAAGTTTAATTTCAAGTGGAGAATTTCTAGAGAGAATAATGGTACTGAAATAGAAGGGTTTGCAAAATGGGGAAGTTCAGAGCAATTTCTATGGAGGTCGTGGACCCTAAAAAAAATCTCAAGAGGGAGAAGACCCAATAGAGGAATTTTCATAAATATTTATAAGAGGCTATGGAGGATTGGAGATCCAAAGTGCAGGGTGATCGAAACTAAAAACATTCTCAACATTAGAGGAAAATGTAAATTGTTTTTTTATGACATGAACAAAAAAAAATGTAATGCCAATAAAAGAGGTCAATGAAAAGTATTCATAGGAGACATGCCCTTAATAAAATCATTGTAGCAGTAAAGACATCTCAATGGTATGGCACTTGAACCATCATTTCCAAATCCAAATGAAGGATAAGATGCAGATGATCTAAACCGAGCCAAACCAAGAAACCGAGCCAAACCAAGAAGGTATTGAGTGAGGGTTCCAAATGATAAACATTCAAGCCAGATATAGCCCAAAAGTGCCAAAAGACAGAGTTAGGGATGAAGAAGATGAGTCTGCCACTACTGTACTCAAAGATATTCTAGTAGAGTGTTTTGAATTCAGTTGCACATGCATCCCAGAAGGTTGTCCCAAGTTTGAAATTGATTGTTTGAGAAGATGCACCAATGAAGACTTTGGGGGTGGTAGGAGAGAAACCTGAGGATAATTTTGAATATGGAGGGGTCATCCTTAATGAATCTGAGGTAATGATGAATGAGAAATTATGCACTAAGAAAAAAGTTTTACTTTTCAAAAATTTTAAACTCTAGCCCATATTTTGTCATTGATAAGACAAAATAAAAATAAAATAAATCTCAAAAATATAATGGAGAAATAATTGAAGACAAAATAGACTATCATCTTAAATAATCGTCTCAAAATCCCCCTATGTGTAGTAGTGTATCATTAGCATAGACACCATGCATCAACTACCATATAGTTATCAATGCATTAACTACTAGTTTTTTATATATATAATTGTTTATTTTGAATTTGGAAGTCATATAATCAATCTGGATAGTACATTTTTCTAATCATCGTGCAATCTAGGAAAAACATAAATACCAGTCCACCCCAAATTCTAACATATACAACATATTTTTTTAATTTGCTCTCATTCCTATAGGATGAAGCTATGAAGAGAAAAGCAGGGATGTGTGGAGAAATGTTCGGCGAATTCCGATATTATTATGATCCAATAAATATAATATCTAAACATCATAGTTATCAAGTCAAAATTTGAAAAAAAAAACATTACACAATTTTGTAGATTTGTTGAATATGCTCTCAAATTTGTTAAAAAAAAAATCATTCAAAGGATGAAGCTGTGAAAAGCAAGGCAGGTTTATGTAAGAAATGTGGAGAAATGCTCAGTGAATACTGATCTTATTGTGAGCCAAAGATATCCTTTTTGAATCATAGTTATTAAGTTACAATTTAGAAAAAAATCATTACAAAATAAATCACACTTGTTAAATTTGAATTTGAAAAAACAATCTAGTACAAAGTTTTCAATAATGAAAAAAAAATGCAAACATATCTAAAATTAGCCACTTTAAACCAAAACTAGACTAGTTGTTACACTATTTAACACTATTTATTTAATATCAAAGGAATCATATGATGGAATACCTATATGAGTTCTGCCTTGAGCTCTCCTTTTATATTTCTCGCATTGCTTCCCCACAAGAATGAAAGGAAAATATGGTCATGAACACATCCTTTATCAAGATACGTAGCAATGAACTCATTATAAAAATGAATTATTACTGATCCCAGATCTACCCTAAATGTCATAGAATCCAAAACCCTACGTAGGCTATGTTACCGATGATGTTAGTTGTAATGGTTAGTAATCTACTGCTAGTGCTAGATCTACTTCACTATGGGTATGGATCAAGGTAAACAACTAGCTCTAGTGTTGGGTATCGATTTGGTTATATGTTGGAAGGTATCCTGATAATCCTATGAATTGAAAACATAGCTGTGATTGAAAACAAAAATACTAGTTAGCACCATTTATTAATAATGATTTCTAGTGCTCTCTTGACATAGTGAACGAGAAAAGAAAACCGGTAGCACAATTCATGACTAGTTGTTATACTATTTAGCATTGTTTATTTGATAATGATTTTTACATTTGTTCTCTTGGAAATATAGCCATGAATGAAAAAGATCGGAACGCTTCCAAGAATCACACCACTTATCCCAAAATTCATGATGTGTATAAAAAGTTTGGAAAAACAACAGATGGATATTAGTGGGATTCTAAAAGGTGTCGGATTGGGAAAAACATATTGACAAAACTAGGGATGGGATTTCATCCCAAAATTAAGGACACTGCAATGCTAGGAGGGCTATAATAGGTTGAGAGGAAAGCAACAACCTCGCTATGTTTGGAGGGCTATAAGAGGTTTAGAGGAAAGAAAGAACCTCATTGGATTTTTTTTTCTTTCCATCTCTTGCATATAAATATGTGTTTGTGAGTAAATATGTCTTAACATACCTTAATATTACCAACTCTCATTTCTAAGTAAGAACAACTTATTATTATTTTATCCATCTAATCAAATTTTTATTTATAGTTTGATTTATTCAAACAAATTATGGAATCAAGTGTTGAGGCAAGGATTTACTTATCATTCTTACTTTTCTTATATTTATGGAAGCTTTAGGAAGGGCTATGACCAAACAAACATACAAGGGATCAAAGTGGCATCCAAAATTTAGTAATAGTTTATGCTCAATTCATAGATGGAAATTCAATAATAGGGAAGTAACAACTATGAAACAAAAATCCCTTAAAACTTATGCTATAAATTTAAAAAATGCTTTAGGTGGAAAGGTAAATGTAGAAAAATACCTAACATTGGTACCTCATAGTGAAGGATCTACTCTTTCTGTTGTAGGTAAACCCTTTCCATTGTGAAGGTGGACCTTTTCAATTGTTACCAAACAATATAAACAAAAAAAAACCACAAAGATGTGGAATCTCTTTTTTTCAGAGGAAAAAATACCAGTCTTTGTTATTCATATGAATCAAAAGACATCGTTTACAATATCAGAAAGATGATTTCCTGTTCCCAAGTCCATGCATCTACCAAAGTAGATATCAATACAGAGTAGAAAAAATATCATATACAAATCTGCAATATAAGTGCCAGATCCCAATACCAACAGCAACACCTGAGTGATATAAACCGCAGCCAGAGCAAATGGAAAAAGTCTGATCATAGCAAATTTTACTCATCATCCCTGATATACAGGTCAGAAAATACTGATATATATCGAAGATGAACTTCAGACATACAAAATCAAAGCAATGCATGTTGGCAGGAAGGACTCATCAAGGAACAGCAAGAAGTAATCAATCAATAGCAAGAACCAATGCTGAAATAAAAGATATATTCAGCTACTCTAAAAGAGATTTAATAATCCTTGATTTACAATCAATCCATCCAAAATATTCTGAGAAAGAAACAAGGCCCATATCCATCTTCATACCTTGTTTTGAGAGTTCATCTGCCTGCATGTTATGCTCAGGATATGTATGTCTAAAGGTCACCGGCGGGGCCCTTTGAAGCAACAGTCTAATGCCGCGACACCAGTGCATCAGAGAAGGCACATCAAGTGCAGAATTTCTGTTTAGCCATGAGATAATAACCAAAGAATCCCCATAAATCAGCTGTATAGGAATACCCATCAGAAAGCTGACTTTTAGAATTGCCCAGCAAGCCAATAATTCTGCTCTAGTATTCGAGCTTCTACCACAGCCCATGAAAAAACTGAAAAAATGATAATCATTGATATAAATCACATAACCTGATCCTCCAATATAATCTATTGCAGCACCATCAAAATATCCGCATGGGAAACATTTAATTGGGTCTGGACCAATAATGCGAGATTTATGAACTTTCATAGGCACAGGGAAGGTATTTAGCAGGATTTCAATTCTAGCAATCAAAGCTAAGAGGGAGGGATTTTTACTTTCCAAAATACTGAAGTTTCTAGTGAGACAGATTCCCCAAAAAATAAACAGTGGCAGGTAGAAATAAGGGGTAGAGTTCGAAATACTAGGGAACCAGCAATCCAAATAGGAGTGTACAGAACTGTAGATGGGGAAAGAGCATCTTATTTTTTTCTCAAAATAAGAGTATATATGGATAGAGAAAGGGCAGTAGAAAATTAAGTGATGTATATCTTCCAGGTTATTCTCACAGAGAATACAACGACTGGGTCCATTGTATCCTCTAGTCTACAATTGTTCCCAAGTTAATATCTTTTGATATATCATTAACCAGGTAAAACATTTTATTTTCAGTGGGATAGACAAATTCCACAGAATTTTCAAAACTTTGTCATTTAATTCCGAACAGCTATTTGAAATAATACAAGAATAACCTTCAGCAGCAGATAGTGGACCAATATACTTGTGATGAGTCCAAATTAGGGAATCAATTTGGTCAGTTAGTCGAATACGTCCAAATTACAGACCTCTAACATAATTGTCCCATATAGATTTCCACTCACCAATAAGATCAAGCTCTTCAGCAGAGAACCAATAACCTTTGGCATTTGGAGTCTGATTGCGAGCTTGAGCTAAGGAAAAAATGCCATAATCCTCTAAGTATTCTCTCAATCCTCTAGGAAGAGTAAAAGAGGATCCCATACCCACGATAGGATCAGCACCCAAGCAAATGGATTCACCGTTACCAACTTGCCAGGAAATGCCTTTGCCAATCCATTTTAAGGTAGCAATGAAGCCCTTCCAGATAATAGAGGCATTGTAGTAATTAAAATTCTTATCCCTAAGCCATAAATGAAAAGGCTTATTTTTCATATATTTAGTGGTAATCAAAAGATTCTAGATGCCTTTGCTGTTGATTTCCAACCAAAAATATTTCATTCTCAAAGAAAGACTGAAACTAGGGAGGTGCTTAATACCCCAGCCACCGTGGCAAGTAGGCCGAGCCAAAAGATGCCAATCCACTAGATAAAAAAATTTAGTCTTTTCAGAAGATCCCCATAAAAAGGAAAATATTAATTTTCTGATCTTATCTAGAATAGAAGATGGAATCGGGACCAAAGCCATCCAATATACAGGCATGCTAGAAAGAACAGCACAGATAAGTATAAGCCTACCTCCCATGGAAAGAAACCTATTTGTCCAATGAGAAATTTTCTTTTCAAATTTCGATACCATCCATAGCCAATCTTTAACCAGGTAACAATTTGGTTTCAAGAAATATCCCAGATAAGTAAACCCATTCCAAAAATCTGCAGACCTATAAGGAAGGATACCTATAATTCTTTGAAGAATTGGCTCATCAATACCTTTTTGAAGAAAACAAGATTTGTTCACATTAATACACATGCCTGAGGCCTCACAGAAAATTTCCAGAATACCTTTAAAGGCCAGCCATTCTTCAACAGAGCCCAATCCAAAAAGTATCACATCATCTACAAATAATAGATGGGTGAGGGAGAGCTTTGATGAGATTTTTATGCCTTTAACCTTTCCGATTCGCTTAGCTTCCTCAATCAAGAGACTAAGCCCTTCTATGACAAAAATGAATAAAAGCGGAGATAAAGGGCAGCCCTGTCTTAGACCCCGCGAAGCAGGGAAAAAAGAGGAAGACGAGCCATTAATTAAAACAGCAAAATTGGCTGAGGTTATGCAACCCAGGATCCAATTTACTCCAAGAAGGGGAACCCCAATTTGAATAAGTAATAGACGAATGAAGGTCCAATTAACTCTGTCAAAGGCTTTAGATAAATCCAGCTTGAGTATGAGGGCACATTTATTTTTGGAATTGACTGAGTGCAAGACTTCCTGGGTAATAACAATGGGTTCCTGGATCAGTCGATTTTTAAGAAATCCAAATTGTTGAGGAGAGAGGGAAGCATACAAAAAGGGTTTAAGCCTCAAAGCTGCAACTTTGGAAATCAGTTTATAGTAGAGATTACATAGGGAGATAGGATGATAGTCAGCGAAAGTAACAGGTAGATCTGACTTGGGGATAAGAGCTAGAAAGGTAGAATTTAGAGCCGAAGCTACTCTGCCTGAGGATCTGGCTGATTCCACCACATTGACAAGGAGGGGACCCAATAGATCAAAAAAGTACAAAAAGAATTCGACTGGCCAACCATCCGGCCCTGGAGCTTTATCTTTTTTAAAAAGTTTAAGAGCCCTTTCTACTTCCTGAATAGAAACAGGTCTAGAAAAAGAATATTTATCCTCCATGCTGATAAAAGTGGGAAAAAGATGAATTACCTTCAGTTGAGATTCCATATTTGTCATCTTATCATCTTCAAAAATCGTTTTAAAGTGTTTAATACCCAGGACTTTTAGACTTTGATCATCAGATACCCAAGTACCCATCTCATCTTTTAGACTCCATATAGCATTTTGATTTTTTCGAGTTGTAGCCACATCATGGAAATACTTGGTATTAGCATCTCCTTTAAGAGCCCATGTCATTCTGCTTTTTAGTCTTCCTGTAGAGATTTCATGATCAGACAATTTTTGTAGAGCATCTTTTAGAGAGCATAGTTTAAGATGCTATTCATGGTTGAGAATAGCTGACTCAGATGAGAGGAGAAGAGAGCTAATTTCCTCTTCCAAAGCAGCAGACTTATCCTTCATTTTTATAGCTTCAGCTTTAGTCCAAGATTTAACCTTATCTTTTAGGAGGCGGAGTCTGTAGCAGAGATCATACTAGCAACAACCATATTAATATGTTTGGAATACACCGAGAGGAATATATCACTAGTGAACTTAATTTAATAATTGTATCATGATTGGAGTTAACCTAATAGTTAATCTAATAGTTATCCAATATAATTGCGAATAAGTTAAAGTTAAGATAATAGTTGTAGAATCATTGGGTTTAAACTAATAATTGTATCTAATAGTCAATTTAAAAGTTAATATATCAACTATTATAGTTCAATTAAAATTTGTGATTGGAGTTGAAATTAAGTTAAAGTTGTATCATCATTGGAATTAACGTAATAGTTATAAGTTTTTTCCCTAAAGAATGTGTCAATTACTTGTATCTAATAGTTAATCTAACATAAAAATGACTTAAGTTGTGGTTGTTGAGCTCATAGTTGTATCATCATGTTGGAGTTAAGCTAATAATTGTATTTAATAGTTAATTTAAAAGTTAAAATAAATCTATTGTAGTTAATAAAAGAGCTTCGAGTTATCTTGACTTCTAGCTTCCAAATGGAGTTGGACTAAGCCTTATGGACATTAAATGGACTCCCAATTGGTAGGTGGAGTTCAAGTGTTACATCAGTTGCACATTACCATGCCACTAAGTGCAGTTATCACATGAGTTAAGAGGAATTTATTAGGAGTTCAAAGGATTTTATTAGGAATTATACTATCACACGAACTGCACTTTACTTCAACTCCCAACTATAAAATGCAGTTTGACTAATTAACTCAACTTCGAGCTGCTAGTTTATAATTTTTTATAAGGAGCTCGAACGATTAATAGTTAATTTAAAAGTTAATATAAATCTATTGTGGGTAATAAAAGAGCTCTGAGTTATCCTGACTAAGCCTTATGCACATTAACTAAACTCCGAGTTGGTAGGTGGAGTTTGAGTGTCACATGAGTTGCACAATACCATGCTACTAAGTGTAGTTATCACATGAGTTCAGAGTCCTTTATTAGGAGTTTGAACTATTTTATTAGAAGTTTGACTCTTACATGACTGCACATTAGCTAGACTCCTAGATGTCAAATGCAGTTGGACTAAGCCGTGAGTAATTAGAGTTGAAGTTAAGCTAATAGTTGTAGAATCATTGGATTTAAGCTAATAGTTGTATCTAATAGTTAAACTAATATAAATCTATTGTAGTTAATAAAAGAGCTATGAGTTATTGTGACTTCTAGCTTCCAAATGGAGTTCGACTAAGCCTTATGCACATTAAGTGAAGTCCCAATTGGTAGGAGGAGTTCGAGTGTCACATGAGTTGAACAATACCATGCCACTAAGTGCAGTTATCACACGAATTCGGAGGAATTTATTAAAAGTTTGAACTATTTTATTTGGAGTTCGACTCTTACATGACTGCACATTAGCTAGACTCCTAGATTATAAATGCACTTGGACTAAACCGTAAGTAATTAGAGTTGTAGTTAAGCTAATAGTTGTAGAATCAATAAAGTTAACATAATAGTTGCATATAATAGTTATCCAATATAACTTTGATTAGAGTTGAAGTTAAGCTAATAGTTGTATCTAATAATCGATGGAGTTAAGCTAGTAGTTGTATCTAATAATCAAATAGTTGAAGATTAATTTTAATTTTTACAACTATCACTAACTCTACTTATCACATGTTAATTAATTTTTTTTTTATTTTTTGATATTATTAATTATTAATTTTGGACGACACTCATATAATCAATCTGGACAGTACACTTGTCTCATTCTCATTTAATATTGGACGACTACCATAGAATCAATCTTGACAGTACACTTGTCGTATTCTCGTTGGTAGATGAAAAAGCATAGATGGTAGTCCACCCCAAAATTCTAACATATATATGCCTATCGGTGTAATTAACAATATGGATTAAAAAACCCTACTACCATGAATATGTAGTTTATGTCCTTGTCCCAATAACAATGCAATATTTAAGATGTTAACCACTAGAAAATGCCAAAAAGAAAATGGATTTAAACACCTACCATAAAAAAAACATGTTTAATGTCTGAGACCATGCAATAGAAAGTGACATGTTAAATACAAGTTTGGAAAAAAATTAACGGGCTGATGCACAATCATGGACTCCTTTAAAGACACTTTAGATGCCACATAATACTGGAATAAACGGAAAACTCCCACTTTAGGTGACAATTAGGGGTACTTCCCTAACTTATTTGAAGATGAAGTAAAAAGAGAAAAGATAGGTAATTGAATCAGCTTTCATAATATATAGAATTTTTGCAGAGAAAATGTGTGCAAATGATTATAAAATTAGTTTCCGTGAAAGTGGGTTTTCAAATTTTCAGCACATCTTAACATATATGTTTGTGCGGGTGCA
>LPNX010844977.1:0-30927 GCA_001517045.1 Pseudotsuga menziesii
TTGGTTGAACTGAAAGTAACCACCAGTTAGCATGCAGGTGCATTAATGTCACACAAATCACCCCTGGAGTGCTCCAGTTAGCCTCCTTGACTGTAGGGAAGTCTAAGTTAGCCTCCTTGACTGTAGTTAGGCGTGAGGATGACTAGGATGGTGGTAATTAATGCTCCAATGATGTCAATTAAACTTAGGATAGTGGTTTAACTAGGCCAATTTGACCGAAAGAGTGAATATGATGGTAAATGTCTCCAACACTAAGAAGACACACCCGAGCATATGTAAAGAAGATTGGAGGATTTCCAAATATCCCTGAATTGCCCAGAAGAGAGTATAAAAGGAAAGATTGCGCTATATTGGAAGACTCAGTTCTTGTTGGTGATTGGGAAGAGCTAGTAGAAACCGCTTTACAGGAATTTTAACTCCCTTTGAACCAAGAAGGCCCAAATACTCCTCACAATTCTCCTACTCACACCCTTGTCGGTTCACCTCCTCACTCTCCACTCGCACTCATGGCAGGAGTAAATTCCAACCCACCACCCAACCCACCAAATCCACCACCTACATGGAGAGCCAGATCACCACTAAAACTTACCCCCCCTTTACCTGACCTACCTCAAGCCTTTGACAAGATGTTGCCTAAATTCCATCCAAATGAGAAAATACTAGTAGATGATCACCTGCAAAGTTTTTACCTTGCAATAGAAGGGTTGAGGGTGGGGGAATATGAAGATGTAGTGTGCATATTATTCCCGCATACCCTTAAAGGAGATGCAACATCATGGTATTTTGGGTTTCCTGCCAAATCTATCCCTGATTGGAATACCTTCGAGAGAATTTTCAGATGTAAGTATGCAACTCAAAAGACTCATGCAGCTCTCATGAAAGGATTGTGCGCATTGAAGAAGGAGAGAAAGGAGAAGGTGCACAGTTTTACTCAAAGGTTCGTAGCATATCTCAAGAATTTCTCCGATGCTGACAAACCTTCAGACAAGGTCCTGATTGAATATTGTACCTTAGCTTTAGGCCCTGATTTGGCATGTTTGCTAAAGGAAGGGCCAATCCTACTTTGGTGGAAACCTATGAAGAGGAAGAAGTGGTGGAGGTTGAAAGAGAAAGTGTTGAAGATTATCCCGAACAGTCAGGAGAGAAAGGTTTAGGAAGGAAAGCCTTATTGTTTACTAAGCCCAAGGAGGAGAAATCACTAGATTATGAAAATATGGCAAAAATGATGCAGAAGCTTTCTAATAAAATCATAGATTTCGAGAAAGAGAACGAAACACAAAAGTTCTATAGAACCTATTATAAGAAAAGAGAGGACAACAATCAGTCTCAACCTTCTCCGCACAATACATCATCTATGAATTTGACAGAGATAGGGATGGAAAATTTTTGCACTTTCCACCAACAACCCCACTCTGAAAAGAATTGTCCGCAATGGATAAATTCAATGACGTTGGTCACGAATCAGATGTTGGATTCTAGATTAATAGAAGAAGGAGATGAAGAAAGAAAAGAGAATTCTACTTCTACTTCTACTAAAGAACAGGAAGAGGAAACTATGGATTTGTGGAATTCTATTTCCTTATTTGATGTTGAAGAGTAAAAGAATCAGGGGTACGAGGACATCATGGAGACTAACGTAACAACAAGGAGCAAAGGGACGGTTAAAGATGACAGTCTTATACTCCCAAAGATCAAGAGGCTGCAGAGAAATGTTAAGAAGAAATTTCAAAATAAACTCTCAGCTGATAAAATTCTAGAATTCACTATTACCAGCCAAAATCCTAGGCAGAATGATACTACGACCAAGCCAAATGAAGATAAGGAGAATGCTGATAGACCGCATCCCACGGAACAACAAATGGATTATGATGTCATGGAGTATTTAAAGAAGGTAAAGGCAAACGTTTCACTATTCAAAATGTGTAAAGTGCCGCAGCAAAAAGAAAGACTATTGAAAGGACTTGAAGCATCGGAAGAGAGGACGCCCACTAACAATCAACCAGAAGAAGAAGAATAAATTGGAGAAAGAAGCAGTGGAGGTAACTCTAAGAACAAGCATCCACCTTTCCTCCTTAAGTTTGAAATCTCTAATCACAATGTACACAATTGCTTGGTAGACTCAGGGGCGACTGTTAATGTCATGCCGATATCAGTTTGTAAAAAGATCAATGGGAAGCCTAAGCCTTCCATGTGGAGAGTTGTTCAGTTGGACAGGACAGATGTAAAGGTAATTGGGGAGATGGAAGATGTCCTAATCCATTTGGCATCAAATAATAAAGAATGCGAGGTCGTTAATATCGTGGTGGCTGACATACCAGATGCATACGGTCTTGTCCTGAGTAGAGATTGGTCTGCCAAACTAAATGGATATTTTGCCTCGGATTGGTCGCATATGTGGTTTCCATACAAAGGAAGTCCAAACCATATTAAGATTTTAAGAGAACCTCACATGAAACACAATTTCACTCAATTGGAGGGAAAAAGTGAACCAGTGGATTCTGTCTTGGGAAACTATTTTATTGAGTTGGAACCTGGAAATTACCAAGCAGAAGAAGCCAACAACACTTCAGACACACAGCCTGATCTCCTTTGATTTTCGCAGGCTGATGAAATTGACTGTAAAATAGTAGATTTACCTGTAGGAATAGATTCGCATGCAGTAGTTAGTGATTTTTGGACTTTATTTTTTGATGGCTCTAAGACAGTAGAAGGGTCAGGGGCTGGCTGTGTCTTGATCAATCCTCAAAAGAATAAACACTTTCTTGCATGTAGATTAGAATTTGAATGTACGAATAATACAACTGAGTATGAAGCACTGGTGTAGGGCTTAAAGAAAGCGATTGAATTAAAGGTAAGTAATCTAAAAGTCTTTGGAGATTCAGAAATAATTGTAAAGCAAATCAGAAATCAAATACATTGTGTTTCGCCTCACTTAAAGGCTTACCAAAATGAGGTATAGGACCTACTGAAATGTTTTAATGCATTCAATATTATTTCAATTCCAAGACTGAAAAACGCAGCAACTGATTTATTAGCCACCTCGGTCGCTAGGCTTGTACCCACTAATAATCGATGTACTATTGATTTTCTTTTCAGGCCTTCAGTACCTAATACGATCACCAACCTGCGAGTGTTTGATGATGACCATCATATTATACAATGTTTAACGAATGGCGAGGTATTCAAAGGAGCAATTATAGATGATGAAGAACATCAGGCCGAGATGAAGTATGATAATTTCATCCCTAAAGGGGTCAGAACACTAGAAAAGATGTTTGATTTAAATGAAAAATTCAGAAGACCAGCCAATGTGAAGAATCACAGCTCTTCCTACAGTTCGATCTGATTAATTTAGGGACAGAGACGAATCCTAAATTTGTGAATCTCGGCAAATGTTGTTCGCCAACAGAAAGGGATAAGTTTGTCAGTCTGTTTAAACAATATAAAGATGTTTTTTCCTGGACGTACGAAGATATGAAAACATACGACACCGGAATTATGAAGCATGTCATCCCCATCAAATCCGGTGTCAAGCCGTATCAACAACCTTTAAGAAAAATGCATCCGAAGCTGTAACCACTGATTCAGAGTGAAGTGAAGAAATTATTGGATGCTAGAATCATCTTTAAAGTCAAACACTCTAAGTGGGTATCAAATTTGGTACCAGTCAGGAAAAAATATGGAAAAATTAGATTATGCGTTGATTTCAAAAATCTGAACCAAGCTTCTGATAAAGATAACTACCCGGTGCCACCCATGGAGCAATTGCTCCAAATGGTCTCAGGTTCTAAACTATTTTCGTTATTGGATGGTTTCTCTGGCTACAATCAAGTATTAGTAGCTGAGGAACACAGGTTGAAGACAACGTTCAGGACCAAATGGGGAAACTTTGCCTACAAAAGGATGCCCTTTGGGCTTATAAATGCGGGAGCAACGTTTCATAGAGATATGGACATAGCTTTCTATGGATTGATTAGCCGCATCGTTGTAGTGTACCTTGACGATATTACGATATTCTCGAAGAAAAGGGGAGAGCATGCATTTCACTTAAGGCATAGTTTTGAACACTGTCGGAAGTATGGCATCTTGCTCAATCCTAAGAAGTGTGTGTTCACTCTCACAGAGGACAAGTTGCTGGGTCATATAGTGTCAAAGCAAGGTATCTCCATTGATCCAGAAAGAGTTAAGGCTATTGAACAAATCCCCTTGCCTCATAATAAAAAGGGGATGCAATAATTCATGGGAACTATAAACTTCTTGCGAATATTTGTGCCTGATTTCACTCAGATAGTTAAGCTGCTGCAGCAGATGTTCAAGCAGAATGCACAATTCAAGTGGGCTGAAATTGAGAAGAACGCATTCAACAAAATTAAAACTGTTGTTGCACACACACCCTCTTTGAAAATCCCAGACCTCAACAAATACTTTATTCTGTATACCTTTGCATCCAATGATTCGCTAGCAGCTGTGCTGACGCAAAAGGAAGATGAGGGGGATAAATTCCCAATATCCTTCATGAGCACTGGCCTATAAGGGGCCGAATTAAATTACCCAGCCATTGATAAACAGGCTTACGCAGTATTCAAGGCCATGAAGCAATTCATGCCCTATATTTTAAAGAATCAAACCAAGGTAATCGTCCCCTACCCAGCTGTAAGATCCCTTCTTGTACAGAAGGAGTTAGGAGAAAGAAGGGGCAACTGGGTAATAGCTCTTCAAGAGTACAACCTTGAAATCAAGCCAGCGTCTATAGTCAAGGGACAAGGGTTGTGCAAATTGATGACTGAAAGTGGAAAAGATGAAGAACACGCCTGGGAGGATGAAGCCGAATTACATTTAATGGATGTATGTCCTTTGTTTACAATCCCCAAGTCTTGGTATAGAGACCTTGTACACTACCTACAGGAAGGGTTGTTTCCAGAACATTGGAACTTTAAGCAAAGAAGGGCGCTGCATCTTAAATCAGCTTCCTATCAGATCATTGAAGGAGTATTATTCAGAAAAAATTATTGCAAAGTTCTTCTCAGATGTTTAGATAAAGAAGATGCGAAGAAAGTAATGTCAGAATTGCATGACGGTCCCGCTGGGGGATATTATTCAGGAGACACTACAGCCCACAAAATCCTCAGGGCAAGCTACTATTGGCCTACACTTTTCAAATATGCACATGCACATGTCAGGAAATGTGATATTTTCCAAAGGCGTAGTGGGAGACAACCTAAAGCAGCAGCACCCCTAAATCCTGTGATGATCATAGAGCCATTCGAGCAATGGGGATTGGATATTATTGGAGAAATAAAACCAAATTATTCCCTCCAACACAAATACATTCTGACCGCGATGGATTATTTCACTCGCTGGGTCGAAGCTATCCCGCTGCGTAAGATAAATGAAGACGAGGTCATTGGCTTCCTGCAATATCATATCATGACCAGGTTTGGAGTTCCAATTTCGTTAGTTTTTGATAATGCCAAGTACTTTTCGTCAATTAAATTAACTACTTTTGCTCATGATAAAGGGATAAAATTGCATTATTCTGCTAACTAGTATCCACAGGGAAATGGCCTGGCTGAATCCTCTAACAAAAATCTGATTAGAATTTTAATGAAGATTGTAATAGAAAACCAGAGGAGTTGGCACTCAGCACTACCAAACTCCCTTTGGGCTGATAGAGTCACCCCCAAGTCTGGAATAGGAGTGTCACCATACACCCTTGTGTATGGTAGAGAAGCCATTCTTCCCCCCAATATCATGCTACCGTCTTCCCTTTTGGCTCAAGAGTCTAGTGGGTCGGAGAATGAAGTTTTACAGATGAGGATATGCAATCTTCTGAAAGCAGAAGAGGCTAGATCTAAGGCCAGAGAACGCTTCAAGCAATAGCAGGAAGTAGTAAAAAGATGGTTCGACAAACATAAAGCTGGAACAAAATACTTTGAGGTGGGATACCTAGTCCTCAAATGGGATCAACCCCATGATGAGAAAGGGAAGCATACTAAATTCCATCAGTTGTGGGTAGGCCCTTTTCAGGTCGCAATGAAGCTTGGTCCTTCTACGTATAAGTTGGAATATTTACAGGGTTGGGAAGAGAACTTGCCAGTAAATGATTTGGTTCTCAAGCTTTATTTATCTTGAGTTTCTTTGAGTTCTTCTTTCTTGTATATAAATAAGCTATTTGGCTGTCTTTTGAGTCATGTTTTCAGTCTGTTGAGTTTGAGTTTCTTAATTTCAATAAAGGGAACGAACATGCGGTTGTATGGGGACATCGAGGTTTTTGGGAATGATAAACATGTTTGAGTATCAGGCTGTGTGTTGCTGTTTGAATTTCTTCCAGTTTAGCATTTTTCTAGAATAACTCTGTGTGCATTGAAGTTCTTCTTAACCCCTATAAAATAAACTAGATTCAAAGAGTCTGGAATACTATGTGGAGGCTCCATCCACTTCACACTTAAAATGTTCTAAGGAGTGAAAGTAGAGGACACATGGAAAGGAGCAGGGTGAACAGTATATTAAATATAAATGATCCCATGCCAAGAAACGAATGCCAAAAGGAAAATAAGAGTCAAAACTCTTATGGAAGCATCATACATCAAAGAAAATGCTGAATCATAATTACTAAATTGCCGAAAGTTCCTCTCTGTCCGTGAGATGAAACATGAAATACACCACTCACACAAAAGGACACTATGGGATAGAGGAACCTGAATGAAAGTTCAGAAAGAAAGGCATGCAGGAGGACTCATATGAAAAGGGACAAAAGTCCAAGAGCACAAAAAAAGTGGCATGGGAATGCGGAAGAAATGAATATTCCTGTTTATCATATGCTACAATCTTGTGGTGTCCGAACTGTCAACTACCTGAAAACAAAATTAATAATGAAACTCATCTTTCGGCCTCAACAGAGTTATCTGGACTTGAAAATCTTGGTTTCCACTCTCCCGAATTGGACTATCATCAATGATTAAAGGTACACACTTCTGTCATTTGAGAAATCCATATGGCTGGAAGAATTCAATAGATGCATTTGTTGTTAAACAGTCTGTCGCTCAAGGAATAATCACCCAGAGATCTAGGTTCACCAGGTAATCACCAATTGTTGCAGCTACAACTGTTCTCCCCAAATTTGTTAAATTTTGGTCCCCTCCTCATAGTTTAGAGTTGTTTCAATCGTTAAATCCTTGAATCGTTGGTCATGCTTTATTTTGATTAATTTTGAAGATTGGTGTCCATCCTACTTTAAAGATTGCTTGTGTATTATTTTTATGGTTGGTCGCAGATGCAATTTTGGTATGCTCAGCCAGGGGTAAATTGCTTTTTTGTCTTTGAAGGTCCGCTGCTTCGGAGGAAAACAGGTTTTAACCATTGGTGGTTAAAAAGTTTTGAAGCACTTAAATTTTTCTGTTAGACGGACATCGTCCTGTGTTAATTAGGCGGCTGATAATTTGTTTTCCTTTCGCCGTTGCGGCTCCCAAATCGATTAACCATCTGAAACTTAAAGAGCTCTGACTGTCGATGTGTGTTAATCTTTCAGTTGTGTGTCCGAAACCTGTTCTCTTCCATCGTTGCGGCTGGGAAAGTCCTGTGTCTTCCGAATTCAAAGTCCTCCGATCTCTGATTAAGCTTTTCCCGCCGGCATCGCTTATCGCTAACGTTTTTTGCTTCCACCATTGCGGCTAGGAAATCCATTTGTCTTCTGATGTTAATACCTTCCGACTGTCGATCAAGGGTTTTCCCGCCCGCGTTTCGCCTGACTTTGGTATGTTTCCTTTCCGCCGTTGTGGCTGGGAAAATCCTTTGGATTTCGACGTCCAAACCTTGTCGGATTCCGATTGAGAAGGTTCCCGCCCTTCGGTCGCTTGCCCGTAGCCTCGTTCTTTCTGCTGTTGGGGCTGTAGTGGGATTTTTAGCTTCCAATGCTATTGTTCTGAGTGGCCGATGAGTCCTCGTTTCTTGTCAAAGTAGTGGTTCCAGTGTTCACCTTGTGGTAGTAATGTAGTGCATGACCTTCTCAATACTTATCCGTTTTGATGATATCATTTGAATACGTTTCCAATGAATGAAGCTAGTTGTTTGAATGCAGGTGGTTTATAGAAATCGGTCAAACTGCTACGGCGTGAAGGGATACGGGATGCAATAGGAACAAATGAAGGAAAAGACAAATGAATAGAAATAGGGATGGAGACCTGAAAGGTCCGTCGGTTACCCTGCCGACCATGAGCATGTGCAGAAAGGGATAAAAAAGGAGGTTCTGAAATGTTGGAGAGACTGGAAAGCCACACATTTGGGGGGAGCCCAAACGGCCTGCTGTTGTAGTTTAAATATTGTAAAGTTAGAACTTAGAAAGGGCTTTTTCCCTAGAAAAACTTGTAAACTATTTTCTTGTAAGAGGAACTATTTTGTTTTACAATCAGAGACTGCAATTTTGCCTGTTGGAGAAAGTGCGATATGGAATGCATCAAATGTATTTAGATGAGCAATGTTGAAGGGGAACTATTTCGTTTTTAGTTGTGTCTCATTAGCTGTGAGATTGTTCTAATTTCTTGAACCTATGTTTTTGTTGAATATTCCTCGGTATATTCTATGATGTTTTCCACTGTGAGTAATGGATGTTGTTTATAAGCAATTGGCTATCTGGTTGCCCAAATATCTATAATTGTTCATGTGTCTTGAAAGAAGTGTCAGCTATGTGAACTTTTCATAATGCATGCACAAAATTATTACTTACCAATGAATGGTAACCTTGCTCCCTAGGGATAGATTAGGTAGTTAGTTTATTTTCTCGATGATGCGATTTAGATGCTGGTAAGGGCTAAGACGAGAGGTAAGAACCTGTGCATCACATTGTGACTGCTCCCTGCATCCTTATCACCCTGCATTTAGTTAGGCATGCGCATCTAATACATTAATTAAAAAATACAAAAAATACACGGTGGACCGGGCCGTAACCAATAAAAGCCTTTGTTTTTGTTACTTGACCTATAGTAGCCAGACTGCAAACCAGACGGATTCCCTATAACAAATAGTCAACGGGCTAGTTGGGAACGTTGATTGGGGAGAATCCCTTACAGTTGCTGCCTGCGAATTTCCGGGCCTCAACATATCCTCTACAGTTTCAATACGTTTCTAATATTCTGGATTTCAGTTGGAAGACGTGGATATTTATTAAAAACTGGAATTTTGACACAGCCACAAATTTGCCAATTCCTTTAAACCAGCAAATGTTTCAGGCTAGTTGTTTTTATTGTTATCTCCTAGTGACAAGTGTCTGATGAAAAGAGATTTGATACCCTTTGATTGTGATAGGATCCCTATAATATTGCATTTAGCATTTATGGGAAAACTGAATCGAAAGACTAGTAGTATTATATAAGCTAGTAATTTTTATGAGATGGGAATGCAGTGACTGAAGAGAAACAAACTGGAAATATTATTTTTATACTCGTTTTGTTCCTGGCTGAAGTTTTATCTTTGGATATGGGATGTGACTAGAAATATCCAAGTTGATATTGTGACTGGTATTATTTTGGATATTTTTTTGTTTTCAGTATATAATATTCTATTTTAATATTAATATAGTATACTTGGTTATGCTTGTGTTTATGGATCAATATTACACTTTGTCAAACATCATATTGTATTTGAATTAATATATTACTATGCTTGAATCAATTAGTGTTTCTACTTAGAATTCAAGATATAATGATATATATATTCATGTTTGTTTGATCTCTTTTGTATTTTTGCGAAGATTTCATACTGAGCATTATTTCTTATTCAAATATATAATGTTGGTAATTAATTATTAATTGATTAGACATTTCTGAAAATTCAAAATAATTGTTTATTTCAGTTTCTCTCTCAAGTTATTTTATAGCAGAATGATTTAGTGTAGATGATCTAAGTATTTTTATTTAGATCTTACTCCGTATCTTTCTATTTATCATATTATTAATTAATAATTAATATAATATTCAAAATCGCTCTCAGCTGAGATAGGATAGATAGAATAGTTAAGATAGTTCAGTTATTATTATCCTTAGTATAATATACATTTAGCAGTTGTTAAATAGTATTTTTATAATTTTTAAGTAATTTTAATAGTCTTTTATATTTAAACCCCCCAAAAACGAAGACTTTCCTTAAGAAAGCAATTGTAGGATAACATAGGTAATAGAAAACTAATTTTAGGATTCATTTAAGTAGAAATAACTTTAGGATAGACTTTCACTGAATTTTAGTCTCTCCTTAAGAGAAAATTCAGTTGTTAGCAGGACCATAACCTGCGAGGTTTTGCTATTCCAAACACACCGGAGGCCGCTTTAAGCTGATTGTGTGGGCATAACCTCCTTGTTGGCCTAGGTCAAAAAATCAGGCCAACAAATAGCGCTAGAAGGAGGGCCTATTAATGTGTAATGGCAGGTGAAACTAATGAAAATTTTTCAACTAGTCAACATCCTCCAGAGGTCAGCAGATCACCATTTATAGAAACTGTTAGGATCATCCTCGAACGTGATCCTATCACATCTCCATTTACTCCTGAACAAAGCACTCAAACTTTAGAAGAATCACGACATATCCTTACTAGAGCATACGCTAATAAACTTGGTGTATCTCCAATAGATTATGGTCTACCTAGACAATAGCGACATAATCTGCCATTGACCATAGTTACTCAAAATTTGGAAGTAGTTGATAGCACTCCCTGTCATCAGATTGAAAGTCATCAAAGGAAAACTTTTCAAACAAACACTTCTAGAAGACAAACTGTAGAAGGCGGTTTTGATCAACCTCCTTATCCTCCTGAATCACCACCTGATAATCCAAGATCATCCAATTCAGGAAGTTCTTCAAGTTCAGAAAGAAGTCTTATGGCAGGAAACGTACTTGTGGGCGGAGGAGGCAATCCTCCACCTAATCCACGCAATCCACAACTCCCTTGGCTAAGAACAACTGCTGTAGCTGTCCCTAGCATACAACATCCTTTGCCTAAACACTCAGATAAACTTCTTCCTAAGTTTAACCCACATGACAAAGAACCTACACAGGTGCATGTGGACAAATTCATGTTAGTTGTTCAAACCTTGAACATCCAGCATGAAGATGTAGTTTGTCATTTGTTTCCTTTAAATTTTGAAGGAAGAGCTTCTACTTGGTATTTTTCGTTAGTACAGGGATCAATCACAAACTGGGGTGAATTTAATAAAGCCTTTTTAGATAAATTTGGGGAAGATAAAACACCTACTCTTTTAGCCCTAGAGTTATCTAGGATTAAAATGGAGCCTAAAGAAAGAATCAAAGATTTCAATCAAAGTTTTCTGACATTAAAAAAAAATTTCCAATTGCTTCTCAACCACCCAAAGATATAATAATTGAAAATTATACGTCAGCTTTACCAAAATATTCTGGGATGTTCATTAAGAGAGCTGGGAAAACAACGTTAGTACAAAATTTTGAGGAAGCCGTCGAGAAGGAGTCTATGTCCTATGAACCAGATAGAAGTGGGAAATATGATACTTTTCCTCGTAGGAAGACAAAAAAACTCAATTCAGAAAAAGACAAAGCATTTGATATAGAACAACTGCAAAATGCTATTCGGACATTAACCAATGAAGTTGTAGGATTAAAGAAAACCAATTCTGAAGCTTCTCCTTCTATGGGATATTTCAGAAATCAGTCTAGACAAAACCCAAATACAAATAATAAAAATACACCACCTGACATAGCAGATAATGAAGAGATTTTTAATACAATTCGAGCTATTTTATCTTTATCTGAAACTCCTTCTAATCAAGAAATAACTAAAAAATGAAGAAGAAGAGGAATCAGAAAATGATGAAGAATCGGAGGAACCTTAACAAGTTAACGGTCATTTCTGGGACAGTCTTGTAAAAGAATACGAGAGTAAAAGTCCGCCTACAGGTCAACATGCCTATAATACTCGTAGTAGAGAATTCACAAACATTCCTGGAGCTTCGTCAAGTTCTACTACAAATAATGACAACAATAATTCACAACCTAATAAACAAACTCAATCCAGAAAACAAACTCAATCAACCAAAATTACCCAACCTATTCAAAGTGATTCAAAATTAGATTTACAATATGATATAATTGAAGATTTAAAGAAGAGACGTGCAAACATCAGTATGTACGACCTTCTTTAAATCTACCTAATGCCTAATAGTCATGTTATAAATCCTTCCATGAGTTCAATTATTCCTAATGCAAAACAAAATGTTGCTGCAAACAGTTTTAATAATGATTCAACAGTAACTAAAAAGGGAAAAGCAACGGCTGGCAAATCCTCGATTATAGGTAAGAATTCTAAATCAACCACACCTCCATTCTTACTTACCTTTGAGATTTTTAATAGGAATGTTCATAATTGCATGGTAGACTCCGGAGCATCCTCCAATGTGATGCCTTTATTAGTATGTAAGAAGTTGAATGGGAAATATATTCCATCAAATTCACAAATAAATCAATTGGAAAGGACAAATGTGAAGGTCATAGGGGAAAATAAATATGTCTTAGTCAGGATTGCTTGTAACCCTTCAGTTTATCAAATTATAGATATTCTTGTTGCAGATATTCCTGATGCATATGAGCTATTTTTAAGTAGCGATTGGTCTCAACAATTGAATGGATTCTTTGCCATAGACTGGTCAACACTATGGTTACCTAAGAATGGAAAGTCAAACCAGATAAAGATAAATAGAGAAAGATATATGAAACATACTGTCACAGAACTACATGATCCTAGTGAACCTGTTTTATTTTAAAATTGCATTATGGGGAATTACATGTATGAATTGGGATTTGGTAATTTTAAAGCTAAAAATTCTGCCTTTTCTGAAAATAAACAGCAATCAGAAATTAGAAATGTGACATCTATTTCTCCTAACTCTTCATTCAAGGAAATCGTCAATGATGTAGATAATCTTAATATTGTAAATATTATAGAAAGCAAAGTAGTTTTTAATAGTTCTATTTGGACTTTATATTTTGATGGTGCGAAATCTAAAGAAGGAGCCGGAGCTAGTTTCCTATTGATGGATCCTCAGGGAAATAAAACATGTATAGCTTGTAGGATGGAATTTAATTGCACAAACAATACTATGGAATATGAAGCTTTAATATAGGGTTTGAAAAAAGCAATTGATTTGGACATCAAAGAGTTAATTGCATACAGTGATTCCGAAATCATCGTCAGACAGGTTCGTAACTCCATTCACTGCCTATCTGAACATTTACAGAGTTATCAACGAGAGCTATGGAACCTTATTTCACATTTTGATGCATTTAACATAATTTATGTTCCTAGAAGTCAAAATCAAGAAGCAGATTTATAAGCAAATGTAGCATCAAAGTTAATCCCATCAAAAAATCTTACACCATATTTCTTTTCAGTTGAATTGTTTTTTAGGCCTTCCATACCAGATAATATTTTTAATTGGTGTGTATTTGACAATGATGTATAGGTGCTGAATTTTCTGATCAACGAGGATACCTTTAAAGATTCAGTCATAGACAAAGTAACTCATGACAAAAATCTGTGGGATTTTTCAGTAATAAATGATTTTTGTTCAGTTGAAAAAGCTTTCGAAAAGGTAAAACCAGTCCCTAATTCAGTACTAATATTAGAAAATTTCTTTGATTTGCAGGATAAATTTAGAGCTATCCCTAATTGTAAAACTAATAGCTCTTGAATGAGGTATGAAACCATAAATTTAGGAATAGAATTAAATCCCCAAACTATAAATTTAGGAGTACATTGCAACCCCGCAGAAAAAACAACATTTTTAAAATTATTTAAAGAATTTAAGGATGTCTTTGCTTGGACATATGATGACCTGAAAACCTTCAACACACAAGTCATGCAACACATAATTCCAATTAAACAGGATTCAAAACCTTTTCAACAAAATCTAAGAAAATGTCACCCGTCACTAGAACCGATAATTAAGAAGGAACTAAATAAATTGTTAGCTACCAAAATTATTTTTCCCATCAGGCATACTCAGTGGGTAGCAAAATTAGTTCCAGTCAGGAAGAAAAATGGGGATATGAGGTTATGTGTACATTTTAGAAATCTGAATAAGTCTTCTGAAAAGGATAATTACCCAGTTCCTCCCATGGAACAAATTATTAGAAAGGTGTCTGGGGTTGAGATACGATCACTCCTTGATGGTTTCTCAGGGTACAACCAAATATTAGTTTTCCCAGATGACCAATTGAAAACAGCTTTTAGAAATCCATTAGGAACATATGCTTACCGCAAGATGCCCTTTGGGTTAATCATTGCTAGAGTAACCTTTCAAAGAGTAATGGATATTGCTTTTAGAGGCTTAATTAATCATTCAGTTGTTGTCTATCTGGATGACGTTACTGTATATTATAAACATCGACCTGATCATCTTAATCACCTTAGAAAGGTATTTGAACGATGTAGAAAATTTGGAATATCCTTAAATCCTAAAAAAACAATATTTGCTGTTTCAGAAGGTATTTTATTGGGCTGTGTGGTTTCAAAACATGGAATCATGATTGACCATGAAAGAACCCAAGCCATTTCAAAAATAACTTATCCTTCTAGAAAGAAAGCAATGCAATCATTTCTTGGAAAAATAAATTTTGTCAGGAGATTAATTCCTAGTTTCTCCAAAATCATTCGTCCTTTGCAGAAAATGATTAAGAAAGACGCTATTTTTAATTGGGGACAAACTGAAAAATAATCATTTCAGAAAATTTTATAAGCCATTTCAGAAAATCCTAGCCTTCTAAGCCCAGATTTTAACAAAGATTTCATATTGTATACTTTTGCTTCTGATATTTCATATGCAATAGTTTTAACCCAATTAAATCAGCAAAATAACGAAGTACCTATCTCCTTTATGAGTTCAAATTTCAAAGGTGCTTAACTTAATTACCATGAAGTTGATAATCAATATTTTGTTGTTTTTAAAGTTGTTAAACATTTTCGACCATATTTATTGAAATCTAAAATGAAAATAATAGTCCCTTATTCCTCAGTCAAAAACTTGTTAGTGCAAAAAGATTTAGGTGAGAAAATAGCACCTTGGATGACAGCCCTTCAAGCATATGACTTAGAGATTAAACCCTCAATGATAGTCAAAGGTCAAGGGTTATGTAAATTAGTTGCTGAAGCTTCTCATTTACCTAATGATAAAGCTGAAACTGTCATTGATGAGGTTTTACTTACCAGAGAAATTTATTTTTATCCTCCACCACAAGATTCCTGGTACACAGACATAAGAATACTTCTGGAAACAGGAATTGCTCATGATTACCTAGAACCAAGAAAGAAAAGAGCACTTAGATTAAAATATGCTCCTTATTTATTAATTGATAATGTTCTCTTTCAGAGATATTCAGACGGAGTATTGCTTCGATGTCTAGACAAAGATGAAATAGACGTAATTATGAAGGAGTTACATTCTAGACCAGCAGGAGGTCATTTTGGTGGAGAAACTACTGTGCATAAAATTCTTAGGGCTGGCTATTATTGGCCTACCTTGTTTCGAGATTCCTATGCTTTTGTTAGAAGATGATAGAATGTCAACTTACTGTGGGAAGGGTTAAGAAACCCACTTTTCCTTTACAACCTGTTTCAATAGAAAGACCCTTTCAGCAATGGGGTATTGATATAGTAGGGCCAATAAATCCTCCCTTGTCTAAGCAACACAAATATATAATAACTGCAATTGATTATTTTACTTGTTGGGCAGAAGCTGCACCATTAAGGTTTGTAAATACCAATCAGGTTATATTATTTTTAGAATCCTTTATCATAACAATATTTGGTGTTCCAGATTCCCTCGTCTTTAATAATGCTTCATATTTTTCATCAGTTGAGTTAACTCAATTTGCCTTGGAAAAGGGAATAAGAATCAGATATTCGGCTAACTACCATCCTCATGGAAATGGTTTAGCTGAATCAACAAACAAAAATTTATTGAAAATCCTCAAAAGAACTATTTCAGTTCACCATCGAGATTGGCATACAGAATTAGTCAATTCCCTTTGGGCGGACAGAGTAACTCCTAAGGCTACGATAGGTAACTCACCCTTCTTCTTAGTGTATGGAACTAAAGTTATTTTACCACCAAATTTATTCTTACCTTCATTGTAGTTAGCTCAGTCTGTTCAAGATGAAGAGTGTCCAGCAATGGAAAAGAGAATTAATACTCTGCTAAAGCTTGAGGAAGAAAGAGAAATGTCAAAACAACACTTTACAAAACATCAACAAATTGTGAAGTCTTGGTTTGACCAATCCTTTAGTTCCAATCGAGAATTTCGGGTGGGAGACTTAGTTTTAAAATGGGATAAAGTTCATGAGGAAAAAGGAGATCATATTAAGTTTCAGAAACTTTGGTTAGGTCCCTTTGTTATTGCTGAGAAGATAGGTCCAAGTACCTTTTGATTACAAACACTTGAAGGTCAGTTTGAAACATTCCCAATGAATGGACTGATCCTGAAAAAATATTTCTGTTAATATTTTTGGTCTTAAAATGTATATAATTTGTTTGTTGTTTGTAAATAAATCTATATTTTTGTATATAAACTAAATTATAGTCCATAGAATTTAAGGATGATGAGAAATTCATAAAACTTTTGTAACTTTCAAACATCATTCTGTTATTTCAGCTAGTTCTAAATCTGTTAATTAAATATTTCAGACTGTCAACTTTTTGTATATAATCAGTCAACAATGTTTAGTTAGTAGCTGAAGAAATAAATGTAAATAAATAAATCTTCTAGTTAAAAAAAAAAAAACAATCAGTTTGCTCATGACCTTGAAAATTATGGTACTAGACTGAAATCTTTTAAAAAATTGTTCAGGATGATCAAGGTTTCTTAAATATATAAAAACCTATCATTATTTTATTTTTAAGCGTTACTCAGATTATTCCTCACCTTTTTATTTTCTTATTAAATGTCTTTTTCGAAGCTTGTACTTTTGAAAACCTCTTACAGATCTCTACCATCAGTCTTCAAAAGTATTTACAATCTGAAAACTTTTTAGGATTTGTTCCAGTCAATAAAATGCTAAAATGAGAGATGAAAGGTATTAGTAATAAGCCGGTTTGATCAGAATCACAAATATCACTAGTATGACATTATTAGGAAACTAGTAATGGCTTTTGGTTTAAAAACCAAAAAATAAGGGGTCTCATCACGAGCCAGCTGATTCATTTTCTCGTGATATTAATGACCGACATTACTATTTGGTCACCATGCTGGGTAATGATCTCTCATTTTATAAAATTTAAAATATGAAAGTGAACAAAGAAAATATAAATTTTGATTGAAGAATAGGAGGTCTCATCATGAGCCGGCCTAATCATGATCATCAGTGTTGTCTGGGATAACTTCATTTCTGATCACCAGGATGATGGCTTTTGATTTAAAAAATTAAAAGACAAGAGGTCTCATCACGAGCCGGCTTGCTTATTCCAGACAGTTCTCATGAATGATACTATCACATTGGGATACCATACCTAGATAGTAGTCTTCAGTCAAAATTATTTTTTAAAGAAAAGAAAACCAAACAAAAGGAAATTATTATGTTTATGGAACAGATTCTGGAAAGTTTTCAGAAAAGTAAATTTCTATATCCTATACTGATGGTGCAGGTTATTTTTACTATGAAGTACTTTGTTTCGATCAGGATATTTTTAAGTTTATCCCTAACTAGATCTCTGTTTCAAAAGATGGAATATTTCTGAGTTATCCTTATGAATATGAATAAAAATAATGGTTTTTATTTAGATAAAGAATTTTTTATTGTTTTTAATGAGTTTTAAGATTTTGTTTATATCATTTATAAGTTGTATGAGCAAAGATAACTGGTTCACCCATATTGTCGCCATTTGTTGGAAGTCAACAACAATCCCTTCATTTTTCATTAAGATGAAGGGAGATCAGCTCTCTTTTATGATTTACTTTTAAAAGATTATAGAAGAGTGCCTTCAGAATCTTCGATTCTGAAGGTACTCTCAATTATAGAAGAGTCAAAGGACAACATTTTCATAGTTTTGATAATTAGCAGCTATCAGTTTCATAGATTTTTATATAATCAGTTCTATCATTAATTAATCTATCTGATTATATATGATTTAAAAAATTTAAAGAGATAGTATGCTAATTGGGGTTCAACGAAAACACATTTTGAATTTGTTTGAAGCTGGTTATTGATAAGATATTATAAGTTCTTAAAACCATGGAACTAAAGGTAACTTATTAAATTAAAACTCTTATTAGACCTAAAAGTTCACATTTCATATGTAACTTAAAAATCTTACCATGACTTTGTAAAATGGTGTATATATATAGCTAGTAAAAAGAAAATAAATGAGTATCATTTTGACATCTTCATATGTTATAGTATTATATCTTTGTATCCTATCAAATTTGATTTGGGAGATTAATAAATGGGATTTTGTAAAGTTTTAGAAGTATATTTCAAAGTGAGACTTTATGTATATACATGGCTTAAGTGTTAATTCAGATCATTAGTTAGTTGTAGTGCAAAACATTAGGGTTTATGGTTTTGGCACTATATCATCATATTAATAAACGCAACCACCTTTCACGTATAATCTGGAAGAGATCATTAATTGACCATTTTATGAGGATACATGACCCATGTGTCAAATAATTAACACCTGTTACTTGGATCGCTCCGTTGGCATGAAGATTTGGCTAACACCTTTCGTTTTGATTGATAGTTGTGAATGAGTTAATGAATCGTATCAGCAGGATTTAATGTTGTATATGACTGATAACCATTTTATTTCATAACGTTGTATGAGCTCATCATGCTCATTGTGTGTAATCAATGTCTCGATTTACGATTCATCAATCAAATGATCCCTGATATGTAGAATTGGTTAATATTTACAGTTAGTCGTGGTTAGTCATGCATTTATCATAGCAAAACGCAGGTTGTAGACTTCATCATCTCTAAATTCGGTTAAAATGGCCACACTTGGAGCCTTCATCTCTGTCAGGAATGAAGCATGTGAGGATTTGATGTTTCATATCATGTCTTTTACCTGGGTGCCTATCCCTTCCCTCTTCACTACTCCATTCATTCCATTTCGTAATCAGGATAGTGGTGAGGATGCCATGGATCCGGTTAGTCCTTTTGAAATCTCAGGGTCAGAGCTTATTGAAGCTGATGAGAAAGTTGCCCTTCTATTTTAGAAGATTGGATGGGGGCATTTCTTCAGGAGCTTTAGTGGCCATAACACGGAGGTGACCAAACTGTTTTCTTTGAGTTTTAAGGAAAACGTAGCACAGATTGGGGATTTTCAGTTTATCATTGGTGAAGACAAAATTGCAGAGGCAACGAAGCTCCCACAAACTGGAGAACGGTGGTTTAAGGGTATGAAAGTTAATAAGAAGAAGTGTCGGTCCTTGTTGTTGCCATTGCCAGCTAGTGCAAAACTAAAAATTGGGGTTTCGGTCAGGTTTCTGAAGCCAGAATGGCGAGCATTCTATGATATTTTGGTCAGGTACATGTCATGCGATGGACGATTTTATCACCTACATTATTATCACCTAATACTCCCGTTAGCATTAAAAGGCTGTAAACTTAATCTATCGTTTTATCTTTGGCAAAGTCTAAAAAAAATGTCGCATTCGGTTCAAAGTTTTTGTAATCCTGATAGAAGTCTATTTCATCATGGTTTAGTCAAAATTATAATACAGCATCAGCTGTCTCTTAATGGAAAATCGTGGGATGAATTTTTAATTGAATGTCAATTTGGTCCGACTCAATATAGGCCAACCCCTCCCCCAAATACCCGTAGGAAAGGAAAGGCTACTGTAAAATCCAATGTTAGTAATGTTTAAGAGGCTGAATCAAAGGATAAAGAGCTTCAGGAATCCAATCCACCCATAAATACTGGTATCAGTGATGATGGGGTCGCGAATGTAGCTCCCTTGTACTCTGAAGAAACCTTGAACCAATCTCCATCTGACAAATGCTGTAGTGCACCTGCAAAGATAGATGACAAGTTAACCAAAGATGACAATGTTAACACTGTTGATTATAAAAAACCCTCTAAGCTGAATACTCCTCGTAAATATGGCGATGAGTCTATGCATAAATTAGAAAAACTAGCCAAGGTATGCTATGATAGAGGGGGTTTTGAATCAAAAAATCTTGTGTCTGATCGTACGAGAAGGATTACTAGGAGCATGAATAATACACCTACAGCCTCTGCTCCTATGAATACTCAACAGAGTACTCAGCCAATTATTTTCCATGTTGAGGACGACATTCCATCGTTAGTCCCCGAAACTACTTATATGGATGAACCTACTCTGATAAAAAATAATAGTGCAAAATTGGCCAAAGACATTCCAGAGTTAGGTAAGACAGAAGTTGCTCCATCATGTATGGACGCCTATGGTTTAGTCTCCAAGCCATCTCTTGTGAGCTTTCCATCACCTATTCAAAACATAGATTCTTCTCAGGTAGCACATTCATGCCATGACAAGGAGGAGGAAACTCTCCAACAAGTCCTGGACAGGGTATACGAGACTAAGATTATAGAATTGAAAGATGAACTTAAACAGTATCAATCTAATGCAGCTTTGATAGAGGTGGAAAATAAGACGTTCAGGGAGGAGTTGTTGAATTGGATTAACGGGTGGAAAGAAATGAACATAAAAAATAACCAATATAAAAAGGAGAAAAAATCAATGATAGGTACAAATCAACATCCGCTTGAACAAGTAGAAAAACAAAAGTTAGTGATCATCAGGCTTAAATCCAAACTAACCGAAGCCAGAAGAGTGGTTGATCTACAAAATAGAACCTGATGATTATTTCCATTTTCAGTTACATGGTTTGTTTCTCTGTCAACAGGTAATAAATTTTTTTTTGTGAATGCCTGTAAAATCGCAGATTTTACAGGCACACATATAAATTATGGTTTCTTTTGTTATTTCTGTTATAATTGATTTTAATAAGATGCTTTTGTTTGTTTAAAATAGGTGGGAATTTCATCTCTATCCTCTACAGTTTTAGGACGTTTCTAATATTCTGGATTTCAGTTGGAAGAAGTGGATGTTTATTAAAGACTGGAATTTCGACACAGCCACGAATTTTCCAGTTCCTTTAAAAAAGCAAATGTTTTAGGCTAGTTTTTTTTATTGTTATCTCCTAGTGACAAGTGTCTGATCAAAAGAGATTCGATACTCTTTGATAGTGATAGGATCCCTATAATATTGCATTTAGCATTTATGGGAAAACTGGATCGAAAGACTAGTAGTATTATATAAGCTAGTAATTTTTATGAGATGCGGATGGAGTGACTAAAGAAAAACATATTGGAAATATTATTTTGATACTAGTTTTGTTCCTGGATGAAGCTTTATCTTTGGATATGGGATGTGACTAGAAATCTCCAAGTTGATATCGTGACTGGTATTATTTTGGATATTTTTTTTTTTAGTATATAATCTTTTGTTTTAAATACCAATACAATATACTTGGTTATGCTTGTGTTTATGGATCAATATTACACTTTGTCAAACATCATATTGTATTTGAATTAATATATTACTATGCTTGAATCAATTAGTGTTTCTACTTAGAATTCAAGATATAATGATATATATATTCATGTTTGTTTGATCTCTTTTGTATTTTTGCGAAGATTTCATACTGAACATTATTTCTTATTCAAATATATAATGTTGGTAATTAATTATTAATTGATTAGACATTTCATAAAATTCGAAATAATTTTTTATTTCAGTTTCTATGTCAAGTTATTTTATAGCAGAATGATTTAGTGTAGATGATCTAAGTATTTTTATTTAGATCTTACTCAGTATCTTTCTGTTTATCATATTATTAATTAATAATTAAGATAATATTCAAAATCGCTCTCAGCTGAGATATGATAGATAGAATCGTTAAGATAGTTCAATTATTATTATCCTTAGGATAACCTACATTTAACAGTTGTTAAATAGTATTTTTATAATTTTTAAGTAATTTTAATAGTCTTTTATATTTAAACCCCCCAAAAACGAAGACTTTCCTTAAGAAAGCAATTGTAGGATAACATAGGTAATAGAAAACTAATTTTAGGATTCATTTAAGTAGAAATAACCTTAGGATAGACTTTCACTGAATTTTAGTCTCTCCTTAAGAGAAAATTTAGTTGGTAGCAGGACCATAACCTGCAAGGTTTTGCTATTCCAAACACATCGGAGGATGCTTTAAGCTGATTGTGTGGGCATAACCTCCTTGTTGGCCTAGGTCAAAAAATCAGGCCAACACAGCTCTAGTAAGTAATTGTTAAGTGAGGATGACATGTTGGAGTATGATTCAAGTGAACGAAAGAATATAAATAGAGAGTGAGCCTCTCTATTTATCACACACACACTCACTCATTGGGGTGCATAAGTGAAAGGGAAGTTGTTGGGACAAGAGAGACACTACTGCTGTCAAGAGATCATCTTTATGTTTTCAGGTTTTTCTTTTGGCACTAATTCTATATCCGAGGAATTTGCGGCGTTTTATCCTTTATGGTTTCTCTGAGAAAAATTCTTTGTGTCTCTTGTCTCTTTTGTTTATTGCTATGCATTTTATTCTTTCAGTTAAAGATCCTAAGATCATAATGCTAACTTGAATGATAAAAATCTAACATGGAATTAGTGCTAACCTGAGAAGCAGAAATTATGCAGCTACATAAGCTAGGGCTTCTTACCTTTTGGGTCTCTCTCCACAATCCATTAGCAAAAGTATGCTAGGCCGACTCTCCATTGAAGGGTGCATCTTTCTGTCGAAGTGAAATTCGATTCCGAGCATTTTCAGTTTTTGGGGTGGGAAATTAGGGCTTCTTACAGAAGAGGAATTTTTGAGTGAGCCCAACATAGGATTTCTGTCCTCATCAAAATATAATTTTAGAGACCTGGTTTGATATTTTTGGTTGGGTGAAACTCCAGGAAATTCAAACCCTAGTTTGACCCCGAGCTGGAAAAACCCAAAATACTAAAACTGATAAGTTTGGGTACATTTGCTATATCACAGGATTGGAGAAGGCTCAAGAGCTGAAACTTTCACAAGCCGAATATAAAGCCATGATTACACTATTTCCAAAATTCAGCCTCTTATTCGCTATATTCTAGGCAATACAATCCCTCCAAGTTACAGTTCCAGGCTCTTCCAGGATTCATCCCTAAACATGACACTTGGGGAGAATTGCTATATCTTGGGCTACAAAGGTCCAAATGAAATTCCTAAAAATGTTACATAAAGTGAACGGACTTTAATTTTTGTGGTTTGATTTTCAGACCCATAATATGAAACAATGACACGTTCTAGTCCATACAACTTCACTGTTCTGAACAGTCCTGTAACAGGTCAGCTTGGGAAAATGATCATAAGTCCCAATTGGTCAAATCAATTCTGATTAAACATGTGTTGCTGAAACAAGAACAAGATAGGATGCCTTAGTGCAAATTTTTAGACACATAGGAGCAAAAATTTTGGATATACCGTAGAAACAATATCAGGCATTTCTACAGAAGAAATTGGTAAACTAGGGCTTCCTCTTCGGGGAGCCTCCCTCCACTGTTTTCATAAAAGGAGTACATTGGACCACTCAAATTGAAGAGATATATAGTTTTATCCAATTATATCTGGAATATTCCAAGTTTTGAAAATTAGGGTTCTCTGACAAACCCTAGATCAGCCAGCTCCGGAACCAGGACAGACACCTCAAATCGGTAAGATCTAATCTTTTGCTATTTTCATTTAAGGTTCTCATTTCAAAGTGATCTATCACATCAGCTTTATGATAAGCTTGGTGAATTTCACAAATTCCAAGCATGGAAGTATATGATCTCTTTGAAGAAAATGAATTGGACACCTACATAAGTAGAGAGGTTCTAGTTCCAGAGGGAGATGAGGCTAAAATCCTTCCACCAGAAGAACTTGGTCAAGACCAAGAAGATCATTGTTGATTCAGTCACAGATCAACTTGTACCACAAGTGTCTCCCCTAAATAGACTGAAAGAGATGTTTGATTCATTTACCAAGCTATTTGAAGGGAATAACATAAATCAGAATATTACTTTGAGAAACTAGTTGAAGAATGTGAACATTTGGAATGCGGAGACCATACAGTCATACTTTAGAAGGGTCTCTCAAATCAAAGAACAAATTGAAGAGGTAAAAGAAGAAGTGAAGAATGCAGAAGTGGTGATAGCCACCTTGAATGGCCTCCTAGGATCATGGGATTCCTTCATGCAAGGAATGTGTTCTAGAAGAAAGTAATTACTTTCAACAGACTCTGGGAAGAGCACACACAAGAAGAAGAAGATCGACTCATAATAAGAGAAGAGAAGATGGGAGCAACAAAAGATCAATATCCTACCATCAAAATAAGATCCCTCAAGCAATGAGGAATATGAAGGAATCAACTCTTGAAGAAACTCTTATCCATCTTAGCATTTGGATAAGAAATGATGAATGAAGAATATGATGAAACTGAAGGCCCAGGAAGGAGTCTACCCACGAAACAAATAAAGATAAGTATTCAATTGTCATTTCATGATATTGTTTTATTATGCATTTGTTTATATTCAAATGATGTATTATGCATGATATAATGTTTTCATTAATGATAGTATACTACTAATATGCATGTGATGGGTAAGTAGCTCATGGTTCTATACAACTCTCCATTGGCACTTATCTAGAATGAAACCTCTTTGCTGACATATTGGATTAGTGGACAATCTCAATGTTGTCCTGGTGGAGATGGAAGGCATCTAGAAAAGTTTCTGTGAGATATGGATGAATGTTGTATTGGCTAAAATAGTTGCATGATCATATATTTATGCATAAGAATTTTCCATTATGAATATTCCTTATAAAATGTTTCTAACCATACAAATGTATTTGAATTGTAGGAAAAATCGCATACATAATCACCTATAAGAAAAGAAGAATGAGACTTGTTCCGAAGAGCCAGTGACGACAGTTCAAAGATGAAGAATAATATGACGAATATAGTGACATCATTGATGCAGAACCTTCCATCCATGAAGAAGGAACCAAGAAGAAAGGGAAGATTGGTTCAAGAAGAATGATGTCTAGGATGCAATATCGATACATGAAGGGAAGTTCGTAGTTCCATCATGTAGTAGATGGAAACATCGTGGGATACAAGGAAATATTCATACCACGAGGATTCTCACAAAAAGAAGGCATAGAATACGAAGAGAAATTTGTAGCCAGTGGGATTTGAGACACATGACAAGCAGAATCATGTGTGCAAATGAAAGAATGCCTTGTACAAGTTCATAAGAAACCCATGGGATAACACATACATGATGAGCTTGATGAAGATCTTAACCTTTGCTACAAGGTTGATAAAGGATGATAAGATCACAGATGGGTGTGAGAAGAACGCTTTCAAAGATAGAAGATCTCTGTATCCAATAACCCCAGATGGATACATAGAATATTAGTAGAAGAGGAAGCTACTTGTCACTCTAGTACAGAATGTTTCAGTTCATAGAGTACGGAAGATAGAGGGAGTATGATGCTTTAGAGGGAGTGACTGTAGAAGATCCTGAGGTTCGACATAATACTACAGGATCGATAGATTACAGGTGACTCTAGGATTTACTAAGAGTAAAGTAGATTCCAACCTTTACTTCAAGGTTGAAGGCGGAAGACCAGTGATGCTCCTGTTATGTGTTGATGCACTATTTTTTAGGCATGGAGGTGTGGCAGAATGCGGATGGAATCTTCCTCGGAGAAGGGAAGTATGCAGTAGAGATCCTGAAGAGGTTTGGGATGATGGAATCCAAGGCCATGACCACACCTATGGCATCAAATATGAAGCTATTGAGTGATGCTTCACCAGAGATGGTTGATGCTGTGATGTATCGTCACATGATTGGGTCCTTGATGTACCTAATGAATACGAGACCATATATTTGATTTGTTGTGAACACATTGAGACATGTTCACCTGATTGTTGCAAAGCATGTAGTGAGGTACCTAAAGGGTACAATTGATTATGGGCTCATGTATGAGGAAAATCAAAAGATTAACCTGGAAGGTTATGTTGATTTAGATTGGGAAGGCAGTGCCATCAATAGGAAGAGCACTTTAGGGTGTCTCTTCAGTATGGGATCAGGTGTGATCTCTTGGTTTAGTAGGAAGCAATCTTGTGTGAGACTAAGTACAGCTAAAGCAGAGTATGTCATAGCATATTCATCTAGTTGTGAGGCAGTATGGCTAAGGAAGCTGCTATCTTATTTATTTGATCTCTAGTTGGATGCTACTTGTATATATTGCGACAACCATAGTTTTGTGAATTTTTCGAAGAACCTGGTATTCCATGACAAGTCGAAGCATATCGAGATAAAGTATCACTATATAAGGGATATGGTGTAGAGAGGAAAAATGAAGCTCCAGTATGTTGCTATGGACGAACAGATAGATGATGTGTTGAAAAATCCATTAGCTACAGTGAAGTTTGAATACTTTAGGGAGAATCTTGGTGTTCTCCAGATCGAGTTTCCATCCAAAGGGAAGTGATGAGTCCATCAGCCATTCTAACATGGTGAGAGGATTGGTTCCTTCCATGGTCAGATGTAAAGGCTGAGCCATTCTATCATGGTGAGAGGATTGGTTCCTTCCATGTAAGATATGAGTGTTGAGCCATTCTGATATGACTGTAGGATTGGTTCCTACATGATTAGAGATAAGGGCTATTCCCATTCTCCCAATGGAGGTACCTGGTCAGTTACCAGGAAAGCTCAGTTTGGGACTAAGAGCCATTATGATATGACTATGGGATGTGTTCTCACATAATCATATATGAGTGCATGGCCATTCTGATGTGATTGATGGATGTGTTACCACTTGATTAGATATAAGGGTTGTTGCCATTCTTTGAATGGAGGCACCTGGTCAGTTACCACAAAAGCTCAGTTTGGGACTAAGGTCCATTCTGATATGATTGTGGGATGTGTTCTCACATGACCAGATGTGAGTGCATGGACATTATAATGTGATTGAGGGATGTGTTCCCACTTGATCAGATATAAGGGTTGTTTCCATTCTCTCGAAGAATGGAGGCACTTGGTCAATTACCAGGAACCCTCAGTCTGGGACTGAGAGCCATTTTGACATGGTGAGAGGATTAAGTTCCTTCCATTGTCAGATGTGAGTGCTGTGCCTTTTCATAGATGGTATTAGGTGTGTCCTACAATGCTGGTGATTGTAAGTGCTGGGCCTTTCCAACAGGGTTGTGGGATGTGTTCGTGCATAGTCAGATGTGAGTGTTAGGCATGCCTTTCTAACATGGTGTTGTATGTGTTCCTCTCATGGTCAGATGTAAGTGTTGGACAGGCCATTCTGACTTAGGGTCAGATATAAGCACTGAAGAATATCTACATGGAGGCTAGGCCTACAACAAACATGAAAAAGGGTAGAACTTCCTATGACGAAATCATGAGATAGCACCTGTGATGATGATCCAGATTGAGTGACCATCCAGATCCAGTGATCATTCTAACTTAGGGTCAGATATAAGCACTGAAGAATATCTACATGGAGGCTAGGCCTATAACCAACATGAAAAAGGGTTGGATCTGTAGAACTTCCTATGATGAGAAGGATCATGAGATAGCACCTGTGATGATGACCCAGATTGAGTGATCATCTAGATCCATTGATGATGATCTAGATCAAGTGATAATCCAAATCCAGTTATGACGATATAGATCGAGTGATGATCTAGATACAGTGATGATCTAGATACAGTGATGATGATCCAGAGCGAGTGATGCTCCAGATCGAGTGATGATGATCTAGATCGAGTGATGATCTAGATCCAGTGATGATGATCTAGATCCAGATTAAAATGACTTGAAGATGAAGATGACGAGAACTAAATGATGATCCAGATGATACAAAGAAGAAGACTTGTGCTGATAAATCGCGTCAAGAGAATACCTTCCTAGTTAAGAGGGAGTGTTGATGTAATTGTAACTTCGAAATGTATTCACCTATATATCGTATGTATTGTACCCTGATGTTTATTCTGGGAATTTTCTGTAATGTATTTGAGTCATGTCATGCCCCGATGTTCCTATCATGATATTTAATAATGTAAACAAGTCATGTAAAGTAATTATGGGTTGCCCTCCTATTGGTCAAGGGTTAAAGTCCCCGCAGTTGTGGGGCCCTAGGGTTATTAGACTATCCTAGAGAAGTCGACCGCAGGTGCGTCATTGTAAGTCGGGGAAATAGTCCCCACCATTGTGTTAAGGATAAGCCTCCTTGTTGGTTGGAGGAGTAAAATTCCCCATAAGTTGTGGGGAAATAGGGTTATTAGACACTCTTAGAGATGTCGGCTCTAGTAAGTAATTGTTAAGTGAGCCTGACATGTTGGAGTGGGATTCAAGGGAATGAAAGAATATAAATAGAGAGTGAGCCTCTCTATTTATCACACACACCCTCACTCATTGGGGCGCATGAGTGAAAGAGAATTTTCTAGGACAAGAGAGAGACTATTGCTGTCGGGAGATCATCTTTATTTTTTCTGGTTTTGCTTTTGGTGTTGATTCTATCTCTAAGGAAGTTGCAGGGTTTTATGCTTTATGGTTTCCCCAAGGAAAATTATTTGTGTCTCTTGTCTCTTGTCTCTTTTGTTTATTGTTGTGCATTTTATTCTCTTAGTTAAAGATCCTAAGATCATAATGCTAGCTTGAATTATAAAAATCTAACATGAGGATGATCTAACTAAATGTAATAGACTATTGACTTAGTATAAGTGCCTTCCAACTACCACCAACTTATGGAGGTTGCAGATGGAACTTGGAGTGGCTCCTATAATGTAGGGATTGGTCTCAAAGGCCCATAAACTAATAGATAAAAATGTAGTAAGTGGAATTTAACCTCAATATGTGTTCCCCACACTCTAGTGGTTGGTATCAGTGGACCCAAATGACACTGGTGGACCAAATGGAACCAAACTAAAATAAATTAATCCAAAGTTAGGCATGATTATCTAATGGACTGTAAATGGACAACCGAGGATTATATAATCCTAATATGGTTTTCTCTTTCTCTTTCTCTCTCTCAAAAATATCTCTTGAAAGTGAACAATGAATTGAATTTTCCTTTCCCTCCCTTTTTTTGTTTGAGTAACTTCCTCCTTGAGGTCAAAGGATCAACTTCAAACCAACTCCATGAGATCAATGGATCATCTCATTTCCTCATTAAAATTATCACATTTTAATTAATAATGATCTTTTAATACTCACCCTCATTAATGCTCATAAATTCACTTTTAAAAGATAAACTCAAACATTTACTTAAAAGGCCACTTTATCATAAAGTCATTATCACCTTTTAATATGCATAGGGACCACATTTAAAGTGTTCTTTTCCACCCCAAGGAAAGGGTGAACAAACACTTCCCTAGGTAAAAATAAACAATATCTAGACACATCCCTAAAAGAAAGGATTCAAAATTCCGAAACATATTAGATAATATGTGTCTTTAATTAACTTCTTGTCTTGCAACTTGCTCAACCCTAATTTTTACTCTTCACGCCAAAAAATTAATTCTTCCTTCTGTGACCATTTAGGTATACACCCTTAGTACTTAACAATATCCTTTTGTATATCCCACTTACACTTCGATACCTTCATTTCTCTTACCTTATGTTACACACAATTATCATCGCCATCATGTGTTAAGGCCTAAAACATAAAAAATTGACTTCAATCCCCAAAATGTGAAGTTAATGTTAGAATAATCAACCCATAGTATTTACCCACTTAGACATTATTTCATTTATTTTGTCTTATTTTCCTAGTCCATGAGTCCCACCATGTGCAAGTTGTCAATTGCCTATCCATAGAGGTTAAAATTGCCATTATTGACTCATGGAGCGCTTTGGAAAGTCCTGGGAATCAAATCTGCTTTATTCCTGGCCTCCTAGGTGCCCTTCTGCTTTTTTTTCTTTGTTGACTGCTTTTCCAGTTTTTAAAGAACATAAGGAAAGCTAGACTAGGTGAGGTGTGTTAAAAATCAGACCTCTGTTCACTTACAGATTTCGTCAAACACTTCATAAACCTTTGATATCAGGCCTCAACAGTAAACCGCATTCAAGCATATTAATTAACCATGCAAAGAAACTATCCTGTAGGCTGATATACTGTTTATAAAGCACATTTAGCAGTGGAAAAAATTAACTAACAGCAGACTGTAAATCACATTTAAACACAGTATTTTGGTCAAATAGACCCTGGAAAAACCCCCTCAACCCCTGGGGGAAAACCAGCATGCAGGAGAAATTTTATTGAGCTTGAGAAAAATATCAGACATCAATTTACAGTCAAAAATACAACTTATCTTGACCAACGCAAATAACCCAACAGGCTGCCTAAATTTCTGTGCATGAACTGTCTCGATTTCTGTGCTATTTCCTTCTCAAAAATGGCCGAAATGACAGTCTATATCAGTCCTCGATTTCTGTGCCAGAATGCCCTCGATTTTTGTGCCAAAACTTTCACAAAATCGTACTGTACGGACTGCATTAAATGCAGCCGTATGGCCCTCGAAAACTGTGCTCAAAACTCAGCCTGTACCTTGGGAAATGTGCTAGATTTCTTCCTCGAAATCTGTGCCTGATATTTTCTGGAAAAACGTGCCCAAACTGTCCTGGAAAACCTCGCTGAAAACTGTACTGTACTGCTGCAATAAATGAGGCCGTACTTCACCTCGCTTTCTGTGCACAATAAAAGCTGGTCGTACCTTCACCTTGAAACTCGAGCCAGCAGTTAATGATCTTGGTTTTCGTGCCACTGAAAATCACTCTCAGCTCAGTCTAGGAATTCGTGCC
>LPNX010845011.1:3851-32239 GCA_001517045.1 Pseudotsuga menziesii
TAGGACGAAAGTAAAAGCATAAGTGTTTTAGGTATGTTTCACCTAACGCCTTTTGGAAAATCAAACCTTTGCTTTTAATCACCTACTGTTCCAGGATAGAGCTTTAGGAGAGAACCAAGGATTTTAGATGTTCGACCTCGATGACAGCACCTTTCCTATGCACCCTCGTCTCATGGCCCGAGGTCTGAAAAGAACTACTAAAAGTACTACAAGTCTATAGAATTTTTTTGGTTTAGATTGAGAAATTTGTTTGAAAATCTATGATTTTGAAGAAATGTTATAAATCATTTTTGTGCATTTTTTTATAGTAATTTCTACCATAATTTATGTAATATATATAGATTTAGACTCTCAGAGTAATGATTAATTCTTCAACTTCATTGAAATTGAATTGAAACTACCCTAAAATGACAACTGAAAAATGTTGAAATGAAAAATGACAACTGGAAAATGTTGAAACTACTTTTTATTTGCTACATGGTTGTTTGTAATGGTCACCTATCCAATGTAATGTAGCTTTAACCTCTAGAAGTAGGTGATGCATATTTAAAATGACTTCATTGGTTGGTAGGTTGAATGATGGTTTTGAGATTCATTATATTTTTTTCCCACAAAACATAATTTTAAAAATAGAAACCAATTATATTTTTTAGATGTTGTGAAAGCATGCTAAAAAAATAGGTTTAGAGGATTTCTCCACACAAAACATACTCTTTCACACCTTACAAGCTTATTTGTAATTGATTCACAATTTTTTTCAAAAGCGTGAGCAAAGATTTCAAAACTATTGCAAAAAAACTCCTTGCAGACTTAGTTGTATATTAGTTTCTATCTTTAACATAAACTCATTGAAACTTAGCTAATTAATTTTATTGATGAAATAGAAACTTAGCTTATTCCCAACAAGGTTATGTTAAGATTGCCATAATACATGTTTGAGTTTTACTTTTACAGTAAGTACTATTTAAGATTACTGAATTTATTGAATATTTTGTAAAAAATAAAACTGTAAATTTATATTTAAGTTTAAAATATTTATTTATCATATTTTACTCAAATAACAATGCAACCATGTAAATTAAGACATGTATAGACATATAGAAGTGGAGTGGCAACTCATTTATGAGATTTGACATATAGCAAAAGAAAGAAGAAATGATATTTGTTAAAAATATCAAAGTATGTATTTGTTTATCAATTTTGAAAACAAAACAATGATGTAATAATTTTTTTATATGCATAATTTTGTGAAATTTTTTATTTTTATTTTTATGTTTTGTGTATTTGTATTTTTTTTAAGTTATATTTTTATATAATATTAATTTAGTATATAAATGATATATAAAATGAATAGGAATTAAGTTAATGGAGCATGTATATTAATAATAATAATTTTTTATTTAATATAAAAATGTTAAAACATAAATATTATTTAAAAAAATTAACGAAAATTAATTATTAAAGAGTAATATTTTTTACAAAACATTATTACTGATAGGTAAAATTTTAAATCAGATGTTTAAAAACAAATTCCAAAACTCGTTGGGAAGTACACCACAATGAAGAAAGCAAAACTCGATATTGGGTTGCTTCCAACTTGGTAGCATACGTTCACATGAGTGAGATCAAAGAAACTCTGCTAAAAAAATAGATCAAAACCCTAAAAAATAGATGATAACCCTATGAAGCTCTTACTTCAACATCATGCCTGAGTTGAATAAATATTCATTTAGCCCGTCGAAAGAATTCCTTGGCGCAGAACCAAATAATCAGCAACTGAGTAGTCCCCTGTTTTTTAATCCAGCCATGTTGGTTCTGTATACTCGTATAGAGTAAGGGGCTTGATACAAACCCGGACATCCTATTCTTCAAAGAGACTGACACCAGGTATAGGCCAAGAAACCTGAGTTGTTGTTGAAAGAGGCGAAAACAGACGACGTCAGAAGCATTGCTGAGATAATCCTTTGAGGAACAAGCTTAACAAAGTCTAGCAATAACAATAGTCGTTCCCTCTACTAATGGGTGATTCACAGAAAGAGTTGTCCCACAGAAATTGATGGACATATTGGAGATCCATCGAAGTTTCTCCAACAACAAATGCCCAATACAGTAACCTAAAGAATCTCACAAATACCATATAAACCTAAAGAATCCATAAACCTTTTATGATTAAAATATGATAAAAATACCAAAAATTTAACACATCTGAAAAATATGTATAAGAGACAGATGAGAGCAGGGATGTCATTCGACGATGAGCACGGTTAGACGTAACCGTCGCCTTTTTTTTCATTACTAAAAAAACATGTAAAATAGTTTAAACTGTCAAATTTGACTGGTGGAGTAGATTCGAAATTCCAAACCTGATTGAAAGAAACAAACCCTAAGAGTAGCAATTAGAAGCACAAATACAAAATATACCCTACTAATTCCTAGAGAAATTACTGTCTGAGTGCAGTTAATGGCTATTACCGGGGAGAAACTAACCAATCAGAAAAGGTACAGTAGGTTTGTATGGCAGTCATGGCGAGAGCAAGGAACCCACCGAGCGGAGCTATAAACTTCCAGCTGGAAAAATAGTCGACAAGTCCCCAAAATGTCCCAAATCCCCGAATCATCCTTCTGGTTTGGTCCTTGTATTATATCTTGCGATAGCTTTTCTCCAACACTTCCTCAAGTGCCCAAGCAACATTAACTTGAGAAGTATTGAGGAGGGCCCCTGCGAAAGAGTGATGCCTAATGCTGTTCCACATATTGACAATGGCGTCATCTGTTAAAGGGAAAGACTCTCGATATATCACATTATTTTCTCTCAGTAGCCGAACGTCGTCAGGCGACTGGATGAGGCAGCCCATCAGGGTAACGTAATGCGTCACAAACTTTGGACGGAATGCCTCATTCAACTCCAGCGCAACCATGTTTCTTAGGAACACTTCAGTGCTTAAATCCGTCGATACAGTGATCGCCGTAAGGTAGAGCGTGGGTGAGTATTTATTGACTCGGATCTTATCGCCGGCCATGGAGAACGATTTAACTTTAATCCCAGCCTTGTCCAACTGCCCCACACTGATTCCCTTCAGAATCTGCCGTTCAATGTTTGGATTTTTAATAAAAAAACGACAGGCCCATATAACAAGGTTTTCTAGAAATCTGTTCAACATTTGCAATAGAGTCCGATTTGCAGGCCTTTTGTCCTCCCCGGCACCATGCATTTGCAGGAATGGAGAAACGAATGTGTGCATACAACCCAACAAATGCGGCTCTTCATCGATATTCTTGATAAATGATTCACGCTCGTCATCAGTATAACTTATGATCTCCGGTGTCCGGAAAGGAGAGAATTCGCTGCAAGTCTTGTGCAACAGTAGATTGAAGTGTTGAAAACCTTTATGAAGTGTAAAGGCTTCTTTCACTTTCTCAAAAACTCCCTTCATGACATACAGCGGGATCTGATTCTCCAGCTTCATAACATCACACTTCATAGATGCTTGGAGCGTGCTACATAATCTAATAACGTCAGCATCCAAGCTGGGACTCTCGTGACGATTACCATTCGCGGACTGTGACAGATCTTGAAATGTAAAGAGCGTGAATAAGAAACTTAACAGAAAGGATGAATCTACGACCATCATAAGAGCGAAGTTGTTAGAGTAGTCGCATTTTATAGAAGTAGTAATTGGCCAATCATAGAAGCAAATAATCTCAGGGATCATCTGACCTATCATTTCAACTATGTTATTGAAGCTCTTACCACAATTATGCAGTTTATGCGAGATTTTGGCTGCGAATTTTCCTTTGAACGCCTCCGCGTTTGAAATTCTATAACCTCCGAGAGAAGAAGAATCAATATAGGCTTTCTCCAACTTCCAATGGTGGAGAGGGACGAGGGAGAAACACTGAGGAATATATGCCTATGGTTTCTCATTGAGCAGAGACTTCACTACGCGCAGAGTGTTAAACAACTTTGGTAGAGAATTCTGATCATCATTTTTAAGCATCTCTTTAATTTGTACAACCCACTCTTTCCGAAACACTAGAGATTCCGCCAGCTCCGATGGTACCACTTGCTATAACAGATGGCAATGGGATATAATTTTTATTTTTTTAATTTTATTATTATGATGTCGTGTTGCCACATGTCAACTCAAATCCAGATACCAAATTCCAAAGTTTACATCATCTTCTATCCACCAATAAGCTGTTTACAAAATAGTTTTTTAACAAAATTAAAAAAAAATATTTTACAAATCCCTAAGTTATACTTTGCAAAACAGATTTTAATTTTTTATACCTGCCTCAAAAGAGAGCAACTAATACAAAGTCAAAAGAGTTTGACTTGCAATCGATTACAATATACCTGCTGAGGCAGGTATAATAACAACGATTTTTTCAACTCCAAGGAAAACGTAAAACTATGTCCTTCTCTCATTATAAACAATTATAATTATAGAAAACATTAAAACTAATTAATAATAACAATATTAATTTAGTTTTTTAGGTTAGAATATTATTAACTACGAGACTATCTAGAAGGAAAGGAACTCCGGTTTTCGATCCCGCATTGACTTTTAGTACTTTGTAAATTTTAATTTTATTCCATCTCTCATTGCATAGTTTTTTAAAGTGTAATCTAAATATTTAACATTTTGCATTTTTTTCAAGGTTTATCTTTTTCATTTGTTTTTTACATAATTTTATTACATGGTTTTTAGTTTTTTTAAAGAGTAGTTTTTTTTTTAAAGAAGAAAAATGAAAGTTCCTTGATATTCATTTAAATCAAAGGTAACAAATACAAATCTATGATACAGAGTATCAATTATACTCTGTCAAATACAAAGATCCAGTCAAGAGGGTAATCAACAGTCCAAAGTAAAAAATAATCGGTAAAAAGTCCAAACAACACCCATAGCGGGCCAAAATCCACCCCCCTTAGAAAAACTTTTCACACACACCCAAAAAGCAAATATTGAGCCCTGAAGTTTTATCCAAGGGAACACTTAGGGGCAAATAAAGACCCCTCGAGAGCTAATTCAAAATAGATGCCATGGGTAAAAAACTCATCCAAAAGCAAAGGCATGGCCTTTTTTAGAAAGAAACATAACTCCAATCTTTACAAATAAAGATGAGTAAGCCCCAAAGTGAAAGAGATACTCATCCATTAGAAGAACATGATGGTATCACTCCTAATCAACTCTCCCTCCATCATTTCCAAACAGGAGAGTTTCCCCATCTCAAGTGTATGTGCTTCCTTGGATAAAGCATCAACACTTGAATTGTGCTCCCTGTATATGTGCAAAAAAATTAAAGAGAGGAAAGAGGATTTTAACTCCACAATGCGCTCACACCAGTGAACCAGATCTATCACATCCAAACAGGACTTCGAGTTTCCCCATTTTATCATAACTTGTGAGTCTCCCCAGACCGTGAGAGAGGGTAAGCTCATAGAAGCTGCAAATACCAGAAGTGACCAAAGAGCCATCAGTTCAGCCCATGTATTGGTGATGATTCCACAACCTAGTTTGGTCTGGAAGTAATGGGAAGTGTTGATGTGAAGAGTGAAACCTGAACCACTATCACTAGAAGTTGTTGCTCTAGCAAAGAAGCTCGAGAGGTAAGAAACCACCGGGGCAGGACTAATCTCTTGAGGAACATTTTTTTTTACCTCATCTAGAAAGGAATTAACAAGATCCAGAATCCAATAACTAACAACTTCCACCCTTGGCACAAATTCATCAAAAATAGCTCGATTCAGTGTATTCTAGATACACCAGATGTAAAATAAGGGTAAAAAAAACAAGTTATGAGTTTTTGTTGTCCAAAGATTTAAGTTCTCCAGCAGCGAGAGATCCGTCCAATTGATAATCATCTTGTGTTTGGTAGCTAGGTCAGACCTGACCGCCTAGGCAAAAGAACATGAGATGAATAAGTGATTCACTGTTTCAAGTGCATTCTTGCACAAGTAGCAGCGGTTTGGCCCCACCCAACCACGTCTGGATAAATTATCCCAAGTACTAATTTTTTCATCCACACAAAGCTAGATGAAACACTTGCTTTTTAGTGGGATTTTCCAAATCCATAGCTGCTTGAATTGCCAGCCAGAAGAAATCCTGGAGAAATTGTTTGCAATAAGATTATAAGCTAACTGTGCAGTAGCTTCACCATTAACTTTATTATGCAGCCAGAGGATACGATCATCCATATTATTGAGTCTGATACCTCCATGAGAGAGTCCACTGATACAAAAATTCTATTCCTCTTTCCATACCCCTCCCAGCTCGAGGTCCTCTGCAGTCAGCTAGCAGGAAGAGGAAGTCAACATATCACCCCTATTGCTTGCCTGACTGAGAGTGTGGATTCCATAGTCAATAAGATAGGCACAAAGGTCACTTGAAAGGATAAAGTTTGATTTCAGTCCAACAATAGGATTGATCCCCAGTTTTATGGAGCCACCATCACCAACCCTCCATCCCACCATAAAATTGATCCAGGGCAGAACACAAACAAACCCATTCCAAAAATGCGAGGTATTCTGAACAGAGAAACAATTTTGACAAAGCCAACTCTTCAAAGGAAAACCTTTTATATATTTGGCCTGTATAGCTTGATACCAGAGACCATTACTCTTCAAACATTCCACAAGCTCTTTATTCTGAGAGAAGTACTAAACCACACCAGATTTTTTATATTCCATCCTCAAAGTGCGAAGGGTCTAGAGAGTACCTTCCAGTCCACCAAATGTAACTTATGATGGTTAGTAGTACCGCCCCAAAGGAAGGTGAATATACATTTCCTGAGCCAGTTCAATATTGATCTTGGGATTCTAGCTAGGGAGAACCAGTAGACCGAGATTCCAGAAAAAATTGATCTAATCAAAATCAGTCTACCACCAAGGGAAAGTAACTTATGAGTCCAGTGTCCAAGCTTCCTCTTGAAGATTTGTATAATCCATATCCAGTGTTTAATAACATACCCCAAGGGTTTTAGCCATAACCCCAAATATTTAAATCCAAGATCGATTTGTTCCATTTTGTAAGGAAGAATACCACATATGGAATTGCTGGCTTCATAAGATACTTTGTTTCAGAGAAACAAAGTTTTCTCCATATTGATGCTCATCCCAGACACAGAGCAAAAAAGATCCAAGACCTCTTTAAAATCCTTCCTTTCCTCCGAAGTACCCATGCCAAAAATAATTGCATCATCCACAAAGAGTAAGTGGGTAAAAACTAGCGTAGGTGAGAGTTTTATACCAGTAATCCTTCCAGCAATCTTTGCCTCCCGAATAAGTCGACTGAGTCCTTCGATAACTAATAAGAAGAGAAGAGGTAAAAGGGGACACCCCTATCTGATACCCCTAGAAGCACTGAAGCAACAGGAGGGTGAGACATTTATCAATACAGAGAAGCTAGTTGAAGAGACACATCCCATAATCCAATTTACCGTCAACAAGGGCATACCCATCTGGAGGAGAATAAGACGTAGAAAGGTTCAATTTACACGATCAAAATCTTTGGACACATTTAGCTTAAGAACCAAGCCTTCCAATTTTTTTTGTTTTTTATAGTGTGCATAATTTCTTGAGTAATTCCAACAGGCTCCTAGATCTGTCTATTTTTTAAGAAACCAAATTGCTCAAGATAAATGGCCTTTGAAAGGCTATGCTTGAGTATGAAGGACATAATATTTGTAATGAGTTTATATATAAGGTTGCAGAGGGATATGGGCTTGAAATCTGTGAAGGTCTTAGGATTATCAGACTTAGGAATAAGGGTTAGGAAGGTAGAGTTTAGGGATTTATTAACCTTCCCTTCTCTTCAGGAGAATTCAATAGCCTTCAGGAGGTCAAGCTTTACCAAATCAAAGAAGAAAAGAAAGAATCCCACCGGCCATCCATCAGGCCCCAAACTCCGGTCTTTTTTGAAACTTTTCAGAGAAAATTCAATCTCCTTCATAGATACCTCAACAATCATATACTTCAATCCATTAGAGGAAAGAAAAGCAGGGACGTGTTGTATTACTTGTAATTGATCCGAGATGAGAGATTTTCCATCATCCATGAAAAGCGAGGATAAATAATTCCCCCCCAAAATCTTTAGCTGATCCAGGCCGCTAACAGAAGGATCTATACCATCTGAGAGTTCCGAGATATTGTTGTGGTTCCACCTAGCATAGGCAAATTTATGGAAAAATTTCGTATTAACATCCCCTTGATTGATCGAAAGTTCCTGACTCTTGAGTCTCCAGCTAAGAGCCTCATGTGCTAATAAATTTTCACACTAGAGTTTGATGGAATCCAATATTTGCAATTCCAAAACTGGGAGGATCCCAAGGGAAACAAATATAAGAGATATTGTGACTCGTGATCCAGATCCACTAGAGCCTTACTTGTTTTTTTTTTTGTTCGACTCTTTTACCATCCTTTGACAATACCTTTTAGTCTTTTTAATTTAAAAACCAGGTTGGTCATAGCATCGCAGTCCGGTAAAGAAACCATAGAGGACCAAGAAGAGTGAACACGTTGTGAGAAGACATCTGATTGTATCCATGCTCGGTTAAACTTAAAGGGGTAGTTTCTCTTGAAATCTACACCATCTCATTCAAAACACATAGGGAAGTTATATGAGATCATTGAATGGTGTACCCAAGATGGATAATGAGAGAAGAGGTGCACCAAAGAATCTGAGACAAGTATTCTGTCTAGTCTCTTGCTTATGCCGCTATCCCCTGATCTGCCATTTCTCCAAGTAGGACCAATGCAAGACAGTGCTAAATCAATCATGTTAGTGCATACTAGAAATTGGTAAAAATAAGTACATAGAGGATCAATGTGGGCATTCCTGCCCCAAATATCAACATTCGAGAGGGTGAAGTTAAGATCACCAACAAAATTCAAATTTGGGAGATTGAAAATACCATCACCAAGAAAAGCATCCAAAAAAAATTCCTATTGTGATAAGGACCATAACAATTGAGACAAGAGAGTTCCAAGGGGAAGGTTAGCAGGACAACCTTAACCAAAATACCATACTGAGAGCCAAAAGCTTTACATCGGGCAACATTTGAATCCCAAGCAATGAGGAGAACCGCAGAGAGGCCCGAGGAGTCGAAAGCACAAAATTCCCAACCGGGTCATATTTTTACAAAAGAGAGGAGGGCTTGTGTGTGGTCACACATGGTTTCTTTGAAGAAGACCATATCAAGTTTGATAGTAGAGAGAGGAGAGTTGAGGGCTTTGAGCTTGGCAAGTCCTCATAAACCACAGATATTAAGGGAGATAAATTTCATTAGGTACCTAGACTTGGGGGAGACTCTGCTCTAAGTACCCAATAATAGGGAAGAAGGCTAGGAGAGTGGTAGGATATAACCACCTCTTTTAGCTTGGGAGGAGGAAGAGTAAGGACCCCAGAGTTGCACAACACAATATTAGTCTTGGATTTTCGATATTTTTTGATGGTAACATTAGTATGTCTAGTCGAGTCCATAGGTAAGGTGGAGGGAGTGACATGGGACTTGTCTAAGAAGATATTGAGTGATTTTACAAGAGAGGAGTTCGAGGAGGATGACTCATTTCAGAAACTGTAGGGAGGAAGGAGAGCATCAGTCAAGGGTAAGGGAGGGGCCCCTTTAAGGGGAGGGAAATCCACCTTAGTCAAGAAGTAGGGAATTGACAAAGAAGGTGCCAAAGAAGGTGAATCCAAGTCCACAGAAGAATCAGAGAGGGTAGTGTAAGGAACCCTAGCCTGAGTAGTATCAAAGTCTCCCAAGCTGACAAGATCTAAATACAGCTCAGTGGCCATAGGTTTTAGGGTTGCCAGATGATTAACACAATATATCTTCTCGATATCCACAATATAATCTAATTCAGCCTTAGTAAGGTCTTCATAATTGGGAGGAGAAGGAGAGTTATACATACCTTCTGGTAGCAGAGAAGGGTGAGAGACCAACCCTTGTGCCAAAGGACTGAGTGAAACCAAACGAGAAACAACCTTCCCTGCAACTCTCGCATGATGAGGAGACCCATGCAATAAGAAAGGACATATGCGTTTGAGATGTCCAGTCTCGTGACAGAAGTGACACCGAAAGGGAACCTTAAGATAATCCAAACACTGAACAATAACATAGGCATGAAGAATAACATTAATGCCAGTGGGAAACCCATCAAAGACGTCCAGTTCAACCATTACCCTGGCCGAATGTTTGTCATAGGAATGGAGGAAATTATCGTCCAGAGCCACAAACATGCCAAGAGAATTCACAATTCCCACACGAATCTCCTTGCTCTAAAGTAGAAGGCAGGACGCTAGAAGCAAGACCCAAAGGTGTTGCATAACCACTCTATCCCGTCATGGGTAAATCCCGAGCGCCAAATACTAAGTACCAGAGAATTGGGACCTATTGGCCATAGCGAATTGAGAATACGAGCGACATCCTTTTCAATAAGAAACAAAAAGACATACCAACCATTTCTGAGCTTGTTGATAGTCAGAATGTAATCAATTAAAGGTTTATAGTGATGGGTTTCCCAGGATACCCACTCATCTATGTCCAAGCTGCGGTACTCCAAACGACCAACAAGATCCTATTGACTTAGCATTTCCACTTTATCCATGAAGATATCCCATCCCAAAACAAAACAACGCTCTGCTTCCAGTGCCTTAATGGCCTTGGTCTTTCTTCGCGCCCTATGATGTATGTGAGAGTCTCCATTGTCTTCAAGGTATATATCTAATTCCGGGGATGCCTCCATAAGTAGCAAACCATAAGACAAAAAAAAACTAGTGATGTGGGAGACCGACAGTCGAGACCCAGAGAGTCCACCAGGAGCAATGACATGAGAAGAAAGTGACCGGAAAATCTATACCCCAGGTACAGAGAAGCTTCTGAGAAATATATGTTGTAACTCAGAACTGAAAAAACGACATAAAGTCAACACACCGAAGAAAAAGAGAATAGAATCCTAAAGGTGTAAAAACCGCATAAGTAGTGAGACTGGCTTACCAGCGAAAGACCTCAAAATCACACATCAAAACCATAGAAGAACAAGAAAATATAACACATGAAACCAAGGAACCAAGGTGGTTTTCCAGTCAATAAAGGTGTCCATCATCCCAGAGATATATTATAGACAAGACATAACCCATAAAAAAATAGCAATAAAGGAGACAACCCGAACAGACCACCGCGGTACCCAGGAAGGAAAAAACCTAAATCGTAGCGATAACCGGTGCAGAGAAGAAAACCCTAGTAGTAAGGAAAAAGAACAATCACGAAACAAAAACACACTACCAAAGGTGGTGCACACATCCCAATCGAGAAAAAAGGCCACCAGGGTTGACCACAACGAGGAGGAAGTGTTAGTAAAAGCAAGGCCAGAGATATGAGAAAACCAAAAACCCTAGAGCCTCGAAAATAAACAAGCATAAATAAATAAAAAACTATTCCCACTTTTTTTCCATGGACGTTACTAAGTCCTCATGGAGAGGACAAACTCCATGCTAGGGTGGCAAGAACTAGAGATCAGGTCATACCGCCTCATAGAAGCGCCAAAGACAGGCCTTGGTCAGACCACCAGGGTAGTGCACCATCACTCCAAAGTTCACTTTCCTTTCAAACAAATTTAATATTCGTTTATACCTAGACCTTACATCAAAATAGAGCTATATTCGTTTATACCTAGACCTTGCATCAAAATAGAGCTATATTCGTCTATACCTAGACCTTACATCAAAACCCCAAAACCTTTTTGAAAATCACCTTTTTACAGTTGTAAATCATAAAGAACCGTCAATCTGTAACAAAACATATCATTTTATTAAAAAGTAGTCTAAATGATAGACGTTTCCAAGTTAGTTTTTTTATATTTTATATAAAAAACATATGATAGTTGTTAAACTTGTATAATTTTGGTGTCTTTGGGGTATTTGAGGATGGTGAATCCATTTATATATTCAAAAACATGATTTGAGTACTTCAAAATCTAGATTTTGTAAAAAACAATTATCCCGATTCCAATAAAAAAATTATCGAAAAGTCCAAAACGTCTAATAATTAGACTACTCCTTTTTTTAATTAATGGTAATTATTTTGAATTCTATTGGCTGGGGTCTTGTTGTTGGGATGACAACGAAGATTTTTGGCATTTTGAAAAGTTTTTAATGACTACGATAGCATCATGGAAAAGCTTTTAATTATTGTAGTAACATTTACACAAATTTTAGAGTTAATAATAACATTACATTAATAGGAGGTGTTCTTAGCATTTTCCATCACCAACATGATGGACCTCCTTTGGCATATCTAACACAACTTTGTTCACGTTGCGGCCATCGCCTTTGGATCTCTACATCACGACACCGCCTTTGGTTCTCTACACTGCCTAGTTAAGAGCATCAAGTTCTTTTACCTTTGTCTTAGGAGAATGCTTCTCTCACCTCTTCTTTGTTGATCCCTTCACATAATCATTCATTGGTCCCAGACAATACGTTTGTAGCTACTTGATTTGCACTATTTGCATTTGCTTATTCAATTGAATAGGCACAGGTCTTGGATATGATGCAAGATGTACGAGATGACCCTTTTAAGTTTATATGTCTACCTATTGTAAAAAAGCATTTAACTTCTCTTCATACAACCAATGCAATACAAGAAAAATGATCAAATGAGAAAAAAAACTGAAATTTGCATATGATAATGAGTGAGTTTTGCATTGAAATTTAGGCAGAGAAGGCACTTACATAGAGTACAATAGCTCTTCTGAAATTCAAGGAGAGAGAGCACTTACATTTGATAGTAGCAACAAATACTTATGTAACATTTTGCTCCAATTGTTAGAGTCATGTTGCTGCTTTCCATACAATGCATGCATGTGTATTATTTTTCTCATTGATTTGGGTTGTTGATGAGTTTCATGACCGTAAGCATTGCATATATAATACATATGGTTTTCTTTTAAGTCTTAGTTTTAGTATCTCACATATGTAAATACTAGCACACCCACATAGTTTTTGGCTGGATCACGCCAATAGGGATTAAATGGATGAGAGATAGCAATGGAATGGAAGGGAATTTTTATATTCCTCATATTCTTCTAGTTAAATGGGTTCAACTTTGAGTTACTCATACCTAGCTACATGATATCACCGACATTCTTCCTATTATCCATTTATCATCTATCAATTATATATATATATATATATATATATATATAATTGTTTATTTCAAATTTTGAACGACTGCCATATAATCAATCTTGACAGTACATTTGCCTCATCCTCATCCGTAGATGAAAAATCATATGTCGTATTCAATCCCAAATATCAAATTAAAAATGCCTATCGACGTAAAGATCAATAGATTAAAAATTAAATTAGCTCTAACCTAGACATTGGACATAATCACTACTGTAAAATTATTACATTGAGTCCACCATGGCTACCAATTTGTGTGAATTTCATAATCATTTTTTCTCTCAGCACCGACTATAATAATACTAATACCTTTGATTTGGTTTGCACGAGTTCCTCAAACTTTGAAATACCTTTCATGTGGAGTAGAATTATTAGTGGTGTCCAAAAAATGTATCTACCATAATTTCATGCACTTTTTCTATATACTTTCACAATTTGGTGAGCTTTTGATTTACTAAAGTTCATTTTTTGTGAACCAGTTAAGTGTTCAAGTTGTGGCAGTAACACTTTGGTATCGCCCGTGCCAATAAATTGGTAAGAAACAAAGACTCCATCAAATAATAGAGGGATTACTCGCGATATAAACCGAACACACTATCGGTCTTGCACAATAAATGGGGAAAATCAATATTTGCACAATGCCAAATCACAAGGAGGAATTCCATGGATACCCCATTGACATTGGAGTACAACAATGGGGTGAGACCTTTTTCATTAATTAAAAAAGAAAAATAAAACACTTTGAATAAAATTCCCAATGACAAAATCTCACAATTTCCTGCACTATGATACAAATGAATGATCATGGAAGAAGATCTCAACTTGGTTGCAGACTATCCATTTGACAAAATGGAATTTATAAATCGTTTTACTCACATCCAAATCTTTGAAACAAATTAGAATTGGCTAATACAAATCAATTATTACATATATTATATAAAATACCTTGTGTTTGCATGGCTTAAGAGATGATTGCACACTACTATCCTCACATACCTACAAATTGATGAGATTGTATTGAGGGTTCTAGGCCTCTTGTAGAATTTCCATCTAATTACAAAAGACTAAGAAAACAATGGCGGGAAATCTTGCTTAGGACTTGCTTCACACAATTTAGTCGATCTGAGTGATTTAGGATTTGTATAAACCAACATAAACTTGCATGTATTGAAAGAGGCTTTGATTTTCGAAGCAATGCAATGAGTAGAATCTAATCGATGGAAAATGATTGCATATTTCGTAGAAACGTGGCATGTTCTTCAGCTTGAGAACGAGCATGAAGGGAGCTTGTGGCAATGTGCCTTTGTTGGTGTAGGGCACCTTGCATTGCTAAGATGCAAAGTGGCTAAAATGAACATAATTAACTGACATGCAACCATTAGAAATCGATATTTGGTTGATGCAAGCAAGCCCATATTCAATGTGAAAATCGACATAAATATAAAAATACGGTCAAAATTGAAACATATGGAGTTGTTATTGGAAAACCAAACCAATGGCAGATATCATTCAAACCATTGTAATTAATCCATGATTATGTCTTTTCATCCAAAATGCTCAAGTATTTTCATCCATGATTAACATGATGTGCTTATTGAATCAACAGGCTCATGACCCATATTTTTCATTTATTAAATATATATTTTCTTCCATTTTTCAAAACTAATCGTATACACTAATAAGGTAGGATGATCACAAATGACTGTATTCTACATGGGTTGCAGAAAACACTCTTCCCATTTGTGTCAGAGGAAGATTAACCTATTTAAGAAACCGAACTGCTCAATAGAAATGGCCTTTGAAAGGATAGGCTTGAGTATGATGGAGATAATCTTTGTAATGAGCTTATATATAAGGTTACAGAGGGATATGGGCCTGAAATCTGCGAAGGTCTTAAGATGATTAGACTTAGGAATAAGGGTTAGGAAGGTAGAGTTTAGGAATCTATTAACCCTCCCTTCTCTCTAGGAGAGTTCAACAAACTTCAGGAGGTCAAGCTTTACCAAATCAAAGAAGAAAAGAAATAATTCCATTGACCACCCATCAGGCCCTAGACTCTGGTCTTTTTTGAAACTTTTCAAAGAAAATTCAATCTCCTTCAGAGAGACCTCAACAATCATATACTTTGAGTCATTAGAGGAAAGAAAAGTATGGAAGTGTTGGATTACCTGTAATTGATCTGAGATGAGAGATTTTCCATCATCCATGAAAAGTGAGGAGAAATAATCCCCCCCCAAAATCTTTAGTTGATCTAGGACGCTAACAGAAGTATATGTACCATCTGAGAGTTCCCAGATATTGTTGTGGTTTCGCCTAGTAGAGGCAAAGTTATGGAAAAATTTCGTATTAGCATCCCCCTAATTGATCCAAATTTCCTGACTTTTGAGTCTCTAGGTAAGAGCCTCATGTGCTAATAAATTTTCATGCTGTAGTTTAATGGAATCCAATCTTTGCAATTCCAAAATTGGGAGGATACCAGAGGAAAACAAAGATAAGAGATACTGTGACTCGTGATCCAGATCCACCAAAGCCTTACTTTTTTTTTTCTTTTTCGTTTGACTCTTTTACCATCCTTTGACAATACCTTTTAGCCTTTTTAATTTAAAAACTAGGCTGGTCATAGCATCACAGTCTGGTAAAGAAACCACAGAGGACCAAGAAGAGTGAATGAGTTGTGATAAGACATGCAATTGTATCCATGCCCGGTTAAACTTGAAGGGGTAGTTTCTCTTGAATTCCACACCATCCCATTCAAAACACAAAGGGAAGTGATATGAGATCATCTAATGGTGTACCCAAGACCGATAACAAGAGAAGAGGTGCACCAAAAAGTCTGAGACAAGTATTCTGTCTAGTCTCTTGCTTATGTTGCTATCCCCTGACCTACCATTTCTCCAAGTAGGACCAATGCAAGACGGTGCTAAATAAACCTTGTTAGTGTGGACCAAGAATTGGGCAAAATAAGAATAGAGAGGATCAATGTGGGAATTCTTGCCCCAAATATCAGCATCCGAGAGGCTGAAGTTAAGATCACCAACAATAATCAAATTTGAGAGATTGAAAATACCATCACTAACAACACCATCCAAAAAAAGAGTCCTGTTGTGATAAGGACCATAACAATTGAGACAAGAGAGTTCCAAGGGGAATTTTAGCAAGACAACCTTAACCAAAATACCATACCGAGAGCCAAAATCTTTACATCAAGCAACATTCAGATCCCAAGAAATGAGGAGACCCCCAGAGGGGCATGAGGAGTCGAAAGCACAAAATTCCCAGTTGGGTCGGATTTTTACAAAAGAGAGGAGGGTTTGTGTGTGGTCACACATGGTTTCTTGGAGGAAGACATATCAGGTTTGATAGTAGAGACAAGAGATTCGATGGATTTGAGCTTGGCAAGTCCTCCGAAATTGCAGATATTAAGGGAGAGAAATTTCATGAAGTACCCAAACTTGGGGGAGACTCTGCTCTAAGTACCCCAGAAGAGGGAAGAATACAGGGAGAGTGGTAAGATCTGGCCACCTCTTTTATCCTAGAAGGAGGAGGAGTAAGGACCTCAGAGCTGCACAACAAAGTAATAGTCTTGTATTTTCGATATTTTATGATGGTAACATTATTATGTCTGATCGAGTCCAAAGGTAAGGTGGAGGTAGTGACGGGGGACTTGTTTGAGAATATATTGAGTGATTTTAGGAGAGAGGAGTCCAAGAAGGACGACTCATTTTGGGGACTGCAAAGAGGAAGGAGAGCATCAGTCAAGGGTAAGGGAGGGGCCCCATCAAGGGGAGGGAAATCCACCTCAATCAAGAAGGAGGGAATTAACAAAGAAGGTGCCAAAGGAGGTGACTCCAAATCCAATGAAGAATCAGAGTGGGTAGTGTAAGGAACCTTGGCCTGAGTAGTATCAGATTCTCCTGAGTTGACAAGATCTAAATCCGGGTCAGTGGCCATAGGTTTCGGGGCTATCAGATGGTTAACACAAGCTATCTTCTCGATAACCACAATATAATATAATTCACCCTTAGTAAGGTCTTCATAATTGGTAGGAGAAATAGAGTTTTACATACCTTCTAGTAGCAGAGAAGGGTGAGAACCCAACCCTGGTACCGAAGGACCGAGTGAAACCAAACGAGAACCAACCTTTCCTTGCAACTCTCGCATAACAAGGAGACCCATGGAATAAGGAAGGACATCTGTCTTTGAGATCTCTAGTCTCGTGACAGAAGTGACACCAAAAGGGAACATTGAGATAATCCAAACGTTGAACAATAACACGAGCATGAAGAATAATATCAATCTCTGCCGGTAGCCCAATAGAGATGTCCAATTCAACCATTACCCTGGCTGAACATTTTTCATAGGAATGGAGGAAATTTTCATCTAGAGCCACAAACCTAGCAAGAGAATTTGCAATTCCCACAAGAATGTCCTTGCTCTAGAGTGGAAAAGGGAATGTCGGAAGCAAGAGCCAAAGGTGTCGCGTAACCACTCTTTCCCATGTCGGGTCAAAACCTGAGTGCCAACTACTAAGTACTAGAGAACTAATACCCATCGAACAAAGTGAATTGAGAATAAGGGTGGCATCCTTTTCAACAAGAAACAAAAAGACATACCAGCCATTTGTGAGCTTGCTAATAGTCAGAATGTAATCAATTAAAGGTTTCTAGTGTTGGGTTTTCCAAAATAACCACTCATCTCTGTCCAAGCTGTGGTACTCCAAAGGACCAACAAGATCCCATTGACTTAGCATTTCCACTTTATCCATGAATATTTCCCATTCCAAAACAAAATGGTGCTTTCCTTCCAGTGCCTTAATGGCCTTGGTTTTTCTTCGTGCCCTGTGATGTATGCGAGAGTCTCCATCGGCTTCAAGGTCTATATCTGATTATGGGGCCGCCGCCATAAGTAGCAGACTGTAAGACAAAAAAAAAACCCGGTGATGTTGGAGAATGACAGTTGAGACCCAGAGAGTCCACTAGGAGCAATGATATGAGAACAAAGTGACCGACAAACCTATACCCCAGGTATAAAGAAGCTTCTGAGAAAGATGTGTTGTAACCCAAAACTGAGAAAATTGTAGAAAGTCAAAACACTGATGAAAAAGAGAAGATAATCCTAAAGGTGTAAAAAACACATAAGCAGTGAGACCGACTTATCAGTGAAAGACCCCAAAACCGCACATCAAAACCATAGAAGAACAAGAAAATATAACATATGCAACCAAGGAACCAAGGTAGCATGCACGCTAGAAAAGGTGTTGGTCATCCCATATATATATAATAGACAAGAAATAACCCATAAAAAACAACAACAAAGGAGACAACCCGAACATACCACTGTGATACCCGTGAAGGAAAAAAACCTAAATCTCCGTGATAACCAGAGTTACTGGTGCAGAGAATAAAACCATAACGGTAAGGAAAAAGAATAGTCAAACAAAGAAGACACACTGCCAAAGGTGGTACTCACATCCTAATCGAGAAAAAATGCCACTAGGGTTGACCACAGTGAGGAGGTACTGTCAGTAAAACTAGGGCTAGAGATAGGTGAAAACCCGAAACCCTAGAGCCCCGAAAATAAACAAGCATAAATTAAAAAAAACCTATTCCCACTTTTTTTCCATGGATGGTACTAAGTCCTCATGGAGAGGAAGGGCTCCATGGTAGGGTGGAAAGAACCATAGAGTATGTCAAACTACTTCATAGAGGCGCTAGAGACAGGTCCTGGTCAGACCACCAGGGTAGTGCACCATCGCTCCAAAGTTCACTTTCCTTTCATACAAATTTAATATTCGTATATACCTAGACCTTACATCAAAACCCAAAAATATTTTTGAAACTCACATTTTTACAGTTGTAAATCATAAAGAACAGTCAATCTGTAACAAAACATATCATTTTATTAAAGAGTAGTCTAAATGTTCGACGTTTCCAAGTTAAATTTTTTTTATATTAATTATATAAAAAACATATGATAGTTGTTAAACTTGCATAATTTTTGTGTCTTTGGGCTATTTGAGGATGGTGAATCCATTTATACATTCAAAAACATGATTTGAGTACTTCAAAATCCATATTTTGCAAAAAAAATTAACCCTATTTCGATAAAAAAAATCACCGTAAAGTCCAAAACGTCTAACAATTAGACTACTCCGTTTTTTAATTATTGTTAATTATTTCGAATTCTATTGGATAGGGTCTTGTTGTTGGGATGACAATGAACCTTTTTGTCATTTTGAAAAGTTTTTAATCACTACAATAGAATTATGGAATTTTTTTTAATTATTGCAGTAACATTTACACAAATTTTAGAGTTAATAATAACATTACATTAATAGCAGGTGTTCTTGGCATTTTCCATCGCCAACATGATGTACCTCCTTTGGCATATATGACACAAATTTGTTCACGTTATGCCATTGCCTTTGGATCTCTACATCGCGGCATCGCCTTTGGTTCTCTAAATTGCCTAGTTAAGAACATCTAGTTCTTTTACCTCTGTCTTAGGTGAATGCTTCTCTCACCTCTTCCTTGTTGATTCCTTCACAGAATCATTCATTGGTCCCAGGAAGTATGTTGTAGATACTTGCTTTGCACTGTTTTCATATGCTTATTCCATTGAATATGCACATGTCTTGGCTATGATGCAAGATGTACAAGATGACCCTTTTAAGTTTATATGTATACCTATTGTAAAAAAACATTTAACTTCTCTTCATACAACCAATGCAATACAAGAAAAATGATCAAATGAGAAAAAAGGGAAATTTGCATATGATAATGAGTGAGTTTTGCTTTGAAATTTTGGCAGAGAAGGCACTTACATAGAGTATAGTAGCTCTTTTGAAATTCAAAGAGAGAGAAAACTTACATTTGATAGTAGCAACAAATACTTATGTAACATTTTTCTTGAATTGTTAGAGTCATGTTGTTGTTTGCCATACAATGCATGCACTGTATTATTTTTCTGATTGATTTGGGTTGTCGATGAGTTTCATGACTGTAAACATTGTATATATAATACATATGGTTTTCTTTTAAGTATGTGTTTCAATATCTCACATATGTAAAGACTAGCACACCCACATAGTTTGTCGTTGGATCACACTGATAGGGATTAAATGGTTGAGAGATAACAATGGAATGGAAGGGAATTTTTTTATTCCTCATATTCTTCTAGTTAAACGGGTTCAAATTTGAGTTATTATATATATATATAGAGATATATATATATCTCACTTTCTTATAACTGTCTTCCATGAACTGTTGATTATCTATTCATTAGCTATTAGTTATCCATGCATCACTACCAGTTATCCATTAATCACCTACTAGTTATTATAATTGTTGATTATCTATTCATTAGCTATGAGTTCCATGCTTCGCTACCAGTTATCCATTCATCGCCACTGGTTATATATATATATATAATTGTTTGTTTCAAATTTTGAACGACTTTTATATAATCAATCTCGACAGTACATTTGCCTCATCCTCGTTCGTAGATGAAAAAGCATAGGCCATATTCCACTCCAAATATCAAATAAAAAAGCCTATCGACGTAAAGATTAATAGATTAAAAATTGAATTAGCTCTAACCTAGACACTAGACATAATCACTACTGTAAAATTATTACATTGAGTCCACCGTGGCTACCAATTTGTGTGAATTTCATAATCATTTTTTCTCTTAGCACTGACTATAATAATACTAATACCTTTGATTTGGTTTGCACGAGTTCCTCAAACTTTCAAATACCCTTCATGTGGAGTAGAATTATTAGTGGTGTCCAAAAAATGTATCTACCATAATTTCATGCACTTTTTCTATATATTTTAACAATTTGGTGAGCTTTTGATTTACTAAAGTTCATTTTTGTGTGAACTAGCTAAGTGTTCAAGTTGTGGCAGTAATACTTTGCTACCGTATGTGCCAATAAATTAGCAAGAAAGAAAGACTCCATCAAATAATAGAGGGATTACTTGCAATATAAACGAGAGACACTATCGGTCTTGCACAATAAATGGGGAAAATCAATATCCACACAATGCCAAATCACAAGGAGGAAGTCCATGGATACCCCATTGACATTGGAGTACAACAATGGGGTGAGACCTTTTTAATTAATTAAAAAAGAAAAATAAAACACTTTGAATAAAATTCCCAATGACAAAATCTCGCAATTACCTACACTATGATACATATGAATGATCGTGGAATAAGATCTCAACTTGGTCGCAAACTATCCATTTGACAAAATGGAATTTATAAATCATTTTACTCGCATCCAAATATTTCAAACAAATTAGAATTGGCTAATACAAATCAATTATTACATATATTACATAAAATACCTTGTGTTTGCATGGCTTAAGAGATGATTGCACACTACTATCCTCACACGCCTACATAAACTTGCATGTATTGAAAGAGGCTTTGATTTTCCAAGCAATGCAACGAGTAGAATCTAATCGATGGAAAATGATTGCATATTTCGTAGAAATGTGGCATGTTCTTCAGCTCGAGTATGGGCATGAAGGGAGCTTGTGGCAATGTGCCTTTGTTGGTGCAAGGCACCTTGCATTGCTAAGACACAAAGTGGCTAAAATGAACATAATTAACTGACATGCAACCGCTATAAATCGATATTTGGCTGATGTAAGCAGGCCCATATTCAATGTGAAAACCGACATAAATATAAAAAACCGGTCAAAGTTGAAACATATGGAGTTATTATTGGAAAACCAAACCAATGGCACATATCATTCAAACCATTGTAATTAATCCATGATTAAGTATTTTCATCCAAAATGCTCAAGTATTTTCATCCATGATTAACATGATGTGCTTATTGAATCAATAGGTTGATGAACCATATTTTTCATTCATTTTTTAAAACTAATCGTATACACTAACAAGGCAGGATGATCACAAACGACTGTATTCTACGTGAGTTGCAGAAAACACTTTGCCCATTTGTGTCATAGGAAGATTACCCTATTTAATATATATAACACTTCAGTATTATAAAGAATCATTCAATACATATTAACTGTTAAGAATCTTGCATATGTCATGTATCCCATATACCCGAATGTTGATTGTACAACATAAGGAGTCACTCTCAAAGACTTGTGTGGTATCAAGTCAAGACATTGTGTTGTATCGAGTCCTATCTATGTCCTCATGTATTGAGGTGGGATGCATGTACTATGATCTTGTGTTGTATCATGATTGGAATATTGTGTTGTATAAAAACTGGTCTTGTGTTGTATAAAGACTGTGGACTTGTGTTGTATCAAGACTAGTCTTGTGTTGTATCAAGACTATGGACTTGTGTTGTATCAAAGTTAGAATTGTGTTCTATCAAGTCAATGATTCTCATAGACGATACCCTATGAGAATGGATCTCCAATTATGGAGATGGACTTGTGCTGTGTTAAGTCATGTGGTTATACTATGTGATATATTTCTAGTCATGGTCACTGAGTGCTATAACTCTCTTTTAGGGCTTAGCTACCCCTAGATTGAATTACTTTAGTATATGGCTATATGGCTCGAGGTAATATATATCATCATTAGTATGTATGGAATAATTATTTCGAGTATGATATGATAAGATGGATAAATAATGCACATATGAACCATGAATTAATTATTTAATAATAATGAGATAAAGCATAGAGAAAGAGAGTTTGAATTGCCCATGCAAATGTATGAGTGAACTCAAGTTATAAAGCTTCAGTAAAATATGAATGCTTCAATCAATGCTTCAGTCAAAGCATCATTTGAACTATTAATGAATGTAACAAGTTAAGTAAAGAAGAGCTTAATGTTCATCAATCAACATGCATCGATTAACTAAAGAGATCCATGCAAAAGTTAGTAATAGAAATTGTGCATGGATGGCACTAAGAGTGAAGCATTGATGACACTTAATTTAGCGTGTTAACTAAGTGATCAACAATCAGTTAAATATTGAGTTCAGTTCACATTCAGTTAACATTCAGTTCATTTCAATTCACTTTCAGTTCAAGACAGTGAGCATTAAGTTAAAGATAATTAAGGAAAGGAATTGCGTTAATGTTTGCATGGAGGGATTTCTAGTTAGCTCCTCCTTGTGAATGCACTATGTGGTGCTCTGAGTGCATTTACTGAGCCTCCCATGCACTGCCTTCTACATGCTAGGATTTTTAGCTTGTTATTAATATGCTAAGCATATGGTAAGTCTAATATAGTTGCATACAGTTGTTTTTGTAAGGTTACATTGGATCTATCTTCTCTACTGACGTGGTGATATCTTTTATCAAACAATCTTCTTATGTGTTGTAAGCCATTCTCTACAAACCTATCTATCATACTCAAATAATTGCTGGGTTTTCCATCCTTTCCATTTGGAGGGTTTTCCCAAGGTATATCTTATCTCTCATGGTTGATTGATTTATATGGCTGATTTATTTAAGAGATTCATATGTGGCCGATTTATGGAATTCTTAAGTGTTGAATTTTTTTTATAAAAGTTTTAAAGTTCAAGCATCTCCATTTTTTCTCAAACATCAACATGGTATCAGAGCATAGGACATGAAGTAGCTTAGTTTTGTTCAACAATCTAAGCCTACATAGATCTTGAAGAGTTGAGCAAAATATTGTAGCCATGACATTGATCTCCATTTGACCGGAATACCATTTCGAAAGTACTTCCAACTTCATCACATGGAAGGCAAGAGTATTGAACATTCTTGAAGAGCATGACCTTGATTTTTATGTATCCTCAGTGGTAGAGGATCCTACCACAAAATAAGGGAAAATCAACTTCAAGAATAATCAAGCAAAGGCCAAGCATATAGTATTTGATTCAGTCAAGGACAATCTCATGTCCGTGATCATTCCATTGAAGACCGTAATGGAATGTTTTGATACACTCAATAATATTTCCAAGGAGAAGGCCTCGAGTCAAGAAGAGGGGCACATCCAAAGCAAGGTTCTGTGCACTAAATAGGAGAATCTTGTCCTCACATCAAGAATTTAGAAAGGGAGAAATCCTTTCACTACAAAGAAGCTCTTCCATTAAACTGAATAAAGAAGGACTTTGGTATTCTCCGCGAGGGTGCAAAGATCAAGAGGGAGCCCACACAAATCAATAAAAGACAAGTAATTTATATTTTGATTTTTATATACTGTTATAAATCAAATCTAAAGGTTTTTGAATATGTTTCATGACTATCATATAGAGATCTGTATTCCTAGACTTTGGAATTGTGTTGAACATATACATTATTGTTTGTCTTTTATTAGCATGTTGTAGATCTCATGAAGTCCATATTATGAGACATTATCTAGGACTAATATAAATTTATTGAGGACTGATATAATACTTCATAATTTTTTTCATGAGATATAAGATATAGTGCTGCATGCTTTCTTCATGAGCTATGAATATAGGACTGCATGATATCAAATAGAGGTCTTCGTGCTTGCTTCATGAGATATGAATATGGGGCTGCATATTTACTTCATAAAATATGGATTTTTTAATTGACATAGGAATAATATAGGGTTGCAAACATCACATAATATATGAATAGGGTTATGTCAAAACATTGAATTAGTCTATGTATATAACTATGTGAACCATTGCCAGTATATTGAAAGTTTTCATGTGATTGCATTTCTTGGTTATGTAATGTTATTAATCATTTGAATTAATTTTCTTGTAGGAAAAAATATATTCCTTGACCTACAAGAAGAGAATGACATGGAGTCATTCGGATGGATAAACCTTGAAAAGTAGTAGATCGAGAGGTTCATATGCTTCTTAGGAAGAAGACAGAATAAAATCCCTAATTCTATTATGAGAAATGTAAAGATCCCTGAAGGTAATGTATTTATATTAATTATATTCATATATGTGTTAGACATAGAGGAGTATGAGTCTCTATGATGGAGGACTCAAATTTATGATTCCCACATCCTAGGTGTTGAGAGGGAGAAGCTATATTTGTTGGCTCTTGGAAAAACCAATGGATTTGGTTAAATTAACCTCATGCTATGTAGAAACCATGTATGGTACTCATATTCAGAAAGAATCTATATGTAAGAATCTTGGATGATTCTTAAAGTTTAGAGTTGTAACAATCATTAGATAAGATTTTCTTCTGTTGAGAAAATATTTAGTAGAGTTCCTGAAAGGATTTAAGAACAACGGATTATAAATCCATGATTACACACATAAATTTAAATATGATTGTTATTCATATTTGTAGGATCTCATAGATCTTAGATATACCTATACAGGTCCTAGGATTAGTTATATGCTTTACAGTTAGTACATAGAGATGTGCGACAAAGCATGTGTTGTGTTACCTACTTGGTACATTTGTATGTAGATTCATACATGTCTCGTTCACTGAAAGTAAGTTTCACAGACATATGGATTCTGGCTAGTCCAGTGATCGAGAAAGATCACATCAAAGATGTTGCTACATATAGAGCATATTGTAAGGTAGTAAAACTTTACAAGGTTCTTAGTCAGTTATATCCGAGACATGGTGCATAACTGAGTTGTGTAACTCCTATACATATCCATGGATGAGCAGTATTTCTAGCATATTTACTAAGCCGCTGTCCGGAACAAGCTTGGTATAATATGAAAGACTCCTCTAGTTGAAAAGGGAGTATTGATGTATCTTCATAGGAAACAACAGTTAAAAGTCCCCAAACTAGTTAGTCATGATGCATGAGTTAGGAAACCAAGGGTTCTGATATCTTATGGAGAAAATATACTTGAGCAGAGACATGGTCAAATTCTCAGAAACTATTGGATACTCAAGAAGAGATATAGTTTGAAATTTTAGAGAAAAATTAAAACTGCATGGAGAGATTAGATAGCCATGTAGTTGGCTATGTGGGGTAATGTGATATGAAATCACTATGAAAGATATCAGGCCTTGAAGAACATCACAGAGAATGGCAAGCTCACTGAGAACTTCTTCAGATGGTAGAAGATTCTTGAAGTCAACAAATGTTGAAAATTGAAAGAAAAGAAAAGATTTTCTTTTTGCATGATAATTACACGTTTAATGTGTTGTTTATGATGGATATGAAATCTATAGTTTCTAGTTTAGAGAAAATGCATTCTGGACTGGATCTAGATGCTGCTGCTTTGAATAGGTAGTTGGTTGGTCTCTCAAAGTACCTAGCAGACCTGTTGTATTTTTATGCTTGTGGATAAGCATATGTTCGAGTACCTTTGAAATACATTCAAATAGGTTCTTTATTGTATCTTGATACATAGTATACCTATTATATAGTTTTTTATTAGCTATGTGTATTGTGGTTGGTACTACATAAGCTAAATGTGTTTTGCGGATAGTACTGCCTACTGAGGAGTAGTGTAGCTTGGGATCCTACCTACTAGGGTGAAAGACTTGAAGCCTACAATTATTAGGTGTTAATAGTCAAGCTTTCTAAAAAACCCTGTGTGTTATGATATAACACATTGAGATGAAGTTTTACTTCATCGAATTCATGGTCATGTAAAAACAAAACTTCAGTTCATATATACCGATGAGCAGATTCCAAATTTGTGAACAAGTCATTGTCAGTAACGAAGTTGAGATACTTTTGAGATAAGATTGGCATGGAAGGAAATTCTTGGTAAAGCAGAGAATGTCTCCTTCACTGAGAGGGAGTGTTGATTGTACAACATCAGGAGCCATTCTCCAAGACTTGTATGGTATCAAGATAAGACATGGTGTTGTATCAAGTCCTATCCATGTCCTGATGTATTGAGGTGGAATGCATGTATTGTGATCTTGTGTTGTATCAAGATTAGAATATTGTGTTGTATCAAGATTGGAGTCTTGTGTTGTATCAAGTCTATGGACTTGTGTTGTATCAAGTCAATGATTCTCATAGACAATACCCAATGATAATGGATCTCCAATTATGGAGATGGACTTGTGTTGTATCAAGTCATGTGGTTATACTATGTGATATATTGCTAGTGTTATCACTCCAAGAAACCCTTTGTGGTTGTAGACCAAAGGTGCTTGGTAACTTAAGAAATGAATGGATCAATAGGTGGATCAATGGGATACTAAGAAAGCACAATGAAGAGATTAACTTATCAGAATATCTTAATGAACCAGTGCTTTTAGAAACTGTCAATCAGATACAATATAACAGGAAAAGGTATGAAGAATACTATTTAGATAACCAAGTACATGGAATGCAGGGTCATAGATAACCAAGTACATTAGGAATGCAGGGTCATACTAAACAATAAGGAATCATCTGATATTCATGAGCCACATAATAAGGTACAGTTCTTAGTAGCTAAGACGAATAATCAAAATACAGAGATATGAAATACATGAAAAAGTCTGATAACAGTAGCAAAAGAAGACTGTGATTTGTATTAAGATAAGCAATCAAGTACATAGGCCAAATGTCTCCGAGCTTGACCTCCTCTCTTTCATAATTTACACAATATATAGCCAATATCGCTCCAGCCCATTGCTAACAAACACCAAATCTCAGCCACAAAATCTAGGACAAAAAGTAAAGTCTCTCGAATCACTGGGTTTACTGGCAAATCTGGAATTTGTTTAACTTCTGTCTCCACCTGTGTGTTTACTTCTCTTCTGATGCCAAGTGTCTTGAATAATGAAATCATATCTTTGATTGTTGAATTAATTCTAAATATATCACGGGAATAATGATCTTTGAAAATTTCAAAGACTGGTAGATAAGCTTCCAGCTGTCGTTTGTCTTTAATGACTTTATACTGCCACATGTGCATTTACTCCTTCTGTACATCATGAAAACAGAGAGTGTAACGCCCCTTGGCGCACAACTCATGTAACTCACGAACAGGGTGGTATTCTATAGTTTGTGGAGAGACAATTGGTTCTAGGAGAGGCTTTATCGCATTCCAAACAACCTGTGTGTTAAATTCAGAGTCAACAAGAATTGCACCGGCAATTGATTCAATTAAAATTCCCAAAACCTTTGGAACTGCTACTTCTGTGTTAGTCCACCCGAAGAAGTGATCCTCTGATGCTGAAGTGCTACTAATGAGCGTGGCAAAGTATGTAATTTGATTTTGAAGTACACTTGAAGCATGGCGAAGTTGTTGGTGCAGATTACACCTGACTGCTGCTTGGGCATAGCAATCATTATTAACTGCTGCAGATCTTA
>LPNX010845011.1:32342-96059 GCA_001517045.1 Pseudotsuga menziesii
GAAGACGACTCCTTGGAATATGTTTACATTTGCTATGAAATACCTGTACTGCTTTGTTCTGAAGCGAACAGAGTGTCACCTGAATCTGCCAATAAATACCTTTGTTCTCACTGAAAGTGGATTAACCACCACAAATTTGAAAGACTGAGGAAGCTGCTTTCGCTCACCATCTGAATCAGTGTACACGACCATACAAACCGGCGTATGGGCTCCAAATATTTTAATGTCATGTTCTATATGAAGTCATAGCATCCGCCTGCTCTTATGGATTCAATTGGTGATTTTGAATTGTCTGAAAGTACTAACCGCTGCCGTTCTTTTTGCATTCTCTTTAATAACCACGTCTCTAACTTCGTAGCTAGAGTGATTGCCAACGCTAACATAGCAGCAGAATGTCTCTCCCAGATATATTGCACCAAATGCCTGTGGGAGAACCAAGAGGCAAGAGAGGCCCATGCATCCAGCGGGGTCTCCAGTTCGAATCTCCTCCAATAGCTCTCCTTCTCGCTGGATCAACCATCCTCCACGCGTTCTTTCCATGCATATCACTGATCCACATATAGCTTGACATTTGGAGATTTCCAGGGCACAATCTTTTAAAATTACACATGGAAGCATTTTCGGCAACTAAAGTAATTTGACAGACCGTCTTAGCTGCCGAAATGGGCCTGTTTCGGCAGCTAACTAAGCCCATTTCGGCAGCTAACTAAACTTCCACAGACTTAGTTAACTGCCGAAAGCTGAAATTTTTGCTTTTGAAGGCCAAGACTTACTGAAATAAAATTTTTTACCCATTCTATCAACCGAAATGACGATGGTCAATTCGGGAGATAACAGCTAGTCATGGTCACTGAGTGCTATAAGTATCCTTTAGGGATTAACTACCCCTAGAGTGAATTACTTTAGCATATCACTATATGGACCAAGGTAATATATATGATCATCAGTATATATGGAATAATTATTTCTGAGTATGATATGATAAGATGGATAAATAGTATGCATATGGACCATGCATTAATTATTTAATGATAATGAGATAAAGCATAGAGAAAGAGGATACGGATTTCTCATCCAAATGTAGGAGTGAACTCAAGTTATAAAGCTTCAATAAAATATGAATGCCTCAATCAATGCCTTAGTCAAAGCATCGGTTGAAGTATTAATGAATGCAATCAGTTAAGTAAATAAGAGCTTAATGTTCATCAATCATTATGCATCAATTAACTGAAGAGATCCATGCAAAATTTAATAATATAAATTGTGCATGAATGACACTAAGAGTTTAGAACTGATGGCACTTAAGTTAGCCTGTTAACTAAGTGGTCAACAATCAGTTAACATTCAGTTCAAGATAGTGAACATTCAGTTAAAGATAATTGAGGAAAGGAAGGACACTAATGTTTACATGGAGGGATTTCTAGTTATCTCCTCCTCGTGAGTGCACTATGTGGTGCTCTTAGTGTGTTTAGTGAGCATCCTATGTGCTTCCTTCTGCATGCTAGGGTTTTTGGCTTGTTATTAATATGTTAGTCATATGGCAAGTTCAATACAATTGCATGCAGTTCTTTTTGCAGGGTTACATTAGATATCTCTTCTCTACTGATGTGGTGATATATCTTATCGAGCAATATGCTTATGTGTTGTAAACCATTCTCTACAAATGTATCTATCATACTCAAATAATTTTTGGGTTTTTCATCCTCCATGTTCGGAGGGTTTTCCCAGGGTATATATTGTCTCTCATGGTTGACTGATTTATATGTTTGATTTATGGAGCTCATTTATGTGGCTGATTTATTTATGAGATTCATATGTGGCTGATATAAAGATTCATATGTGTTTGATTTATGAAATTCACAAGTATTGATTTTTTTTGATAAAATTTTTAAAGTTCAAGCATCTCCGATTTTTCTCAAAGAATCATTTAATGTATATAACACTTCAATCTTATAAAGAATCATTCAATAAATACTAACTATTAAGAATCTTGCATATGCCATGTATCCCATATACCCGAAGACTCTATAGTATGTCTCATATCCCATAAGACTCTCATGAAACTCCTCATAGCTGTATCATGGATGGGAAACACAATTCTTTAATTGCACATATTTAGGCCAACAATATTAGCTGTTTTTTTTCATTGCATCGATATGAGTAATGGGAAAAGTACACAAAATCTGAGGATCCACTATGCACCCCATCCTCACAACTTTATCAAACATGACCAGAATTGCATAGACTCATATAACTTCTCGTTCAAATCCAATTGACTTCTTCCAAATATATCATGTCAACAATTATATGTGCAATTCAAGGAAATGCGGTGCATTCTCACAAGGTGCAATATTTACTACAATCGAAAAATGTGATGTTTCATGGGTGAATGTCGTTGGTCCCATATTCTATTACTTTGGTTGATAGGACGGGATAAATGCCTTTTCGTACAATCATCCAACGAAGATTTGAGTGGTGCCAAGAGGATTGATGTTCAATGTTTCATATATATATATAATTCACGACTCTCAGTTGAGCTACCTTCATTTATTTCCTTCACTACACTCACCAAGATTCTAACATGGTAGGGTTGTTACATATAGCTATTGAATCAATTCACTTTCCAGGAGCAAATAAAAACTTAATTGTGTATAACATGGTTTAAAAATAGTCATATTTTGTCATTTTGATCCTTTCATATTTGTTACTTAGCTGGTAGGGACTAAGCCGCCATGCAACCCTTGTTTATTCATCATTTATGTACATGCTATTTTCACTTTTATCCATTTAGAGTGTGTTCTCAATTAAAATTAAATACAATCTTTTTATACCACATTTGAAAAATGTGGCTTTTTTTAAATAACATGTTTAAAAAAAAATCCTATATGAATTGTATTACTTAGCAAAAATCTACATATGTATTCATCCAACAACTGTCCCTAGACTAGCCCACTCATTTGGAAACCATACAAGCCTTGAGAACACATCAAACAATCTTAACCGAAAAATAGTGACAAAGTCTGTAACACCCCGGTTTTGACCCCATGGTATTAAAATTGTACATGATGTATATATTGTATTTAAATCATGGCGAGGAGCTCAAGGCCAAGGCCTTGCCATTGATTTGGTGTTTTGTGTATAGGTGATCAGGATTGATGACTATGGTTTCTTGTGATGGCCAAGCACAACACATTTTGGAATATCATGTAAATACACAATTTAATAAAATACCTCAACTAGCTAAGCACTGCAACGCAAAAGAGATGGGGGCACGATTTCACAAGGAATAGGGAGAGGGAGTTATCCAAGCAGATTCCAAGTGAGAGATTACGGGTCCAATCCTTACAAAACCTAGTCTAATCAGTAGAAAAACCTTCACTAATTTGTCGTCCAACTCACCTAGGCAGGCTCAAGCTCGGAACAAATCCTTTTGGATAAAAATTATGTGTCCACTCTCTTTTGTTAAACAACTTGCCAATTGAATCTATGGAATCCTTGTTGACCGTCAGATCTGTGCCCCCACCAGATCAATGGTGGAATCCAAATTTGGTGAAGCGGATTTCATAAGAATTCTATGTACATCAATAGTTTTCTAAACCGCGCATCTTCACCCAATGAAATTGTTGTGCACTGTCGATCTACTTTGATGACCGATCTCAGCCGTAGATCTGCCCCAAGTTATTCATTCCTTAAGCTCGTATACCCTATTCGTCCCCTGCACTCAATCATTCAATTCTTACAGAAGATCGGTTGAGGCAATTAATGCCTTGGGCAGTACGAGGTATGGTAGTCGGTTTCGTGACTGAGCCAGCATGCAGTCTGAGCAATTCTGCAGTCTGGGGAAGCCAGATTCTCACTTCTGAAGCAAGTAAGCACGTGGATGCGTGCTAATCCGTCTTTCCCTTAGTCGGGGGGAAGGTTTTGTTGTTAATTAGAGTTCATTGTTCATCATTCATTTTCACGAGGATGCATTGTTCACTCTTCGAAGTCGCAGGACAAGATGTTTTGCAGTGTTTTTAAGTGTGATAGTGTGGTATGGAACCCTGGTTGTTGTGTTATAGTGTTATCCTGAACATCATAGTGGTATGAGACCCTGTTTCTCTATGTTATAGAGTGAAGCCCCGTGTTGCTGTGTCTCCTTGTAGTTTGCTGTTATGTGCACCTTGGTTTGGGTCTGAACGGTATGCAAGAATTCAGAGTGGAAGAGACAAGGAATGGGCTTGATAAACTTAGTGTAGAGAGGAACCTCACAAAAAGACAAGAGTTCTTGGTGAATATTCTATTCACACCCTGAATAGCAATGGAAGGGAAGGCATAGCCCGAGGGATTGTGGAGCAGAGAAGGGGATGCTTCCTTGTGTTGGGTGTGTAGGTATTATGGATGCCAGTCCAGATAGATCTTGTGGAGGTGTACCTAGCTCTTGAATGAGGCACTATCTTAGCCATTCTACCTTTCCACTGCCTTAGTAACCTGATAAAACCGAAGGATATTAGCTTGGCTGACATCCTGATAAACCCAATTGTATATTGGCTTGGCGGGTCAGCCTGATAAACCCAATTAGATATTGGCTTGGTTGAGCAGCCTGATAAACCCAACTGGTAGTTGGCTTAGCTGTGTCTTATTGTGGATTTTGGCCATGTGTGTAATCCTTGGCTGGACAACCTGATAAACCCAACTGTGAATGTTGGCTTGACTGAGTAGCCTAATAAACCCAACCGTGAGATGGCCTGGCTGATTAGCTTGATAAACCCATATGTTGGCTTGGCTGGTCCTTAATGTGAATGTTGGCTTGAATGTGCACAGTATGATAAACCCAACTATTTGTTGGCTTGGCTGAGTATCCTGATAAACCTAGCAGTGTATTGGATTGTATGCCTCCACCCTGATAAACCCAGTTGTGTATTGGATTGGTTGGATAGCCCGATAAACCCAAACGAAGGTTGGCTTGACTGTTTGTGATATGATCTAGCTGCGTCTGAGTCTCTTGTTCCCTAGTTCCTTGTGGAAATCATGCCCAACTTGGGGGTAGCTGTTATGTTGAGAGATTAATGAACACAACTGGATTATGGTTGGGTGTAACATTGCAACGACATAGCTAGTTGCGGGACAACTTCATCTTCAAGATAAGTATTCTCAGCTATTCTTATTTATGCAATGTATTTGGTTATGAATGAATTGAATATGATGAATGCTTGCTAATGTTTTCAGTAGAGTTTACTATTGTTAAATGTTCCTGCATTTGCCTTGTATGTTTCGATGCATTTTGCTTATGATCATGGAGGCTAGAGTCCTGGTTATAGAGTTAGAAGGCATCTGACTTAAGCGTTTCCACACCCAGGGATTCGCATGTGGAAGGCAGAAGGCAGAAGGCAGAAGAGAGAAGTTGAAACCAAGCAGAATGTTGGTTTTCTGCACTTCGGGATTCCTCCTGCGGAAGGCAGAAGGTGGAAGGTGGAAAACAAGAACAAGATAAGGCATGATGTTTGTTTTCCACACCCCAGGAATCTGCCTACGGAAGGCGAAAGTTGGAAGTGGAAAAAGAGCTGGAGATTCTAAGGAAAAAGTGTGTTTTCCGCACCCCGGGATCCGCCTATGGAAGGCGGAAGGTGGGAGGCAAAAAATGGGAAAAGGGTTAAGGAAAAACTTTTCCTTTCTGATTTTTGAGATCTGCCCATGGAATGCAGAAGGTGAAGGGCAGAAAGGTGGAAGGTGGAAAGTGGTCGAATGATTCCATCAAGAGCTGAGTTTTTGATTCCCAAGTTCTACAACATAAGGCAGAAGGGTGAAATGAGGAAAGTGGTTTGAATGACTCCGTCACACATTATGTTTTTGATTCCTGAGTTTCGCAGTGGAAGGTAGAAGGGGGGAAGGAAGAAAGTGGCTGAATGACTCTATTGCACATTATGTTTTTGGTTCCCGTTTTCCACAGGGAAAGGTGGAAAGGATAATGTGTGAAGCATAGTGCAGAAAGGATAGGTTCAGTGTGAAAATGAACTTTTCGGTTACAGAGTGGATCTGTCAAGGGCAAAACGACTGTTATAGTGTTTTTTAAGCCTGAGAATGAATGCTAAAAGATGTTACATGACCCATGATTGTGTTAAAGAGAAATAAATAATAAGTTTTAAATTATTCCGCATATCATTCAGGTGTATGGGCACCGGGTTCATGACATCGTGGTATATCAGAGTAGCGAGTACGCTAAATTATGGTATCAGAGTGAGCAATAGAGTTGTGTTTCTCCTCCAAGGAAGGAGGGGATGTGACATTGTGGTATCCGAGCTATTGGTTACAACATTGGGCCTAGATGGTCCAAGTGAATAGTTTTCAGAACTATTGGTTGCAACATTGCAGCTAACAATGGTATTTACATTCTGAAATTGTTATGTAGCTAATAAACATGTTTATTAACACATTTTGCAGAGTCATAGTGCAGATTAGAAAAGTTGGGTTGTGGCTCGACCATGAGAACCTCCAACATGAATAATGCACAGGATCCCTATGATCTCGAGGAAGATGCTATGGATGAGAACATTCAAGTTGGAAATGCTGAAACAGAGTCTAATGGAAGGAGATATCAAGAGACTCTACCAGATTTTGTAGCCACCATGAGAATCCTAAGGGTGGAGATGCAAAGTTACAGGGAAGATAATGAAAGAATGATTAAATATCAGGAAGAGAAGAATCAACTGAATGCAGCCTTGATGTAGAGTTTGATAGACATCCAAAGGCAAATGAACTCTAGGCATCGGGAAGTAAACACAGAAGGAAGTAAGAGCAGTGCCAAAATAAGAAGAAGGTCTTCTAGTGGATCATTTGACTCTGAAGGATCCACTAGGGGATCAAGCTCTTCATATCATAGGGATAAGAGGAAAAGGAATTACTAGAACATTTCATGCGATGAATTTAAGAACGAAAGGCCACCTACCTTTAATGGTGAGGTAAAGACCGGTCAAGAAGCTGAAGCTTGGCTTCTTGGGATGAAGAAGTATTTCCAAGTCCAAGACTACTCGGGAAATATGAAGGCAAGGGTAGCCATATTCAATCTGAATGGAAGAGAATCCATATGGTGGGAACACCTCATGCAAGTGAAGAAGATAAATGATAGGAATATCGTGTGGAAGTAGTTCAAGAAGTATTTCAAGCAGAATTAACTCTCGGACAAGTACTATGATGACAAGATTAAAGAGTTCCAAGAGCTGAAATTAAGACAACTGACCATGGAAAAAGATGCAAACAAGTTGTTGTAACTATTGAGTTATGTCAGATACATCAAGGATGATAAAGTGAAAATCCAATGTTTTCTAAGTGGATTACCTCAGTCATACAAAGACATGATTGAGTTTGATGAGACTAGAACTCTAGAAGAAACTATAAGAAAGGCCAAGTATTGCTATGAGTAGAACAAAACCAGACTTGATATCCATAAGGCATGGAAGGATAAGAAGAATGATAAGTTTGATCAAAGGAAGAAATGTTTCAAACCTTCTCACTTTTGAAATCAGCAAAGGCAACCATCACAAGCTGTGACTAAGCCAACTAGAGTGATGGGAGAAAAGCCAAGAGATCCAAAGGAAATCCAAGGGTTGTAAGAGGAATTCCAAAGGTGATTTGTGTTAGGTAGATTTCAGCAATGCAGCTGAAAAATTTATGTAGGAAAGGTTGTAGATTGTATGCAACCCATGTTCTGGAGGCAACAGAGAATGAAAATCCTAGGTTGGAGTACTTTCATGTGTTGCAAGAATTCAGGGATGTTTTTCCTGATGAAATTCTAGGGCTTCCTTCAAAGAGGGACATTGATTTTACAATTGACCTTGTGCCTGGAGCAGCACCGGTGTCCAAGACACCCTACATGATGAGCACACCAAAATTGCTAGAGATGAAGATGCAACTGTAAGAGTTGTTGGAAAAGAAGTATATCAAGGCAAGTGTGTCCCCTTAGGGAGCACCAGTTCTGTTTATGAAAAAGAAAGATGGTACAATCCTGTTGTGTATTGATTATAGATAGTTGAATAAAGTTACCGTGAAGAATAAATATCCTTTACATCGAATTGATGACCCTTTTTATCAAATAAGAGGAGCAAAGGTATTTTCCAATATTGACTTGAGGTCTCATTACCATCAGGTAAGAATAAAAGATGAGGATATTCATAAAACAACCTTCAGAACAAGGTATGTACACTATGAGTTTGTAGTGGTACCATTTGGTCTCACAAATGCACCAGCTACATTTATGTGCCTCATGAACAATGTTTTCAGTAGGTATCTGGACAAGTTAGTTCTTGTCTTCCTTGATGACATTCTTATTTATTCTAAGAATGAAGAAGAGCATGAAGAACATTTGAGAATGACATTACAATTGCTAAGGGAGCATAAGCTGTATGCAAAGTTGAGCAAATGTGACTTTTATAAAGATAAAATTCATTATTTGGGTCACATCATCTCAGAGGAGAGCACATCTGTGGACCTTGAAAAGATTGAATCCATTATGAATTGGCCAACCCCAAGAAATGTGACAGATGTGTGATATTTTATGGGACTTGCAGGATAATACAGGAGGTTCATTGAAGGATTCTCCAAGGTTGCACATTCAATCACTTCTTTGCAAAAGAAGGGGATAAAGTTTGAATGGACACCAAGATGTGAGGAGAGCTTCCAGTAGTTGAAGAATCTTCTTACAAGTGCACCAATCTTGAAAATTGTAGACCCAGAAAAAGACTTTGTGGTGTATACTGATGCATGTAATCAAGGACTTGGAGGAGTCCTTATGCAATACAACCACGTGGTATGTTATGAGTCCAGAAAGTTGAAGGAGCATGAGAAGAACTATGCTACTCATGATTTATAACTTTCATCCATAGTACATGCTCTCAACATGTGGAGGCATTACTTAATGGGTAGAAAATTTGAGCTAAAGATAGACCACTGTGGTCTGAAATATTTGTTTAATCAACCAACTTTAAATGCTAGTCAAGCTAGATGGCTAGAGTTTTTATGTGAGTTTGACATTGAAATCAAACACATAAAAGGAAAAGAAAATAAAGCAGCTGATGCACTCACCATGAAGGTGCATGAAATGAATGTGGCATCTCTTAGTACTTTCCAATCATATTTGATACATCAGATTGTTATTCATACCACTAAGGATGAAATGTATGTGCAGATAAAGGACAAGCTGCAGAAACAAAGTCTTGAAAATAAGTATGAGGGATATAAATTGGAAGAAGATGAGATTCTTACTTATAAGAACATAATTTATATTCCAAATGTAGTAGACTGGAGGATAATTGTTATGGATGAGATCCATCAAGCTCCATATTCTGGTCACCTAGGATATCAAAAGACAATTGCTATAGCCAGAAAGCATTATTTCTGGTCGAGAATGAAAAAGGACATTGCTGAGTATATTTCTAAGTGCATGAAATGTCAACAGGTGAAGGTTGAGCATCAACACCCAACAAGGTTATTGCGGCCGTTTCTAGTCCCAAAATGGAAATGGGAAGTTATTTCCATGTATTTTTATTATAGGATTGTCAATGACTATGAGACAACATGATTCCATCATGGTTGTGGTGGACATGTTGACAAAGGCATCACATTTTATACCGATTAAGTCCACGTATAAAGTTCATTCCATTGCAACATTTCATGAAGGAGATTTTCAGATTGCATGGATTACCTAAGGCAATAATATCTGACATGGATACCAAGTTCACTTCCAAATTCATGAAGGGTAAGTTTGCACATTATTAAATTGAGCACATAGATCTATGGATCAACACACAACTCACGAAATAGATCACACAATTTACTCAACAACTGAATAATGAAATAGTGGCTTACAACTGTGAATGCTTTCATTAATCAAAAGTAATTAGATAATTAGTTACAATGAAGTATGATGGCTAAATAGTCAGATGCAATTCGAATCCACGTGAGGAAATTAGAATTAGTTGGACTCTACTTGATTGAATGGTTAACTGACCTTGTCTAAATCATTTTCAAAGTTCATCGGAGTTAAAAATCCAAACTCAAGCTTCTAATTCAGTGTTGACTAGTCTAACTGACTAAGGTAGGTGAGTAAATGTGCCTCACATGCATGCAGCCATGCAATCTTAGTGCTAACTGAATAGAACTAAGTGTAGGAAACTAGAATTAAATGTAACTAACTCCTAACTGAGCTTGACTAGTCACCAACTGAACTCAACTGATGGAAGTTGGTATCGACACTCCCAGTGGCTCCTAATTTGTAGGGATTGATCTAGGAGGATCCTAAACTGATGCATGCAAGTGAAATCAGTGGCAGTTGGCCTCAATTAGTGTTCCCCACACTTTAGTAACTGATGCATGTGCCCCAATTAGGCCAAGTGGACCCAATTGTGCTAGTGATTAAAAATAGACTAAAAGGACTCCCAATTTAGACATGACTCCTGATTTAGACATAATGACCAAATTGGACAAGGGAGGATTAATAATCCTAACACCCCCCTTGAATGCTAACTTGGACAATTTGTGGGCCCTAGTAACTAAGACCATAGGTCACCCATTACAGCAAGTAAAGTAAAGTAACTACTCAACACAAGGAGTTGGGGAAAAAACCACATGGGAAAAAAGACCCCCCTCTAACTAAGAAGATAGAATCAAGATTCAAGTTTGAAAAAATTGAAAATGTGTTACCGCAATCTCTATGATGTAGCAAAGTAGCATGCATGATGTTCTATGCACAGGTATCCTCGGGCCTGGCATGTGGACTTCTCCATCTTCTCCCAAAATGATGATGGAAGGAAGGGGGAATGTAACCTTTGCCTCTTGCTGGATGAAGAGGTGTATGATAAACTCTATTCTTCTGAATATAGTGAGACTGAGCCCTTGCCATGTAGCATCTTACAGGGAGTCTATTGCATCTCTCTAAAGGAGGTAAGATTGCATGACACAACGCAAGGGTCTTTCCCTTCTGAGTGTTGGATGGATTTCCAATCATCTTCCTAGCTTCCAGTTTGGAGGGAGGGACTGGATCTGGATCTGAATCATCCTGAATCTCAATATGATAAAATGATACAACTAGATCTACAATACTAGTGGAAACTGCAAAATAAGTAGATGAATTTTTTTTACCTTCCCTTGCAAGTGGCTGTTGAGAGTGCATTGGTTCTGAAAATGGCATGAACTGTGAGAACTCATATTCCTTGGAGGCATGATTTGCAGCACCCTTCACTATGATGTTCCTAGTAGAGATATATGTGATCTCCATTGAGTCAGGATCAAATATGACTTGCTTTGCAGAGCCAGTATGAGTCATCTGGTATACAAATAACATGTTTACAGCTAGGGAGGGAACATAAAGCACATCTTAGAACTTTCCATGTTCAAGATTGATAGAGCCCTTCCCTTTGGCTTGAACTTTACTGTTATTTCCCATATGAATACTAGGACCATCAAAAAACTGCAAGGAAGAGAATGGTTCTCTGGATGCAACCATATGATTGGAAGCTCCAAAATCAATGAGGAATGCATGTGATGTTGAGAAGCTAGCCTTCAGTGCATGGCATGTCTCTTCATGTTCTTCAGTTTATTCTCTATGGTCAGCATTCCTTGCGCTAGCAGGTATAGTAATGTTATGTTTCTTCAGAAGAAGAGACATCTCATCAATTGTTCTTCTCATACAGGTGCTTTCTGGATGAAATCCCCTTCCACAGTAAGAACATAGTGTCTTTCCTTTGCCATTCTTCTTGCTTCTCTTTGAAAATGAAGGTTCTTTTGACTGATCTTTCTCTACAGGAGACTCATCCTTTTTATTTCCTTTATCATTCTCTACCTCAGGTCCTCCTGTAACCAGTTCTTGATCTCTGGAAGATCGAATGATCCCCATTTGGATCAACTTGTCATGCTACTGAGTGAGAGATTCAATGAAGGATTTAAGAGTAGGCATCTTCCAGTTTGGAGTAGAAATATTCACAGAATGAAATGTTGATACACATACTGAATATTCTGCACCAAGTTTGGAGAGAATGGTTAGGATGAGTTGGCCATCCTCCTTCTCAATCTTGCACATCTTCAATTGGAACACTATATTCTTGAATTTTGTGAAGAAGTCATTTAGATTTTCAAAATTGGCTGGATGGAGAGAGATCAGCTCATTCTCCAACTAATAGATCCTTAGATCATCCTGTTTGTCAAATAAGGAGGCAAGATTATCCCAAAACTCCTTGGGAGTCTTGAATCCATTGATGTGGAAGAGAAGATCTCGAGATATTGAGAGGCACAAGCATCCGTAGGCTTCATCAAGCCTATTCCAGTACTTTTATTTGTCAAATAATGAATTAGCTCTTTCTATGTCTCCATTGTGAGTTTGAAGAGTATTTTGGAACGTAGCTGCATCTCCATGTCCTCCTTCCATTGGTGATAGTTGAAAGGAGTGAGAAGGTCCATTGGAGGATCCATTTAGAATGCAAAGGAGAGGACTGAGCTACTGTAACGAATGCAGAGAAGGAGACTGAGCTGCTTGTAGCAAATGCAGTGAAGAGGATCGATAAACCTATAAATCACAAAATCAAACATACAAAATAAGGTCAATAGGCTCCACTTTTGGAATTTCCTTCACACCCAGCATAATTGATCAAGCAAGCTTGATCAACAATTCCTTAACTTGAGATATTAAGTGGCAAATTCTTCTCTTCTGGAAGGAGCAAGTTTGCTCAATTTTTTTTAAATCCAAGTATGGATATATAGTAGGAGAAGTGCCTTGTCCTGCGGAGGCTCTGATACCATATTAAATTGAGCATATAGATCTATGGATCAACGCACAACTCATAAAATAAATCACACAATTTACTCAGCAATTGAAGAATGAAACAATGCAAAAATGGCTTGCAACTGTGAATGGTTTCATTAATAAAAAGTAATTAGATAATTAATTACAATGAAGTACAATGGCTAAATAGCCACATGCAATTTGAATCCATGTGAGGAAATTCAAATTGGTTGGACTCTACTTGAATGAATGGTTAACTGACCTTGTCTAAACCATTATCGGAGTTCAAAATCCAAACTCAAGTGTCTAATTCAGTGTTGACTAGTCTAACTTACTGACGTAGGTGAGTAAATGCACCTCAACTGCATGCAGCCATGCAATCATAGTGCTAACTGAATAGAATTGAGTGTAGGAAACTAGAACTGAATGTAACTGACTCTTAACCGTTCTTGACTAGTCACCAACTGAACTCAACTGATGGAGGTTGGTATCGACACTCCTAGTGGCTCCTAATTTGTAGGGATTGGTATAGGAGGCTCCTAGATTGATGCATGCAAGTGAAATCAATGGAAGTTGGCCTCAATTAGTGTTCCCCACACTTTAGTAACTTGTGCATGTGCCCCAATTAGGCCAAGTGGACCCAATTGTGCTAGTGACTAAAAATAGACTGAAAGGACTCCCGATTTAGACATGATTCTTGATTTAGACATAATGACCAAATTGGACAAGGGGGGATTAATAATCCTGATAGGAATGGGGGTTATGTTGAAATTTGTAAAAAATCTAGTTCTGATCCGAAAAATTCTTTTGTGGTGGATTCTTAAGGGATCCTCTGTTTTTTGGGTCCCCGGGGATGGACACTGCAACTTTAACAAATTATGTATTTTTTTCAAATCCTTTGAAGAATGGGGAATTTTCTCCTACTATGGGTGTAGGTCACTAGTCTCATTCTTCTCACGAGTGTTATGTTGAAATCTGGGTTTGCATTCTAAGGTTTGCTCTAATGATGTGAATGGGATTTATCCTAGGGATCGTCTTAATCCTCCGTGTAAGAATAGGGTTATAAGGGGTGGACCTTATCTATTCCAAATGATTTTGTAGATTATTTTCAAGATGTTTGTAGCTCTGTGTTAAATTCCCTCATCCCTACAGATAAATATTTTCTTGTAAAAAGTTCCATCCCAGTTTTTTTTTTTTTTTTTGATAAACCCTCTAATTCAGAGATTACCCCAATTACTTTGATTCATCACCAGATAGTTACCATTCATAAAAGGAGGTAAATAAAGGATAAATAAAATAGGGGGGATTTGGTCCTGGATGGTAGTGGGACTTCTAAGCTTGATTATATTCCTTTGTCAGCTCGTTTGGATGGTACTGCCTTTGGTTCTTCAATTATGGTGTGGATGATGAAAGTAGGGCCCTTCGATCAAAATTGTTAGATGTACAACTTCGGGAGTCATCCTCCATGATATTTGTTGTGTCAAGTTTGGAAGTTATGTTGTATTAAGTTCATATCCTCTCCACGAGACTTGTTGTTTCAATTCCAAAACTTATGTTGTATTAAGCTCACTAAGTTATTGTGTTAAGTTAAAGAGTCTATGTTATATCAATCTAGGACCTTGATAAAGTCCTTTTAGAGAGAGATGCTTGTACTAGGATCTTATGGTTAAGATCATGAACTTATGTTGAGGTCTGAGACTTGTGTTGTATCAAGTCCATAAATTATGGTGTATTAAGTTCGCATGACTTATATTGTATTAAGTCTCGAGGATATACTATGTGATGTATGGCTAGTCATGGTAAACATGTGCTACAATTCTCCTTTAGAGATTAGCTACCCCTAGAGTGATTTAATTTAACATGTGACTATATGACCTAGGGTAATACATATGAGCATAGGCTCGAAACAATTCTTATGAGTATGATATGATAATAGAATTAATAAAAACACATATGGATCATGTAGAGAAAATTAATACGAGCACCAAGATAGAGAGAGAAATTGAATTGCCCATGTATGCCTCCAAGTGTACTTGAATCAATAATACATAAGTTGAGTCTCATTTGTGATAAAACAAGTTTCGTTAATTAAGGAATCAATTCCTTAATTTAAGTGGTTGACGTTGAAGATGACACTGATGGAGAAGCACTTGTTACATTCAATTCTGTTCATTCTATTCAATTTTGTTCAGTTACATTCAGTTCTGTTCAGCTATGTTCAGTTGCATTCATTTATGTTCATTTCCATTCAGTTACATGCAATTCCATTCAATTTAGTTCATTTCATTCAGTTAACAACTCAATTAGAGATAGTTAAACTCAGTGAATTAGTGGGGGTGCATGGTTGAAGATGAGACCATGTTCTCGGTGTTAATAAGTTATTGAAACATGAAAATATTCACTACCTTCCTTGTATGACCTAATTTGAGTTGTTATTAAAGTGATATGAACTTAGAAAGATCAACACAGTCTTCCATTTGATCTCTCCTCTCTTATGCTCTCGAAAAAACAATCTGCTATCGTGTTGTAATCATACACTGTCGATTATCAATCATACTCTAATATTTTTTGTTGGGTTTTTTATCCTATGAATTGGTGGAGGGTTTTCCTAGGGTATATCTTGTGTTCTATGGTTTGATTTATGCTTGTATTTGGATTATTGATGAGATCTATCTTCAATGTAATTGTGGATCAAAGTTTTAAAGTTCAAGAATATCCATTTTTTTTTCAAACACTAACAAAAACAACTCTTGGATATTGTTGAAACTTGATTGTGGCATATTATAATATTTGGGGGATCCTATAAATTTAATTCCCTCAAAAGAATATCTGTGCTGATTCACTTGGACATAGTGATGATTCAAGAAACAATGTGCATGGGATTTAAGGCCTGTGATGTTTTCTTAAGACTGTTTTTGGGATGGGAGTGTTGTGCAGTGGATGTTGATGGTCTCTCTGGAGGTTTTCTATTAATATTGAATCCCTTAGTATATAATATTAAGCCATTTATTACCTATACAAGAAATTTTTCTAAAAGGAAAGCTCTAGGGTTTTGAAGAGGTGATAAAGCTAGTTAATTGTTATGGTCCATATTTTGGGAGGCAGGAATTTTGGGATAATATTGGTATTAGTGGTATTATCCATTATCCTTTTCTATTTTTTGGCAAGGATCTTAATTTGAGCATTTATGCTAGTGAAGTGTGGGGGTCTTGTCCTCGTTTGGATCCTCTTGCTGAACATTTCTGACAAGTCTTTCCAGTAGCTAATATTATTGATGTTATTCCTGCCTCCATATCCCCTACTTGGATAAATGGTAGAACAGGGGATGACATGGTGGAAAAAAGACTTGATAGATTGTTTATATTTGAATGTTTAGCCGATATTGTATGTAGGTACAGATATTGGTATTTCAATTCTTGACTGTCAGAACATGTTCCTATTTTTCTTTAACTTGAGGTAAATTGGAAAATTCAAAAGCTTCCCTCTAAATTTAATCACTCCTGCTGTGAAGAGGAGGATTTCATATCCTTGGTAAAATACTATTGGAAATCTGTTATTGTATATTGTGGAGATACTACTATGCATAAGCTAGTGGTGAAGATAAAGGATCTTAAGAAGGTGGTTGTATTGTGGGAGAAAGTAATGAAACATAAGCTTAAGCAATAATTGGTAAAGATTGGAGAGGAGATTGATTCTCTTTTCTTTGCAAACTCATATGATATTCTCTCATTGGAGGAAAAATAATCATTGATAGATCTATAACCTAGAAACACAAAAATTATGAGGATCGTTGAAGAAATTTAGAGATTGAAGAGTAGGAAAATTTAGATTTAGCAAGGGGACAATAATACAAAGTTTTTCCATAAATTTTCAAATAAGAGGAAAATAATGAATATTATCTGGGATCTGAAGGACAATCAAGGGAGAGTGATAAAATCTAAGGAATCCTTAGAGATTGAAGCAGTGGAGCACTTTTCAGAAATATTTAAGGATCTTGGGCTCTCATGTATTTATTCTCAGTTAAAAGTTGTGCAGTGTTATCCAAGGGTTTTCACAAATGAAAAAGGTATTCATATTGGAAGAGAAGTCACTTTGTAGAAGGTGGAAGGTGTTATGAAAAAAATTACTAGATCCAAAAGTCCTAGTCCAGATGGTTGGAATGTGAAGTTTTTCACTAATTTTCTTGGCATCCTGGGTAATGATCTTCTGGAGGTGGTGGAAGAGTCTAGACTTAAAGGGTATGTTTTATGGTCCCTTAATTCTACCTTTATTTCCCTTATCCCACAAATCTCTAATCCTAAGACATTTAATCATTATTGTCATATTTATTTTTGTAACTGTTAGGATATTTATACACTTAGGAGTTAGTTAAGATCAACTTGTGTAATATATCCGTTAGGTAAAAGTGTGTTTCTTTAGTATGCATTTGTAAATGTAATCCGATAGTCACGATATGTTCTAGACATAGAGTGATCCGACGGTTCAACTTCTCTTAGATCATACCTACCATTGATCCGTGGCTTAACACCTGATTGGTCCATGATCTCTATTTAAAGAGCATGGAGGGTCCTTGGCTAGTTGATCGATTATGAGACGCTCATGTAACTTCCAAGTAGCTATTTGGATGGGGCCATGGACTGTTTCCCTCTCGAGGGTTTTAACCACGTGACAAACATCGATGTGTTGATCTGTGATCTATTTGTGTGAAGCCGTTGCTCAAGGTGTTCGGTCTTTTGGGAGTACCTTGTGTACCCGAACAATAACTTGGTTTACAAGAGCATTACTATGGTGATCTCAAATAAAATAAAGTCAAATACTGTTGAATGTATGTCCAAAGAGAAAATTGTTTCTTTTTTATCTAATAGGAAAATTTTGGATGCCATTGGGATCACACAAGAATTATTGCATTCTATAAAGACAAAACATTAGCTACTTTTATTTTGAAGATGGATTTGGTGAAAGCCTAATAAGGTGGATTGGGTATTTTTAAGGATTGTCTTATTACAAATAGGGATTCCTTTGGGGGTTGTAGATTTGATCATGGCATGTGTGACTTCATCTAGATTTGTAGTTCTTATAAATAGGCCTCCTTCATAATTTTTAAAAATATGTAAAGGTCATAGCTAGGGATGTCCTCTATCTCCTTTTCCTTTTCTTTTGGTAGTGGAAGGACTTAGTAGACTCATTGGGTTGGATAAGAAGGATAAAAAGTTGACACGTGTCAAGATTATTTCCTTACATTTCATTACTCACTTGTTGTTTGTAGATGATGTACTCTTATTTGGGAATGGTTCTATTGATTATTTTAAGTATTTTCATGATGTAATTTGGGTATTTTGTGAAGCTACATGCATGGAGGTCAATTTACATAAGTATAGTTTTCTTCAGAATGTTGTTCAGGAGGAAGTGTTGGCACATATTTTATGGTTGTTCCCATTGAAATATGAATCTTTGGAGGTTGGATTCAAGTATCTTGGTTATGTTCTCAAACAAAATAATTATAAAAAATAAGATTGGTTATGGCTTGTGAGAAAGGATGAGAAAAGGATTGGTTGTTGGTGTTATAAGAGGCTCTCTCTTGGAGGGATACTAACTCTAGTAAAATCTATTTTGGAAATTATTCCATTATATTCGATGTCACTTACTAAGATTCTAATGTATATTTTCCATTGTCTAAGGCATAAAATGATGCAGTTTTGTGGTTTGGAAATTTGAATAAGGAAAAGTTTCATCTGGTTAAATGGGAAAATATCTCTTTGCCCAAAAATATTGGGGTCTAGGATATTAAATTTCTATTGGTTTAATCTTTCTTTGAGCCTCAAAAGTTTGTGGAGGGGCCTATTTAGTACTAGGATATGGAGTGAGACTCTAAAATTAAAATACCTGAAGAAATACTCTATGGAGGAGCGTATAAATAAATCAAACAAATCAATATTTGTGGCTTCAAATACTTGTGTGGTTTTATTAAATCATACCCTTGGTCAAGCTCCTAGTTATCTTGGAGGATTGGTAATGGAGAAAGGGACATTTTGGGTATTGATCATTTCTTAGGGGGTGACAATTTCTATACTATTTCATAGGCTCTTATCACATATTTATTAGGTTATGGTGTCAACAAGTTATCTCATGTAAAGAAATTTGTAGTTGTGGGTTTGTCCTCCTCATATTGGACATTTGCTACTAATATGAGTCATGTTGGTGATATTGCAACATAATGGAATTACTTTGTTGATGGTTTGAATCATATCTGGATCAAATAGACTGATCAATATGATACCTTAGTTTGGTCTTGGAACAAGGGGAATGGACAAATGAATGCAAAAATGGCCTATGATGCAATATATTATTCTTCCTATGATCTTGAGCAGAAATGGTGGTATAAAAAGATTTGGTGTTGGTTTGTTCCTTTAATTTGAAGTGTTTTCTATGGATGAGTTTGGAAAATCGTATATTGACTTGGGATAATCTAAACAAAAGAGGTATAGTGGGTCCAAATGTTTGTACCTTCTGTAACATGAAGGGGAATTTGTTAATCATCTTTTTGTAGATTGTGCCTTCACAAAGAAAGTTTGGAAAGAGTTGTTTTCTGGTCTACAAATCTCTGTGATGCGGTACTTTTCTTCATTTGAGAGAAATAAATAAAATTGGATTAAATTAGTACCAAAGTACAAATCATTACCTACCTTTATGTCTTGGGTAATTTGGAGATCAAGGAATTCCTTGGTCTTTGAGAATAATCCACAGAACTTTGTTACTAACAGTATTAAATTTTTGGGTTATTTCAAAGAATATTATAAGGATAGGGATAAAAAAAACACATAATTTGTATGCATCCTATTATATCAAATGAGTTTGTTATTGAATATTTTGATGTATCTTCTCAAATTGGTCAATGTGGTGGTGGTGTGACGATTAAAATTAAAAGCAATCATTATTTTCATCTTTGGATGGCATGTGGTGTCTCAAATACAAAAGTAGAGATACTTGTTTTGTGGAGGCTATTATATTTTCCATCTAATAAAGGAACCTTGTCCTTATGGGTCTTGGGTTACTCAAGGATTATTGTGGATTAGGAAGCAGGCAAGTCAACTTTACAAGTTGTTATTTTGTATCAATGGTGTGCTAGGATTCAAACTCTTAAGGATTTCTTTTCAATTTTACTTTTAATAATGTCTTCTGAGAGCTAAAGTCCGTGGCTGATGGGATCTCCAAAAGAGTTGTGGGTACTACTGAAGGTCTCTTAAATTTTGAATAATAAATGGACTTGTCTTTAATCTCTAAAGGCTAATATTTTTTTTATTAGGAGATCGGTAAACTGCTTTTTATGGTAGAAATACCTTCTTGATGGATCACCCTATCTTTATGTCGAGTGGGTAGATGTTATATACTGCACACTATTCTAAAAAGTTTTTGTGAACTAAGGTATGAAGAATGTATTACTATTTTCCTAGAATTTTTGAAATTCTAGTTGTGATAAAAAATTATTCTTTGTGGCAAATGTGATGTAAAAGGCAATATAACTTTGTTCAAATATGAATAACAAGTTATAGGATTTTTTTCTTTTGAAAAAAAATGATCAACCACATAAAGGTTGAAGCTCCTTAGACCCAAAACACAATGATTTGTTGATGTGTTATTTTACATATATCAACAAGTTACAATGATTTTAGTATTTTGATAATAAAGTGCTGACGTTTTGAGTAAAATCGAAGCTGCTTGAACTTTAAAACTTTTATCAAAAAATTTCAGCACTTATGAAACTTTCTATCAACCACAAAATAATATTTATATCATCCACATAATAATCGTTATATCATCCACATAATAGTCTTTATATCAGCCACTATGAATATTTTATATTAGCAATATATGAATCTCATGAATAAATCGACCACATAAAACAATCAACCATAAGAGACAAGATATACCCTATGAAAACCCTCCAAACATGGAGGATGAAAAACCAAACAATTATTTGAGTATGATATATATATTTGTAGAGAATGGTTCACAACAAATAAGCATATTTATCGATAAGAGATAGCACCTCAACATTAGAGAAGAGAGATCCAATGCAACCCTGCAAAAACAATTGTATGCAACTGTATTTAACTTTCCATATGCCTAGCATATTAATAACAAGCCAAAACACCTATCATGCAGAAGGTAGTGCATAGGAGGATCAGTAAACACATTGAGAGCACCACATAGCACATTTCACAAGAAGGAGCTAACTAAAACTCCCTCCATGCAAACATTAGCACCCTCCTTCCATAATTAGCTTTTAACTGAATGTCCATTGACTTGAACTAAATGTTCATTGACTTGAATTGAAATTTAACTGACTGAACTCAATGTTAATTGTGTTGAAATGAATTTTAACTGACTTGAACTGAAAGTGATTTGACTTAAACTGATTGTTAATTGTCTTGAACCGAAAGTGAATTGATTGAACTGAATGTTAACTGACTTGAATTGAAAGTGAACTGACTAAACTGAATATGAGCTAACTGAACTAAACTCAAACTTCAAATGAATGCATGACCATAAATTTAGGAGACTAACTGAATGTCTTCAGCGCTTTCACACTTAGCGTCGTCCATGCAAAATTTATACTATTAAATTTTGCATGGATCTCCTTAGTTAACCGATGCATGCTGATTGATGAACATTGAGCTCTTCTTTACTTAACTGATTACATTAATTACTAGTTCAATGGATGTAATGTCTGAGGCATTGATTGATGAATTCATATTTAACTGAAGCTTTATAACTTTGAGTTCATTCAGATATTTGAATGAGAAATTCACATTCTCTTTCTCTATGCTTTATCTCAATATCATTAATCAATTAATGCATGGTCCATATGTGTATTCATTATTTATCTGTCTTATCATATCATACTCAAAAGAATCATTCGATACTGATGATCATATATAATACCTCGGTCCATATAGTCATATGCTAAACTGATTCACTCTAGCGGTAGCTAAGCCTTAAAGGAGACTTACAGAACTCAATGACCATGACTATAAATATATCACATAGTATAGCCACATGACTTGATACAACACAAGTCCATCTCCATAATTGGATATCTATTCTCATAGGGTACCATCTATGATAATCATTGACTTGATACAACACAAGTATAGACTTTATACAACACAGTACCAATATTAATACAATACAAGATTACAATATTGATACAATACAAGATCACAGTATCATAGTACATATATCCCACCTCAATACATGAGGACAGATATAGGACTTGATACAACACAGTGTTCCGACTTGATACCACATAAGTCCCTAACTTGATAGAACATAAGTCTTAGAGAGTAACTGATTATGATGTACAAACAAAAATCCCTCTCATCGAGGGAGAAATTCTCTTCTTTACCAAGAATTTCTTGCCATAACAATCTTATCTCGGAAGTATCTCAACTTTGTTACTGAGAACGACTTGTTCACAAAATTGCAATATAATCATAAGTATCTATGTACTAAAATTTTATTTTTACATGGGCATGACTTCGATGAAGGAAAACCTCATCTCAATTTTTCTATCATAACAGATAGGGTTTCTCAAAAATCTTGACTATTAACACCTAATAACTGTAGGCTTCAATTCTTTCACCCAAATAGGAAACATCCCAAGTTATACTACTCCTTGGCAGGAGTACTATCTATAAAATACACTTATCTTATGTAGTACTAACCACAATACACATAGCTAATCCCAGGCTATATAATAGTTTACTATGTATCAAAATACAATAAAGAACCTATTCTAATGTACGTCAAAGGTACTCAAACATATGCTTATCCACAAGCATAAAAATACAACAGGTCTTCTAGGTACTTTAAGAGATCAACCAACTACTTATTCAAAGTATCATCATCTGTATCTGATCCAGAATGCAATTTATCTAAACTATAAGCAATGGATTTCATATCCATATTATACAACATTATACATCAAATGTGTAAAATCATAAGATTTTCTTTCAATTTTCAACATTTGTTGACATTAAGAATCATCTACTATCTGAAGAAGTTCTTAGTGAGCTTGCCATTCTTTGTGATGTTCTTCAAGGCTTGACCACTTTCATAGTGATTTCATATCATAGTACCCCACATAGCCAACTATATGGCTATCTAACCTATCCAAGAGGTTTAACTTTTATTTGACAATTCATAGTATAACTCTTCTTGAGTATCCAGTAGTTTATGAGACTTTGACCATGTCTCTGCTCGTATGGATTTTCTTCACAAGATATCACATCAGGGATGATTTTAAGGAACCATACTTATTTAAAAGTGTATAAATTATGGCGAATATTACCAATTCTTAAAACGTCGACTGTAAAATGATTCACGATATTTTTCAAAAAATATTTTAATTTCCAAGGATTTTATATCGTTTATATAATAATTTGGCAATTTTTAGGGTGAAAAAATTTTACCCCATCAAAATTGGGCAAAACAGAGCTTCAAAAAATGCAAAATGGTGAATGTTTTTTGGGAGAAAAACATGGAAAAATAGCCCACTGGGCTAAAATTCGCCCCTAAAATTATCCATGTATCACATCATGTGGTTTCCTTGTTAGAATTTACTCATTTAAGCAATACGATATTAGGATATTAACTGAGAGAATAACAAGCACAATAATAAATCACAAGAGACAATGAACACAAAGATTTTCCTTGGGGAAACCATAAAGGAGAAAACCCCGCAACTTCCTTGGAGATAAAATAAGCACCAATGGCAACAGTAAAACCCAAAGACAAAAAAGCTGATCTCCACCAGTTGTTCTCTCTCTCTTATCAACTCCTTCTCTCTCACTCATGCGCTACAACTGAGTGTGAGTGACCATGTGATAAATACAGAGGCTCACTCTCTATTTATACTAGTTTCTGACTTGACATTAACTCACTAGGGCCAACTTCTCTAGGAACATCGGGGTACAATACATAAGGTATACAAACGAATACATTTCAAAGTTAAAAATACATCAACACTCCCTCTTAACTAGGAAGGCATTCTCTCGACACAATTCATCAGCGCAAGTCTTCGTCACTGGATCAACTTTGTATCATCATCAAGTTTGGATCATCACTGGATCATCATCAAGTTAGGATCATCACTGGATCATCATCAATTCTAGATCATCACTGGAGCATCATCAAGTCTAGATCATTACTGGATCATCTTAGGTCATCATCATCGCTGCTTCTGTTATCTTGAACAGATGGTGCTATCTCTCAATTCTACTCATCATAGGAAGTTCTACAGAGCCAGGCCTTTTTCATGCTAGTTGTATGCTTAGCCTCCATGTAGGTATTCATCTTCTTCAACACTTATATCTGACCATGGGAGGAGCACATCCAAGAACCATGTCAGAAAGGCCCTCCCAACACTTACATTTGACCATGGGAGGAACACATCCACCACCATGTTAGAAAGGCACACCCAACACTCACATCTAACCATGGGAGGAACACATCCACCACCATGTCAGAATGGCCCAACAATTACATCCTACCATGGGAGGAAAACATCTAAGAACCATGTTGGAAAGGCCCAACACTTACATCCGACCATGGGAGGAACACATCCAAGAACCATGCTGGAAAGGCCCAACACTTACATTCACCAGCATGATAGGACACACCTGCTATCATCTATGAAAAGGCCCAACACTTACAACCATTGGCATGATAGGACACACCTACTATTATCCATGGAAGGGCTCCGCACTTATAACCACTGGCATGATAGGACACACCTACTATCATCCATGGAAGGGCTCTGCACTTACAATTGAACATGGAAAGAACCAATCCTACCATGTTAGAAGGGCTCTGCACTTACAACCATTAGCATGGTAGGACATAACTACTACCATCCATGGAAGGGATCTGCACTTACAACTGACCATGGAAGGGCTCTGCACTTACAACTAACCATGGAAGGAACCAATCCTACCATGTCAGAAGGGTTTCGCACTTACAACCACTGGCATGGTAGGACACAAATACTACCATCCATGGAAGGGATCTGCACTTACAACTGACCATGGAAGGAACTAATCCTACCATGTCAGAAGGGCTCTCGGACTCATCACTTCCCTTTGGAGGGAACCTTGATCTGGAGAACACCAAGCTTCTCCCTGAAGTACTCAAACTTCACTCTGGCTAATGGATTGGTCAACACATCAACTATCTGCTCATCCATTGCAACATACAGGAGCTTCACTGCTCCTCTCTGCACCATATCCCTGATATAGTGATAGTTGATCTCAATATGCTTCGACTTGTCATGGAATACTGGGTTCTCTGACAACTTCACAAAACTCTGGTTGTTGCAATATATACTAGTAGAATCCAACTAGAGATCAAACAAATCAGATAGTAGCTTTCTTAGTCACACTGCTCATAACTAGCCGAACAAGCTGCAACATACTCTGCTTCGGCTGTACTCAGTGCCACGCAGGATTTATTCTTGCTAAGCCAAGAGATCACACCTGATCCCATACTGAAGAAGCATCCCGAAGTGCTCTTCCTATCAATGGCACTGCTTACCCAATCTGAATCCACATAACCTTCCAGGTTAATCTTTTGATTCGCCTCATACTTGAGCCCATAATCAACTATACCCTTCAAGTACCTCAGAATATGCTTTGCATCAATCAGGTGAACATGTCTTGGATTTGTGAGGAACTGGCTCAATGTGTTCACAACAAAGCATATATCCAGTCTCATATTCATCAGATACATCAAGGACCCAATCATCTGACAATACATTGTAGCATCAATTGTCTCTGATGAAGCATCACTCAATAGCTTGAGGTTTGATGCCATAGGTGTGGTCATGGCCTTGCAGTCCATCATCCCGAACCTCTTTAGGATCTCTATTACATACTTCCCTTGTCCCAGGGAAATTCCATCCGCATTCTGCCACACCTCCATGCCTAGAAAGTAATGCATCATACCCAAGTCCTTCATTTCGAACTTAGCAGCAAGCTTCCTCTTCATGTCAGCATTCAAACCATCCTCACCTGTTACAAACAGGTCATCTACATATAGTAAGAGTATCACTGGGTTCCCTTCTTCAACCTTGTAGTAAAGGTTGGGATATGCTTTACTTTTGGGAAATCCCAAACTACTCAGGAAGCTATCAATTCTGCCGTACCATGTACCAGGTTACTATTTAAAACCGTACATGGCTTTCTTCAATTTACACACATGAGTCTCCCTGTCATGTGTCTCAAAACCGAGTGGCTACTCCACATACACTTCCTCTTCTACTACACCATTCAAGAAAGTTGTCTTGACATCCATCTAGTGTATCTTCCATTTCATTACTGCATCCATAGAAAGTACTGATTTGATGGAAGTGTATCTGGCTATAGGTGCAAAAGTCTCTTCATAATCTATTCCTTCTTTCTAGGATAAGCCACGAGCCACAAATCTTGCTTTATATTTATCTATGCTACCGTTTGCAGCATGCTTGATCTTGTAGATCCACTTGGAAGTCACAACAGACTTCCCTTCTGGTCTTGGGACAACATCCTAGACATCATTCTTCATGATCGACTAATACTCTTTGATCATTACATCCTTCCATTCTTTCTTCTCTGCCACTTCTTCATAGTTGGAAGGTGATGTCACATAATAGGGCTACATATCCGAAGCAGGACCTAGTTCTCTTCCTTTCTTTGTGTATTTCTTTTGGAGCACCGTATCTTTATGCACCTTGGACAGCCTCTCATACCCATGCAAGTTTCCTCTTGTGAGGATTCTTCTCCTGGGGTGGATCTACAGGTTCCTCAGGTTCTTCCATTTCTCGATCTTCTTTTGGATTTGCTTTGTTTATTGTTGAATTAGGGATTCTGGGTACTTCTGTTTCTTTAGAGTCTTCAACAGGTATTTTTCTGGATTTGTTGTAAGCTGAGTCTTCATCAAATGTTACATCTCTGTTGATGTCGATCTTCTTGAATCCTGGGAAGTATATTCTGTAAGCCTTCGAGCTTTCATTATATCCCATGAATATACCCTTCTTCCTTAAAGAATCTAACTTTGTCCTCTTTTCTTTAGGAATGTGTATGTACACTGGACATCCAAATATTCCAAGATGACTGAATTCTGGTTTCTTTCTAGAAAAGTATTCTTCATGTGTCTTGTTCTCGAGTACTCTATGTGGAGTATGGTTCTATACATACACAGTTGTCCTGGCAGCTTCTGCCCATAGAGGCATAGGAAAATCTTGATCATGAAGAATTTCTCTTGCTGCTTCCATGATCGTTCTATTCTTCCTTTCTGCAACCCCATTCTGTTGTGGATTATATGGAGTGGTCACCTCCCTCTTAATCCCTGAATCTCTGTATAATTCTTTGAATTCATTTGATGTGAATTCTCTGCCATTGTCTGATCGAAAGATCTTGATTTTATTCTCTGTGTGGTTTTTGATCAAGGCTTTGAATTCCTTGAACTTGCTGAATACTTCATCCTTGCTTTTCATGAAGTATATCCATGTCTTCCTAGAAAAATCATCAATGAAAGAAACATAGTATACATACCCGCTTAATGAGATTGATGACATCAGACCGCGTACATCGGAGTGAATGATTTCCAATATTCCTTTTTCTTTACTTTCGCTACTTGGAAATGTCTTCTTTGTGTTCTTTCCTTTTGCACATCCTTTGCAAACACCTTGATGTTTTACCTATATTTCTGGAAGACCTTCAATAGCTTTGCTTGCAAGTGGTAGTTCCCTATAGTGCACATGTACAAGTCTTCTATGCCAAAGTTCATTTGGCTATACTGAGTCATGGAACAAAACTTGTTTTGGTTGGGCCTTCAATTTTTATAGTCCTCCTTCTTGTTCTCCAATCACTATTGCATCATCTATAGTCTTTCCTTTTGGACACATAAGGACTTGGCCATCTATAAATGCAACCCTTATGCCTTTTGCATCCAATGCCGAGATGGAGATAAGGTTCTTCTTTAGTCCTGGTACAAACATGACATCCTTCATCTTCATAGACTTTCCGGAATCAATGAGCCAATCATTGCTTCCATGTGTAACAGTACCTGTGAGGGAAGAAATAAGAACATATTCTTCTTCACTAGAAGAATCTTCACTTTCTTCTTTGGCTTTCTTTCTGGGAGGTTCATCATCCCCTGTAGTGTGAGCATGATGTCTTTTTTTGCTTCCCTTCTTCTTGTGAGAGCCATTTTTGTTTCTAGGACATTCTCTAGCTTAGTGTCCTTTTTCATAACATGTATAGCATATGATTTTAGACAAATCTTTGTTAGATCTTCTAAGATTATTTTCTGGTGAGAGTGCTTACCTTTGATATAGTTTGTTCTGCTTCTCTTGGAGTGTACTATGAGACCTTGATCTTCACTTCCCATATTTTCTTCTTGAGCTACTATCTGAGCTTCTTCTTGTGAACATTCCTCCCATAGTCTACTAAACTTGACTAGCTTCTTTCTGGCATAAATCCCTTGAATGAAAGAGTCCCATTACCTAGGGAGACCATTCAAGGTGGTCATCACAATTTCTGCATTCTCTACTTCATCTACTGCTTCAAGCTGTTTCTTTCCATGATAGACCCTTGTAAAGTATGATTGTATGGTCTCTGCATTCTAGATCTTTGCATTCTTCAATTGATTTCTCAGAGTCATCTTTTTATTTATGTTCTTCCCTTCAAATAACTTGGCCAGGGCATCAAACATCTCTTTAGGTGTCTTTAGGGAGGACACATGTGGTATGAGGTGATCCTTGATTGAATCAACAACAATCCTTTTGGCCATGATCAAGTTCTTCTTGTGTAAGGCTTTAGCCTCATCTCCCTCTAGAACTGGAACCTATCCACTTATGTAGGAGTCCAATTCATTTTCTTCCAGGACCAGGGAGATCCTATACTTCCAGGATCAGAAGTTATCAACTCCCTCAAGCTTTTCATCAAGCTTGGTGTGATGAGACATCTTAACAGAGAACCTCAAATGGAAATACAAAAGATTTAGATCTTACCAGTTTGAGAAGCTAAAAACTGGATCTGAAGCTGATCTTCTACAGTGCTGGTTTTTTTGGTTCCAAGACATATTAGGGTTTGACTTTCTTAGAGTTCTACCCAACCAAAAACCTCGATTTTTTTCTCTAAAATTCAATTTTGAGGAGGAGAGTAATCCTATCCTGGGCTCACTCAAAAATTCCTCTTTAGTAAAAAGCCCTAATTTCTCGATGCAATGGTAAGTAAAAAATTGAAAGTGTCTAGAATCATATTCTGTTTCGACAGAAATATGCGCCCTATAGAGGAGAGTCAGCTTAGCCTTCTTTTTTCTTATGGATTGTGGAGATATACCTCAAAAGTAAGAAACCCTAGCTTCAACAGCTGCACAATGTCTTCTTCGCAGGTTAACTCTGATACCATGTTAGAATTTTATCATTTAAGCAATATGATCTTAGGATCTTAACTGAGAGAATAACAAGCACAACAATCAATCACAAGAGACAATGCATACACATATTTTCCTCGGGGAAACCATAAAGGAGAAAACCCCACAACTTCCTCAGAGATAAAATAAGCACCAATGGCAGCAGTAAAACCCAAAGACAGAAAATATGATCTCCATCAGTTGTTCTCTCTCTCTTATCAGCTCCTTCTCTCTCACTCATGTGCTACAACTGAGTGTGAGTGACTATGTGATAAAAAGAGAGGCTCACTCTCTATTTATACTAGTTTTCGACTTGACATTAATTCACCAGGGTCGACTTCTCTAGGAGAGTCTAATAACCCCAGTGCTCCACAACTGCAGGGACTTTAATCCTTGATCAATAAGGAGGGCTATACTTTATGACTTTACATGACTTTATTACATTATTTATTCTCCCGATAGGAACATCAGGGTATGACATGACTTGATTACATTAATGATACTCCCGATAGGAACATCGGGGTACAATACATAAGGTATACAAATGAATACATTCCGAAGTTACAAATACATCAACATTCCTGAGTCATGTACCTTGACTAACTAGTTTGGGGAATTTTAACTATTGTTGTCTGTGAAGATACATTAATACTCCCTCTTCAACTAGAGGAGTCTTTTTATACTATACCAAGCTTGTTTTGGACAGAGGCTTAGTAAACATGTTGGAGAATATGCTCATCCATGGATATGTACAGGAGCTGCACAACTCCTTTATGTACCATGTCTTGGATATAACTGACTAGGAAATTTGTAAAGTTTTACTTATGTACAATATGTTCTATCGGAAGCAACATCTTTGATGTGATCTTTCTTGATCATTTTACTATTTAGAATCCATATATTTGTGAAACTTTCTTTCACTAATCGAGACATGTCTGAATCCACATACCTTGTACCAAGTAGGTAACACAACACATTCTTTGTAGAACATGTCTATGTACCCACTGTAAAGCATATAAATGATCCTGGGACTTGTATAGAGATATCTAATATCTATGAGATCCTACATATTTGAACAAGAATTAGATTTATGTTTTTTTGTGTGGTCATGGATTTACAATCCATTGTTCTTGAATCCTTTCAAGACCTATACTGAACATTTTTCAAAAGAAGAAAAATGCTATCCAATGACGGTTTCACCTCTAAACTTAAGAATCATACAATATTATTACATATAGATTCCTTTTGAATATGAGTACCATACATGGTTTCTATATAGAAGGAGGTTAATTTAACCAGTTCCACTTGTTTTCTATGAGCTAGCAAATCTAGCTTCTCCCTCTCAACATCTAGGATGTGAGAATCATAAATTTGAGTCCTCCATCATAGAGACTCATACTCCTCTATATACAATGTATATATGAATATAATTAAGATAAATTCATGGCCTTCACGTGTCTTTACATTTCTCTAAATATAATTAGGGCTTCTATTCTGTCTTCTTCCTAAGAAACATAGGAACCTCCCGATTTGCTCTTTTTCAGGATCAAACATCTGAATGACTTCATGCCATTCTCTTCTTATAGGTCAGGGCATATATTTTACCCTACAAGAAAAATTACTCAAATTCTTAAAAACATTACATAACCAAGAAATGTAATCACATGAAAACTTTCAACATACTGACAATGGTTCACACAGTTATGTACATAGACTAAATAAATGTTTTGACATAACCCCATTCATATATTATGTGTTGTTTTGAAACCCTGAGTCATTCATATACCATTTCAATTCATATTTTATGAAGGAAATATGAAACCCCATATTCATATCTCATGAAGCAAGCATGAATCCCTCTATCTAATGTATTATGACCAATCATACAGTTCCATGTTCACAACCCATGAGCATGCATTCAACCCTATGTCTCATGTCTTATGAAGGAAATTTTAAGATTTCTATCAGTTCTATATAAGTATATATCATTCCTACATAATTATTTTATCAATCCTATATCATATCAGATAATATGGACTCATGAGATCGACAATATGCTAATAAAAGATAAACAATAATGTATATGCTCAACACAATTCCAAAGTCCAGGAATACAGATCTCTATATGAAATTCATGAAACATATTAAAAAACTTTTAGATCTAATTTATAACATCATATAACAATCAAAATATACAATACTTATATTTTATTGATTTGTGTGGGCTCCCTCTTGATCTTTGTACCCTTGTGGAGAATATCAGAGTTCTTCTTTATTCACTTGAATGGAAGAGATTCTTTGTAGTGAAAGTTGTTCTCCCTTTATTCATTCTTGCCACGAGGAAAATATTCTCCTCTTTGGTGTACACAAACTTTCTTTGGATGCACCCCTCTTCTTGTCTCGAAGCATTCTTCTTGAAAAATATTTGTGAGTTTATCAAAACACTCCCTTGCGTTCTTCAATAGAATGATCATGGACATGAATCTGTCCTCAATCGAATCAAATATTATATGCTTGACCTTTTCTTGATTCTTCTTGAAGTTGATTCTCCCTTTATCGGTGGTAGGATCCTCTACCACAATGGTCACGAATGAATAAAGATCATGCACTTCAAGAATATTCAAAACCCTCTCTTTCCATGTGTTGAAGTTTGATGTTCCTTCAAGTCGGTCTCCCGGTCGAACAAAGATTGATGTCATGGATGCAATATTTTTCTCAACACTTCAATATCTACATAGGCTTAAGCTTGCTTCACAAAACTAACCTCTTTCATGCCCTATGCTTTGATATCGTGTTGATGTTTTGAGCAAAATCAGAGCAACTTGAACGTTAAACCTTTTATCAAACAATTTGAGCACTTATGAAGCTTTATATCAACAAAAAAAATCTTTATATTAGCCACATAATAATGTTTATATAAACCACCTATGAATCTTTGATATCGACAATATTATATGAATCTCATGAATAAATCAACCAAATAAAAAATCAACCATTAGAGACAAGATATACCCTGGGAAAACCCTCCAAACATGGAGGATGAAAAATCCAACAATTCTTTGAGTATGATAGATATATTTTCATATAATGGTTCATAACATATAAGCAGGTTTGTCAATAAGAGATAGCACCTCAGCAGTATAGAAGAGAGATCCAATGCAACCCTGTAACAAAATTGTTTGTAGTTATATTTAACTTGACATATGCCTAGCATATTAATAACAAGACAAAACACCTATCATGTAGAAGGCATTGCATATGAGGCTTAGTAAACAAACTAAGAGTGCCACATAGTGCATTTCGTAAGAAGGATCTTTAGCTCCCTCCTTCCATAATTATCTTTTAACTGAATGTCCACTAACTTGAACTAAATGTTCACTGATTTGAATTGAATGTTAATTGACTTGAACTGAAAGTGAACTGACGGAACTGAATGCTAACTAAATTGAACTGAATGTTAATTGACTTAATCTGAAAGTGAACCGACTTAAACTTAATGTTAACTGACTTGAAATGAAAGTGAACCGACTGAACTGAATGTTAACTGACTTGAAGTGGAACTGAATTGACTAAAATGATTGTGAACTAGCTAAAATGAACTCAAACTTCAACTGAATACATGACCATAAATTCAAGAGACTAAATGAATTTCTTTAGTGGTTTCACACTTATTGTTGTCCATGCACAATTTCTATTATTAAATTTTGCATGGATATCTTTAGTTAACAGATGCATGCTGATTGATGAACATCGAGCTATTATTTACTTAACTTATTACATTAATTAATAGTCAATTGATATTTTAACTGAGGCACTGATTGAGCCATTCATATTTAACTGAAGCTTTATAACTTTGAGTTCTTTCAGTTTCATTATGGGAAATTCAAATTCTCTTTCTCTATGCTTTATCTCATTATAATTAATTAATTAACCATGTGTTAGGATTATTAACCCTCCCTTGTCCAATTTGGTCATATGTCTAAATTTAGAGTCATGTCTGAATCGAGAGTCCATCTAGTCTATTTTTAGTCACTAGCACCATTGGGTCCACTCGACGTAATTGGGGCACATATTCTAGTTACTAAAGTGTGGGGAACACTAATTGAAGCCTACTGCCACTGATTTCACTTGCATGCATCAGTTTAGGATCCTCCTAGATCAATCCCTATAAATTAGGAGCCACTGGGAGTGCCGATAACAACCAAGGTCAGTTGAGTTGAGTTGGTGACTAGTCAAGATCAGTTAGGAGCCAATACATTTAGTTCTAGTCCTATACATTCAGTTAGTGCTAGATTTGCATGGATGCATGTAGGAGAGGCACATTTCTCACCTACCTCAGTCAGTTAGGCTTAGTTAACACTAAATTAGACACTTGAGTTGTGATTTAGAACTTTGATGAACTCCGATAATGATTTAGACAAGGTTAGTTAACCATTCAGTCCTTTGATAATGATTTAGACAAGGTCAGTTAACCATTCATTCAAGTAGAGTCTAATCAATTATAATTTCCTCACATGGATTTGAATTGTATCTGGCTATTTAGCCATTGTACTTCATTGTAATTATTATCTAATTACTTTTGATTAATGAAAGCATTCACAGTTGCAAGCCATTTTTTCACTGTTTTATTCTTCAATTACTGAGTAAATTATGTGATCTATTTTGTGAGTTGTGTGTTTATCCATAGATCTATGTGCTTAATTTAATATGGTATCAGATCCTCGGCAGGAAAAGGCACTTCTCATACTATAGATCCATACTTGGATCAATTTTTTTTGAGCAAAATTTCTACTTCCAGTACTGCACCAGAAGTGGAGAATTTACCACTTAATATCCCAAGTTAAGGAATTGTGGATCAAGCTTGCTTGATTAACTATGATGGGTGTGAAGGAAATTCCAAACGTGAAGACTATTGACCTTATTTTTTCTGTTTGATTGTGTGATTTAAAGGTTTATCATTCCTCTTCACTGCATTCGCTACAACAACTTAGTCCACTCCACTGCATTCTAGATGGCCCCTCCAATGGAGCTCCTCACTCCTTTCAATGATCACCAGTGGAAGGAGGATATGGAGATGCCACTACACTCCAAAAGACTCTTCAAACTCACAATGGAGGCAAATAAAGATCCAATTCATTATGTTGACAAAGAAAAGTATTGGAATAGGCTTGATGAAGCCTACGAATGCTTGTGCCTCTCAATCTCTCGAGATATTCTCTTCCACATCAATGGATTGAAGACTCCCAAGGAGGTTTGGGATAAGCTTGCCTCCTTATTTGACAAGCATGATGATCTAAGGGTCTATCAGCTGGAGAATGAGCTTATTTCCCTTCATCCAGCCAATTTTGAAATACTCAATGACTTCTTCACAAAATTCAAGAATCTAGTGTTCCAATTGAAGCCGTGCAAGGTTGAGAAGGAGGATGATAAACTCATCCTTACCATTCTCTCCAAGCTTGGTGCAGACTATTCAGTATTTGTATCAACATTTCATTATGTGAATCTCTCTACTCTAAATTGGAAGATGCCTACTCTTAACTCTTTCATTGAATCTCTCACTCAGGAGCATGACAAGTTGATCCAAATGGGGATCATTCGTTCTTCTAGAGATCAAGCACTTGTTGCAGGAGGAACTAAGGTAGCGAATGACAAAGGGAAGCAAAAGGTTGAGTGTCTTGTAGAGAAATATTAGTCAAAAGAGCCTTCAAGTTTGAATAGAAGCAAGAATAATGGAAAAGGAAAGACACTTTGTTCTTACTGTGGAAGGAGATTTCATCCAGAAAGCACCTGTATGAGAAGAAAAATAGATGAGATGGATCTTCTTCTGAAGAAGCATAAAATTGCTGTACTTGCTAGCGCAAGGAAGGATGACCATAAGGAAGAAACTCAAGAACACGAATAGATATGCCATGCACTGAACGTTAGCTGCTCCACAACACATGCCTTCCTTATTGATTCTGGAGCTTCCAATCATATGGTTGCATCCAGAGAATCATTCTCTTCCTTGTAGTCTTTTGATTGTCCTAATATTCAGATGGGAAATAGCAGTAAAGTTCAAGCCAAAGGGAAGGGCTCTATCAAGATTGAATATGTAAAGTTCAAAGATGTGCTTTATGTTCCCTCTTTAGCTGCAAACCTGTTATCTGTATACCAGATGACTCATACTGGCTCTCCCAAGCAAGTTATATTTGGTCTTGACTTAGTGGAGATCACATGTATCTCTACTGGGAACATCATAGTGAAGGGTGCTGTAAATCATGCCTCCAAGGCATATGAGTTCTCAAACTTCATGCCATTTTTAGAACCAGTGCACTCTCGGCAGCCACTTGCAAGGGAAGGTAAAAAAATTTCATCTACTTCTTTTGCAGTTTCTACTAGTATTGTAGATCTAGCTGTATCAGTTTATGAGATTGAGATTCAGGGTGATTCAGATCCAAATCTAGTCCCTCCTTCCCAAATGGAAGCTAGGAAGATGACTGGAAATCCATCTGACACTTAGAAGGGAAATACCCTTGCGCTATGTCATGCAATCTTACCTCCTTCAGAGAGATGCACCAGACTCCCTGTAAGATGCTACATGGCAAGGGATCAGTCTCACTACAATAAGAAGAATAGAGCTGATCATACACCTATTTATTCAACAAGAGACAAAGGTTACATTCCTCCTTCCTTCCATCATAATTTTGGGAGAAGATGGATAAGTCTACATGCCAGGCCCCAGGATACCTGTGCACAGAAAATCATGCATGTTGCTTTGCTACATCGCAGAGATTGTAGCAACACATTTTTAAGTTTTTCAAACTTGAATCCTGATTCTATCTGCTTAGTTAGAGTGGGAGCATTTTTATCATGTGGTTTTTTCCCTAGCTCCTTGTATTGAGCAGTTACCTTACTTTGCTTGATGTAATGGGTGACCTATGGTCTTAGTTACCAAGGCCCAAAGATTGTCCACGTTAGCATTCGGGGGGGTGTTAGGATTATTAATCCTCCCTTGTCCAATTTGGTTATATGTCTAAATCAGGAGTCATGTCTAAATCAGGAGTCCATCCAGTCTATTTTTAGTCACTAACACCATTGGGTCCACTTGGCGTAATTGGGCCACATGTTCTAGTTGCTTAAGTGTGGGGAACACTAATTGAGGCCTACTTCCACTGATTGCACTTGCATGCATTAATTTAGGAACCTCCTAGATCAATCCCTACAAATTAGGAGACACTGGGAGTGCCGATAACAACCAAGGTCAGTTGAGTAGAGTTGGTGACTAGTCAAGATCAGTTAGGAGTCAGTTACATTCAGTTCTAGTCCTATACATTCAATTAGCGCTAGGTTTGCATGGTTGCATGCAGGATAGGTGCATTTCTCACCTACCTCAGTCAGTTAGGCTTAGTTAACAATGAATTAGACACTTGAGTTGTGATTTAGAACTCCGATGAACTCTGATAATGTTTTAGACAAGGTCAGTTAACCATTCAGTCCTCCAATAATAATTTAGACAAGGTCAGTTAACCATTCAGTCAAGTAGAGTCTAATCAATTATAATTTCCTCACATGGATTTGAATTGCATGTGGCTATTTAGCCATTGTACTTCATTGTAATTTTTATCTAATTAATTTTGATTACTGAAAGCATTCACAGTTGCAATCCATTTTTGCACTGTTTCATTCTTCAATTACTGAGTAAATTGTGTGTTGATCCATAGATCTATGTGCTCAATTTAATAGCATGTTCCATATGTGTATTAATTATTTATCCACATTATCATATCATACTCATAAGAATTATTCAATATTGATGATCATATATATTACCCTGGTCCATATAGTCATGTGCTAAATTAATTCACTCTAGGGGTAGATAAGCCCTAACGGATACTTATAGAACTTAGTTACCATGACGAGAAATATATCACACAGTATAGCCACATGACTTGATACAACACAAGTCCATCTCCATAATTGGAGATCCATTCTCATAGGCTACCGTCTATAAGAATCATTGACTTGGTACAACACAAATCCAGAGTCTTGATACAACACAAGACTCCAGCATTGATACAACACAATATCACAGTATAGACATCCCACCTCAATACATGAGGACATAGATAGGACTTGATTCAACACAATGTTTTGACTTGATACACCACAAGTATCAGAGAATGACTCCCAATGATGTCCAAACAAGATGAAGTTAGTGGATTAATTGAAAATATTTATTTATTAGTATTAATGAAAAGTTACTAAAATAAAAGTATTGCATTTTTTATGTTAAAGAAAATGAAAATGTAAATGTAAAATGAAAAAAAATTATAGAAAATGAATTCAAATTTTAAATAGAGAATATAATAAGTTATAATTAATATTGTTTTTCAAATTGAGGTCTGCAATATTCACAAAGGTAGGAAGTCCAATGACTTTTTGCAATTTACACATTCAACATTTTGAGCTAACCTACCAAACTAATTAATATATTTATTATTCTTTTGAATAAATATAAATTGATATTTATAAATATACACATACACTTGAAGAAAACACACATGTACATCAACATTTTATGGATCGGATACTTTAATTATAAAAATAAATTTATATAATTTACATGAGAGTTTGTGTTATGTCATATGTGTGAAATGTTGGTTGGATGTTTGTTTTGCATTATTATGTCTCTGTGTAGCAGGGACATATAGAAAACACTCAATTTTATTAATCCATTTGTATATTGCAAATTTTTTCAATTTAGTAAGCCAAACTATAAATTTATAATTATTTTATTTCTGATTGGTTAACAAATGATGATGTCATCCTCTAAATTTGGCATGGGGATTTCAATTGACTCATGTCCCCTCATACGCCAGTCTCACACATTTGAAAACCACATCTACTTGACTGCTCGATATTCTTGACAGGTGTATGTATTAATGTAATATATTCTCATGAACATTTCAATGCACAAAGTGATCCATTAAATCTTGATTATCATGGAAGATACCTCTTCTCAATGCAATGCATATTAATTGTTTGGTGGTACACAATGATGTGTATTTTCAATATACCAGTTGTTATTCGATGGTAAAGTATTGATGTTTGAGACTAAGGGTTGTAGTAATTATTTGGTGGTACACAACAATGTGGTCGCTCAATCTACTGGTTGCGATTTAGTGGTAAAGTATTAATCTTTGAGCCTAAGGGTCGTAGTATAACAATGTAAGGCATACCAAAACCACCATTCTCAACCTTTCTTCGTTGAATTTGTAGAGTTGTTATGAAGAAAACTGGTTACCTTAATCTCAACATTGAAGTACACTTGTAATCCCTTCGAGTTTCCCTAGAGATGCAAGTATACACGTTCATCATTTGTTTACAACAATTATTATTTTAATTAGACCACTACTGGTTATTTGAAGAATAGTATTTTATTTGATGTTTGCAAGGATGAGTTTAACTTCCATGGAGCTATATATCTATTTCTATTCAGGTAATTTACATCACACGTTTATTTTAAAATTTGTCACTATATTGTACTAAATAATGATGAGACTAACCCTTAGTTTTATTTGTGGTACACATTAATTTTGGTGTTGTTTATGTTTGTTGGAGCTAGGAAGAAACTGTACATTGGAGCAATTGAGAGAATTTTATTCCAAGCCGACATATTCTAGTACTTGAATATCTTCCAGTAACCTGCGCCTCTTGGGAATCTAATCGATACCACTCGTGAAGAGAAGAGAGGACACTATCTTTAGAAGGAATTTGTGAGCATTACATTCCAGGTCGATCTAGTCCTTTCAAGGTCTAGGAATTTTATGTCGAAAAGGATATGGTAAGCATTCATTTTTCAAAATTGATTTAGAGTTTTTAGGGCCTGTACAATATATATATATATATATATATATATATATATAAAACAAATTTTAAAAACAAGTGGTCTTCCTGTATAAAATATATAAATAACAAAATTTAAGAATAAGTGGTCCATTAAATAACTTGAATCGACATTAACATCAAAACCTAAGTCTGGTTTATAGGATAAAGTAATGGCTATTTAAAACAATAGTATCTCTATTCTTTATGACATGTAGGTCAAGGGTCAAACCATTCAAAACAAATATCATTTGTAAAACTATCCTATCCCTAAAACAACGCAAAGTCAAATTCAACCTATTTTCTTCAGAGTGAGAACCATGGTGAGACTTGAGTCACAAGATTCTTCAGAGTATTTTCGTAATATCTGATTTAATCCTAGAAAACTCCAAAGAATACAATGGTTAGTCACCTTATTAATTAACCCCCCCCTCCCCCCAAAAGAGGGAGAATTGAATTTTGGAGAGGAATTGAGCTAGGAGAAAATGCAACAAAACTCACACGCATTTGTAAACTGTAAAAAAAGAAAAAAAAATCAAAGATTAATAAAAATTTCTATTGATATAGGTATACTCTAATGGAAAATCCCAATAGATAGGATTGAATAGATTTAGAATAAAAAAAAATTCTCTATATACTCAAACTCTAAACTAATAGTCAAGTCCTTCTACAAATCCCTTTAAGGAGAGAAATATTAAATTAGACAATATGGTTTCCTTCCAAGGTAGATGGGAAAACTAACACCCCATAAATTTGACTATTGATCAAATTAAGTAAAAATAAAATACATGTGCTCAAGTTTGAATAGGTTAGCCACTCATTCCAAATCATTAAAAAAACAAAACATATAAATGCAACTAGAAAAATATAAATAATATTAACTTAAGCTAGAAACCCTAAAGAGGTAAATAAAGGTATAGAATAGAGTAATATCACATTTAATCTCCATTTTAAGGAGAAAACTCATGAATACTCGAAAAGAGAAAATGCAGTCGACCATATCCTTATTTCTCAGATGAAGTGTATGAAAATTAACCATTCATTGTATGTGTGGGAAAATCCTCTCATGGAAATTCCATAAAGATTCAAATGGGAGCCACAAACCATTTCATCCTCAACCCTAGTATTTCCTCCACCAAACCATCTACTAGTGGACCAAATACAGTGTAAAAAGAATCCCCGAGTAACAATACTCAAAGACCAAGAATGAGTAATGAGATATTTCCACCTCCAGTATTCTAATAGAGTACGGATTGCAGTAAGAGTCGTTCAACTAACCACTTGTCAAAGTATGTGAATGCATGCTAGATGATGGGTTATGCACACTCGTAACATCAAACATTAGAATCCCACCGACATCAAAATTTATTATAATAAACATAGGTTAGTTCCAAGTATCATCGTATGATTGAAATTGCATATTGGTGAAATTTTGTAAATCGTGGCACACATACATTCGATATATTGAACCAGGTCCAACCAGAGGTCCATTGTCTCCTAATTTAAAAACAATTGCATTGCTTCAATTATTCAAACTTCATTTTTATTTTACATTTGGCATGTCATGTGCAGTGATTATTTGTCTCTCTCCCAAGAAATTTGGGTTTAACAATAAATAAATTAAATTGAGTAGATGCATCATCAAAAGCACTTTTCCTCCAAAATAATAATATATGGCACTTGGTCGTTGTGCATGCCGCATTTGGTTTTTCTTTTGAATATTTTATGGCATCTGGATTTGAAGGTTGACTTCATAGAGATGCCAAAGATATTGACATGAATTAAACGAGGCGAGACAGAGATATATCGAGAATGATACAAACATAGACAAGACAAGACGTTAGTCTTGACAGGAAAGGTTATAAACCGTAATTCAAACACAAAAAAGGCAAAGCCAATATTCGTAGAAGGTTGTAGGATAGAAGGAAAAGATAACAACCCAAATAAGTGAAGGTATAACCAACTAAGAAGACGCAGCAGCATAAGGTAACTAGCACATAATAACTCATAATTCAAACCTCTATCCATGCTAGTGACAAGCCTCTTGTAGTCTATCTCCATGAACAAGTTGAAGATGCTCATGCTAAGGTTCTTCTTTAGGAGAAGAGTGGGAATGGAATGCACTGGAACGAGATTAATATTGTTTTGAACCTGATGTAGGAGCATCATGCTCTCCATTTCAAATTTCAAGTTCAATGCTAGATCAGGTTTAGGAAGGGGTCTACTCATTTTTATTTAATAGTCCCTAGACTATTACATTGTAAATAACCTATGTTTTTATGAATATTTTAGATAGTGATGAGTCATTCTGCTTAGTCATAGGTTGTTAGAGCTGTAGGAATAATAGCGAGTTGTGACTCCCTGCATGGAGATCAGCCACTGAACCATTTGTTTAGACAGAGACGATTTTACATCATGCATTGTAAATTTGTTACAGGACCGGCTCAGTAGAGGGGTAGCAGAGTAGATTAAATAGCTAGGTTGTAGAGGTTGAAAGGGTTCCATCTTTCAGAAGAAAACTGCGTTTTGCAGAGAGGCGGACAGACCTGTGTCTGTACCGACTTGTAAATATTTGAGGAGGCTGAAAGAGGGCCAAGAGTTGTGTGTATTTGCTTTTATTTACCTAATAGAAGTTAGCCATGTGTTCTGAGTGCTGTTAGTCTAGATTTATGCATTAATTTGAGCAGTGTAGTTGTGTAGAGCGATTTCAACATTTTCATGGATATTTGTAGATTTCTCTTCAATTGTTGGTTTAAGAGTTGAATTTTGTTGGAATCGTTGAAGGATAGGGTAGATGCACGCATAGGAGGACTATATTGATGGATCGAAGAGGTTGAAATATGGCCTTGATTAATTCTTTGATCAAATCCACGCAGAACACAAGTTTTCTGACTTAACGAGTTTTTGCAGAAAACGGATGGTGGAAATTGGGTCCGCAGATGTAGATCTGACGGTCCAGGAGGAATCCACAACTAGAGTTGCGAGGGAGATAATGGATCTGCCAAGGTTTGGGCGATCCGCATAAAAAGGCAAATCGACGGCTGTGGTGAAGGCCGCAATGAAAATATCTAACGGTCAAAAAATATTGCGGGGAAAGAATTGCGGGCGAAAAGTTGCGAAGGTACAACTTTGGGAATTTGGAATTCCGCATCCCGCATCCCGCAATCCAAGTTGCAGAGGAGGAGTTGCGGAGAGCTATTTTGGAAAATCGAGATCCTGCATCCCGCATGTGGAAAGGCGGATGCGGAAATAGAGTTGGAGAACGCCTATTGCGGAAAGGCGAATGCGAAAACAGAGTTGGAGAACACCTATTGCGGAAAGGCGAAGGCGGAAGGAAAATTGCGGGAAGGCAATTTTAGTGTGGAATTTGGTGTTTAAAGCTAAATGTGTAGATCCTACCAAGTGTAGGAAGTTGAAGATCCTGGAGGTGCTAGTTGGGTTGGTTTTGGTATGAACCCTTGCACCATTTTTGGTATCAGAGCGGGTGCAAAAATATTTGCACACTATGGAGAGGAATCTTGCAATATTAATTTGAAATTTGAGTTCAGAATGCTGATTTCTTACCATAGGAGTTGAGAAGGACATTGTGGAATGGGAACCCTCACAGCAGAGTGTTGTAGGAAATGAATGCAAATCTCAAGCCTATAGAGAGCATTTGAAGTGTTCGAAGGTTCTGTGTGAGAACCAAGAAAATGCCAATAGTCAAGTAGGAGGAATCTTGATGAGGTGTTGAGAGGGTAATGATTGTTTGCAGTTCATCATGAGTATAGGAAATCTCATGGAGGTGGTATGGAAGGTGGCTATTAAAAGTCATCTAAAGGGTTCAGGAGGAAGCCACAATAGAATAAGGGAAGATGCCAGAGCAAATGGTGTTAAGAGGATGAGTCAAAGCAAATTTGACAGAGAGGTTGTTGAGCTGAAGGAAAGGCTTAGTAAGGTGATTGAACTATTGCATGAGGAAGATACAAGAGGTTAGTATTATGTATGGAGGTTTAATAAGAAGGTGCAATGGCCTGTAAAGAGGTTATGTGCCAGGGATATCAAGCACACGCGTAGTGTTTGGGTGAAGAAAGAGGAAAGGCTCAGGGAAGCTGAACATGAGGAAGTTCACATGATGTGTGAACCTGAGCAAGGTGTGTACCTTAAAGAAGAGAAATAGGATGCTGATTCAGAGTTTGCTGTTAAACTCTTGGACATGGCAAGGTGTTCATATCAGTATGAAATGGGAGAAGAGGATGTTGAAGTGAGGTCTACTGAGGATCTCAAAGACTATTTTGAAGAAATAGTGCAACATGAAAAGATGGAGGAAAAGGCATCAGTTGAGGATGAAGTGCCTTATATTTTTCAAACTGATAATATGTGTTTAACTGTAGGTTACGCAGGTGGAATAGAAGGATAGTTGCTGAACATTGTCCAATAGTTTGAAGAGGATGAAGATGAAGGTAAAATCATGGACATGTGGAATGTTTATATTTTACATATCTATTTGTTGACTTTGTTACAGGTATTCTGCAAATGGATAGTTGGGATGGTGAATGATGAAGCATGGTTTCCTGATGGAAGTAAAATTTCCTTTAATTTGCTAAAGAAAAATACAGAGGAAGAAATTGTCTTGAGAGACAATATGGAAGCTCAAGATTGGGCTGAAGATGTTGAAAGGTGGGGCAATGACATTATTGTATTGCAACAATGGAGGAAGGATTTGGAAGTTCTTTATACTTCTGAGCAAATGAAGGTCGCAATGGAGGAGGGAATCCAAACAGGAAAATTTCAGAAAAGAAGCAGACTGGATGAGGAGATAGATGAGTTATGGCATCTCATGTAGAGATGTAAGAGGAACAATGACAGTGAGGTTCAGACAGTTATTTGGATGACCGTGGAGGACTAGGAAGTTCATTATAGGATTAATGAACAAAAAAAACTACAAAACAAAGTTTGGGATCCAGGTATATTACAACTAGAAGACTATGACCTGGAGGTCATATTTCTTTTTCCTGGGGAGTCTGATGCAGGAGCATCCTGCTCTCCATTTCAAATTCCAAGTTCAATGCTAGATCAGGCCTAGGAAGGGGTCTACACATTTTGATTTAGGAGTCCCTAGACTATTACATTGTAAATAACCTATGTTTTTATGAATATTTTAGATAGTGATGTGTCATTCTGCTTAGTCATAGGATGTTAGAGCTGTAGGAATAATAACGAGTCGTGACTCCCTGCGTGGAGATTAGCCGTTGAACCATTTGTTTAGAAAGAGACGTTTTTACATCATGCGTTGTAAATTTGTTACAGGACTGACTTAGTAGAGGGGTAGCAGAGTATATTAAATATCTAGGTTGTAGAGGTTGAAAGGGTTCCATCATTCAGAAACAAATTGTGTTTTGCAGAGAGGCATACAAACCTGTTTCTATACCAACTTGTAAATATTGGAGGAGGCTGAAAGAGGGTCAATAGTTGTGTGTATTTGCTATTATTTCCCTAATAGAAGTTAGCCATGTGTTTTGAGTGCTGTTTGTCTAGATGTATGCATTAATTTGAGCAGTGTAGCTGTGCAGAGCGATTTCGACGTTTTCATGAATATTTTTAGATTTCTCTGCAATTGTTGGTTTAAGAGTTGGATTTTGTTGGAATCATTGAAGGATAGGGTAGATGCATGCATAGGAGGACTATACTGATGGATAGAAGAGGTTGAAAGCTGGCTTGATCAATTCTTTGATCAAATCTACGTAGAACACAAGTTTTCTGACTTAACAAGTTTTTGCAGAAAACAGACGGTGGAAATTGGATCCACAGATGTAGATCTGACGATCCAGGAGGAATCCACATCTGGAGTTGCGAGGGAGATGACGAATTCTCTAAGGTTTGGGTGATCCGCATAAAAGGGCAAATCGACGGCTGTGGTGAAGGCCGCAATGAAAAGATCTAACGGTCAGAAAATATTGCGGGGAAAGAATTGCGGGCAAAAAGTTACGGAGGTGCAACTTTGGGAATTTGGAATTCCGCATCCCGCATCCCGCAATCCAAGTTGCAGAGGAGGAGTTGTGTAGACGGAATTGTGGAGAGCGATTTTGGAAAATTGAAATCCCACATCCCGCATGCGGAAAGGCGGATGCGGAAATGGGATTGCGGAACTCCTGTTGCGCAAAGGTGACGCTGGAAGGAAAATTGCGGGAAGGAAATTTTAGTGTGGAGTTTGGCGTTTAAAGCTAAATTTGGAGATATTGCCAAGCGTAAGAAGCTGAAGATCCTGGAGGTGCTGGTTGGGTTGGTTTTGGCCCGAACACCTGCACTAGAACTGAACATAAAAAAATATCTTGAAGTGATTGTAATAATGAACCACATGCAAGGGGAATTATGGAAGAGCATCCATATATTCAGAATGTTTGTTAGGGGATGTATAGGCACAAGGGAACGTGTGTTGAATGACACATGATTTATTTCTCATTTGTTGTGACACAATTTCATATTATGAGTATTTAAATGGGAGTGGATATTAAACTTAGGAGATGGGGTGTATCCATTAATTCCCTTATTTTATGCATATTTCCCTTGGTTTATGGTGTGGCCTCATTTCACTTGGGAATTTTCTATGTTGTTTAAGTCTCTTACAACATGGTAGCTTTGCACCTGATGAAAATTTTAAGATATGCTTTGGATTCAAATCATGCTTCTCTTGAGGTAAGAATTTCTTGTAAGACACCTTAACCGATGGTAGTTAATGATGGTCATTGATTCACCAATAACTGTGAGAATTCTGATTCCTTTTTCACTTTCTATTTGAACACCCTTCCATAAAGTTTAAATATTATCTTGATTATTGGATGCAACTTTTATACCCCAATCATAAGAAGTGATTGATTTCCTTTGAGGTCATATATCAGCCTCCCCCCGACAGTTTCCACCCCTGGATTTCCTCTGTAGGATCCGTCAAAGAAGAGAGTGTGTTGGTACCTTTTTTTCATCCAAGCTTCTATTTCCTCTTTGGGAATCCTGAGTTTCCATTTTGACTCATGAGTATTCCTATAATTCAAATTTGAACTTGAAGGAGGATCCATATGAAGGAATTATTTTATCTAAACCTTCTCTTCTGATTCTAGATGGATGGGATTTTGATCACCAATACCTTTTACTCAAATTGCTTCATAGAGTATGCCCTAGGATTGGGAGGCTACCATCCTTGGATATGTTACCCCATTTTCAAAAACTCTTCTATTTCATGAAACACAACTTCCAGCAAGTATAGGAGGGGATATTCTTTTGGATTCTTTTTATGAGACATTTATTATGAAAGACTTAGGGTATATTTTATGCCAGGATAGGAACATTTCCTCCCAACTTTTTGGTATATATTGTTTTGGTGTTTAGGTTCATGATCATGCAATTCTAGGTAGAACAAGTGAAAAAGCACTCCATGAAGAAATGATAGGAGGTTTGTTCATAATTAATGCAAAGTTGGTATCTTAATGGACCCGCAATGCCTCTTTTCTATAGATTCTCAGTTGTGAGTATTTCTTGTGTGTTTCTAGATGGTTGAAGAACTTAATTTTGGATAATGATTCACTTATTTTGATTTCCTTCTAGATCGTTGATCTTGGAAATTATCTTTTTCCTTCTATTTTCATTTTGTACCCTTCTTTTACTGTGTAGGTTTTACATCCCTCCGCCCATCCTCTTATTCCTTTCATTCCTTTTTGTATGAGGGATTTACCTGTAAGATGTTGGATCATTTTTTCCCAGCTTTCTTATAGGTGCAATGGGATGTTGTACATTTTCAACCCTCTCCATACAGTTTTCTCTGCATCCAAATTAGTGATGTATGATAAGGAATGATATCCATCGTAATCTGTCCATTCTTAAAGTTATTTTAGTATAGATATCATGGAGAGGGAGGGGGTCTCCAAGAATGTTTTCATTTCATAATATTATTAATTCCCCACTTCATGGGATCCAACTTAGATGTTCTTGTAGTAGAGGAAGAGCACAAATGCAGAGTTTCCAAATTAGGGAGCTTTTCCTGCAATGGGTTAGTAAAGACACCTTAACTTGGAGCAGTGTAAGTATTTATTTTTTAGTGCAGTTTTCCACCACGCAGATTGGTTTGAAATCAGTCTCCAAAGGATTTTGGTTTCCATTTATTTATTCATTAGTGCCAAGTATTTCATTTGTACACCACCCTTTTCCAATGGAGTTGTGACTGTATTCCAGTTGACCAAGTGTAATTTATTTCTTGTAGTCCCCCCCCTTGACATAAAAATTTCTTGATCATTGAGATTATTTTCAAAATGGTTCTTGATGGTGTAAGCATTGCTAAGAAGTGATAGAGAGGAAAGATTGAAAGGAAAACCTTAATCATCACAATCCTTCCTACTAGATTTAACACTATATCTCGCCAATGGTTCAGTTTTTTCCTAAATTTCTCTTAAAGTCCAGTCCAATCCAAAGTTTTGGCATTCCTAAGATAATGGGTATTCCTAGGTTTTTAAAGTAGTGCCAACCCAGTTCATAAGAGTAATTTAATATGTCTGAAAGGGAACATATACAAGATGTTGAAATATTCCATCTAGACAGTCGATTTTGTTTGTTTGTTTATGCTCCCTCTTGAACCACTAATGAAGATGTCAAGGGATGACTTGAAATAGGAGCCAATAATTTTTTAGGTTCCTCCCAACAACAAAGTATCATCCAAAAATTGTGAATTATTTAGTTTCTCAATACATTTCCAATTTGGCGTTCGTGCTCCAACAACTTGCTCAAAGAATCTGTCATCAAAATGTAAAGGAAGGGGGGGAGGGAGAAAACTTTCCTAATTTCTCTCCTGCTTTGGAAGAATCCCAATGTTTTTCCATTAAGTAGGGGCATAATCCATGGCCTTCTTATATGTTCCTTGATCAATCCTACAAATTTATTGGAAAAAACAATTTTGTTAAGAACATTATAAAGAAAGGAATCTCCTACTCGATCAAAGGAATTTGACATATCCATTTTGATGATGAATCATTTTTCCTTTATGATATTTATAGAGTGAATAGCGTCTTGAACTATAAGAGTGTTGTCAAAAATTTACCTACCTTGAATGAAGCACCGCAAATCTTGTGAAGTTTGTCGTTTATTTTGGGACCGACGCCATACAGACGAATTAGTGTTGGTTCCCACTTCAATTTTGATTCCACCCACCACAACATCTGAAAAAAGTTTCTTTAATGATCTCCAGACAGGATTTGTAGAGTGAGATTTATAAACCATATGGTCTTGGTGCTTTTTCCGGTTCCAAATCCCATATTGTCATTGTGGTTGATTCCTTTGTTATTCATCTATCTAAATATTTATTATCTTAATTATTGACAAAAGTAGGTACCATTTGGAGAAGGACCCCCACACTTATTGGGTGTGCTTCCTTTTCCGTGCTTAGAATGATTTTAAAGTGATAGTGCACCTTGTTTTTTAATTCCCTTATAATATATCATTTTATCACCTGTATCCAATTGTATCTCTTCAACATTGTTTCCTATTATCTTCACCTTTTCCTTCTTGTGAAAAAATGAAGTGTTTATATCTCCTTCTATTAGCCACAAACTATGTGATTTGAGCCTCTAGAGGGCCAGAACACCTCCTTGCAGTAGGATGAGAATAAATTTTTATAGATTTCCATTTCCTCATCTAGCAGTTGTTGTGTGTTCTTTATTTTCCATGCTAGATTAGATAAAGTGTATTTGATGTTGTATCGCTTTCCTTTCTATTGTTGGTTCCTTATATAATGTATTGGCCCAATATTTTAGAATAGTCTTAGTCAATCATAACTTGGTTTTCTAGATGAAGCTGGGAAATCCATCGATATTTTGTTTCCAAGTATTTTGTATTATCTCCCTGATTTCCTCATTTTGTAGCTAGAGGGGGTTAAAATTAAAAGGTAATGGACCACAATTTTCTTTATCCTTCATTATGAGTGAGATAGGCCCAACTGAGGGAATGATTCGTGAATATATATCCAAATATTCTTATATATAGTTTCCATAGTATGGAAGCAATCAAACATTGGTTTTATATGGCGACCGTTCTTCCTCTTATTAGACTAGATGTACCTACCTATTTTAGGATTAATGTCGAATAATTCCCATTCTGCCACCTGATCCTCTACTTCCTCCTGAGATGCATCTCGAATAAGGTTTCCTATTCTCTTCTCGTCTTGTGAAAGGACTATATTAAAATTGCCTACTAAAATATAACGTTCTATATCCATCATGCTTTTCAAGTCTGAGATCAAATCCCATCATTCATTTTTTTCTTTGTAATTCGTTGGGCCATAAATGTTCAAAATTTTGAAATGCTTACTTGTTGTGTTGCATTCAAGATCTACAAATAATCAATGTAGTTTTTTTTAACTATTGATGTAGCTTCAAGGTTTTCTTGTTCCAAACTATACATAAGCCTCAATCTGTGCCTCTATACTCACCATTTTGTCAAAATTTCTTACTCTTTTCAATCGGTTTTCCCTCTTGTAACTTTTTCTCTTGGATTAAAAGGACAATAGTTTTTTCTATTTTTATTAGATATTTGACTAGTTATATTTTGATTTTGTGCCTAAGTCCTTCAAATTTCCATGAGACCAACTTCTTTACTTCATTTCATGCTTGGTGGTTCTTCATTTCTTGGTATTCCTTTGAATCATAGGGATTTTTAAGACAATATGCTTTTGGGTTCTAGTTAGAGTTGTCTCTATCGTGGCTTGTAGTCCTAGACACTGCAAGGAAAAGGACATGTAGTAGAGGTTTTTAGTGTTACAAGATTGGTCAAAATTATAAAATAAACCTTCACTACAACCTCCGCCAATGGTACCAGATGTTTTAGCATAGGTTTTTACAGAAATTTATTATAAATTAAAAAAACTCAGCAGCTGAAGGCTTTAGCAGAGGTTTTTTAATTTGTGCGCTTTAGTGACACAAGTGCACCGATGCTAATGAATACCAAATGTATTGGCGCTTTTAAAAGAAATATATGCATTTGTGCACACCAAATATTGAAAGTAATATATACACCGATGCTTGATAATACATATAGAACAATTGCGCACCCAATTTCTTAACGGAAATGATGCTTTATAACAATATATGGATCGATGCTTTAGATTAAATGTAGTGCCAGTTCTTACGAACTATAATAAAGAATTGGTGATCACTAACTATTGCAAGGAACTAGTGCGATAAGTGAAAGAAAACACACTAGTGAAGTTGACTAGGACATTGAAGTTTGTTGCATTTTAAAAATTTAATTATGTGGTTATGATATAGTTGTGCACTGGGCATCATTGGTGCATGCAACAAGTATTCTATTGCACCAAGGAACTGCTGTTTTAAGTGTATCCATGCTCCATTGTATCAAATGCATTGGTGCGATCAAAACGATCAAACTCAATGATAGTCATTTTAAGTTTGGTGAACAATGATTAATGGTATCACACTAGAATATCTATATTTTATTTTTATTTGTATAATTCCATTATTCATCATAAATTGAAATATTTTTAATAATAGTGTTCATATAATTTTAATTTTAATTATTGTGTTTGGATACGATGTTTGGATTAATTTGTTATATCATAAATTTTCACATCTATTTTAATATTTAACCATCCATATACTTATTTAGCAATGTAACACTTCATACTAAATTGAACAACATAAACGTCCACAATAATCAAAACGTCAACATGCATGTAGCTTTTACACTTATTGGTAGCCTATTGTCTTTCAATTGGGACACTATGTCTAGTATATTATCCAAAATGTCTAATTTTCACATACAATTATTTCAAAATATACAACAACTTGCATTAACATCCAAATAGATTGATCATCATTTTCAAAGAAACCGATGTCAATGCTCAAGCCACTTGCATGACTTGGGTTATTTGAATAAATAGTTTTTTATTGCCTCCATTGTTATCGTCCTCTTCAGCATCCATCTACAAACAAAACAATACAGTGTAATGAGTGTATCTACATTGGTGGCAATAATGAAAATTAAAATAGATAAATACATGAATGTAAATTTAAAAGCAACGTATCATAGAAAGAATTGAGTCCAGAATTATACACATTCTTTCAATCTCATGCCTTCTCTCAACAACTCTTATGTTGGATCCACTCCATACTGTGTTTCCTACAAGTTTTTTACCCCATAATAAACCATAGATTTAATATAAAGGATTTTTTTCGTTCCATTAATTATAAAATGAGAGAAGTAAAAAACATAGATACTTGCAAATTCCACAATTAGTTTTTGATACACCAATATACACTCACAACCCATACATAACCCAATGTATATCAATTCTTTTGATGATTCTTATTTGTATGTTAACATCTACTTGAAGACATTTAAGGATGACCGGTGTAAAAAAAATCAAAATATAAAGATCACAACCAATATGAAATCTTAAGTTGTTATAAGGAAATCACTACTCACAAACTTTGATATCAACCCTTTTTTTTCATTGTCATCTCGTCTTATGTGTTGAATGGGTTCCATTTTGTTTTTATTTTACAACAAAAAAATGAAAATTAATGTTTAATACTTATTTAATTAATTATATGTACATAATAGAAAATTTCAATGAATTCATACATTTAAAGCACATTGTTGTTGAGATGACGACTCCTGTGATGCAAATATGTCCATTCCTTGACCACATCCTTGTACACTTTTTTGGACACTCCTATTGGCATATTTTGGATATCACCTCATTCATCCTTTGTGATTCTCATAATCTACTTGCAAATTTAAAATAACATTAAATTATTTTTATACCGATATGAAAATCAAATATAGCAGAATTAATATTATTAAAGGAATGCTTTGTAGAGGTAATAGAAACATATTGTATAAAAATATGTTTAAGAATATTACTTTTTAAATTATTCTATTGCAAGTATAATGGGTCTCATTGACCATTTCTTGGGAAACACCTCCTATATTTGATATATAACCCAATTTTTTGAATAATTGGATTGATTTCTATACTATAAGTGAAAAGTATGTTTATGTGTTCTTTCCACTATATCCCTCATAGTTTTATAAAAAAAATTCCTCTTTCATTAACTTCCAGTACCACTCCAAATGATCTAAGGACCAACTCATAATCATTTAAATATTCCATGGTTTATTTTTTCTTATGATGGCATTTCCTTATGTTGCTGGCAGTCCATGCAAAACATTCAACAATGAAAAATAAATTGTTTGAAACATGTTAGCAAATATTCTTAAGTATAGTATTACTGAAAATCAAAGAACAAAAATTCATTTTGATTACCTTTTTATTCACCTGATACATCCATCTACAACTTTTCCATCAAGTTTTTACACCCTTCAACACTTAGATTGCAAGGAATCATATTGAGATTACTTATTTCTTGGCTCTTCGTGACACATGTTATCCAATACATATTAGTTAAACTTACATACAATTCAAACATATTGATTTAATATAGAAATGAAAAACAATTTTCCTTCTTCGCATTTGTGGATGTGCTCCCATCATGTCGATTATAATGATTACTCATTGAATTCTTACCACGCATTTTCTATGAATAAAAAACCTGTACCATCAAATATAGAGTCTGTTAAATATATTATACAAAAAAATTGCATAACTTCTAGATAAAAAAAATATCCTGCCATGTCGGTGCACTTTAAGAATTAAAACCCCCCAGTGCATTTACGTTTCGAACACACCAATACATCGAATCAGAATGCATCGCTAATGAAAAATAAATCAATCATACGACATACACCTTTTTTGTGTGATATATATAATTTAAAGCATTTATGATTACCGATGCGCTTTTATTCTAAATGCACTGGTGCGTTATACGAAAAAATCGCATCGAGAACTGCGAAAACATTTTTTAAAGAAAAAAAAAATTGACAGAGCCGACAAGGTTTTGGATCGGACACAATAAGTGGTCCTATTGCACCCAGTTCATTGTATATAAAACCACAAACCCATTAAATTTAAAATTCCTAAAAAAAATCTGAAGTATGAAATAATAAAGGGAGTTAAACCCTAATATGAAATTTTATAGCCACATAAAATGAAAGAAAAAACAACGAAGCAAGGTTTCAAGTGTTGAAGGTAACTATGAAACCTTATTTTATTTTTAATTAATTTTAAATCCTAATAAGAAATAATTAAATCATTCTTTGATATTAATAATATAATTTACATACTTGAAATTTTTACTATGCAGGATTTTGTGTGATCCATTGTATCTTAAAATGTTCAATCTTCAGAATAATATGGTTGTTTTAAACTCGTCCACCAATAAGTGTCTCTTGCAAAACTCTCCTCTCGAAATTTCGGCAAAATAATGAGAGAGTGATTAGGTTTTTTTCTTTAAAACACTTTACGAAATTAGTTTTTAACAAAAAATAAATTCCTACTCATTTTTCATTTTATGGGAAAAATTGTGGATTTTTTATTTTTTTATTTTCCATGCATCAACGTGCTCGTGTATCCAAGCACACCAGTACGACTTAACATACATTGCGTCGTTTAGATATATATTCGATTATTTTTTTTGTGAAAAATGTAGAAATAATAGATCAATGCTATGTGCAATGATGCTAAGAAGAAGCACAGGAAATAGATCTTGCTACTAAGAATTCTCACAAGCATACATAGGAAAACTAGAGAGAAGAAAAGAGACTGAATCGCATGAATAAAGAGATGAATATTGGTGTGTATCCTTCCATTGAATAATTATGAATAATATTGTACATAAATAGTACATCCCTCATAGGAAAATCGAATTGTATGGAAACAACTCATAAAGCTCAAAAAGGTTGACTTACCAAAATATAGCAAACCCCCATAGGTGGCTAAAGCACTTACCAAATCTATCAAGGACCTCACGAGTTGGAAAAATCATGAGTGAGTTGTCAAGGAGATGGAAAAAACATGCTAATCCTAGAAAATGCAGAAAAACTAATGGAGGATGGGTTGGAAACAAAAGCTCCCAGTTTCCTAGTTGACTAGCTTTTATCTTATCCATAGAAAAGCAGAAAAAGCAAAATAAAGCAGAATCTGCTGTAAAGTCCTGTATACTAATTATGGATGGTCAAAAGGTGGTCAAGATCAACCCAGAATTGGAAATAAATCATTCCTAGGATATAGATGGCATGTATTGACTTTAAGGTGCAAGTGGATGCCAACTAATTAAGCGAGTGGGTGAATAATTAATCAAATAATGATTAATTATTTTATCCTAAGTTGTGAGTGGGTTTAATATATTCCAACAAAAAATTGACGTGCAAGGAAGATATACATGCACCGGTGCATTATAATTTTTATAACGCACTGGATTGACATACAGTAAAAAAAGAAAATTAAAGAATTATCATTTGTTAGTTCATATGATAAATATCATCAGTCCAGTGTGCTTATATATTACAAGTGCACCGGTGTCAATTATATTGAAAAATGTACAGTTAAATATCTGCTATGAAATATAGTGGATATAAAATATCTACTATAAAATATAGCAGATATTTTCTTTTGAAGATGCTTCACGACAGTGTGTACTTGTTTTAGACACACCAATGTGTTTTGTTATGTAGGACCCACCGGTACGATTATATTTTTAAGGTGCACCAAAGTAATTAAAATTTGTATGATTGTATGTTTGAACTTAAAATGATATATTCATCTCAAATGCTTATTTAGAGTTCATCCACATCAATTACAATACTTAATAGTATACATATGTTGCTTAAACTCACCTTATTCTTAAAAAAATGGTTGCAAAACTATATTGGAAGTTTTATTGTGATATAGTTCTCAAAATTTATTTCAAGACTGTAGACATGTATTGATTGTTGATTTGGCTCAAATGCAAGGAGGCAAGGTTATAATATCAAATGACCAATTATTTAAATTTTAGCTCATTCTATGTTGTTCAAAGTTCATCGAGTTCTCCTTATCCATCTCCAATAAGTTCATATTTTATTATATTTTGTTTATCTAATTGAATTAATGTTATTTATCCATGTGAGTGTAAATAACAATGTTTTCAATTTTGCAGTATTTGTCGTTCAAGATCAAGTTCAGATGCACAAGATATTCCACCAGTTCCAAAATGTCCTAAGCTCTTATTAGGAGCAAGATAACGCAAGCAGTTGGTAGATGAAAATGGATAGCCACTTTACCCTTCCAATTGTAGCATGCCATATTTTCCATAATCCTAGGTAATTGATAATAATTTGTCATGAGTTGTATCTCTTTTATGATACCCCAATAGTATGTGGTTGTTCAAAATTTCAAAAGTAGAAGGAGAATCCTTGATGTGTCACAGTCACCTATTATACTAATAAACGACTACACAATGTTGATGGTTTTATACCTCCTACTGCAACAAAAAAATCCAATAGGTGATATAGAAAAGACATGTAGGAATGCTTCCCAATGCTCATTTGTTGAAAAGTATAAAATCCAAAACAAGTATGTTTCATCCTAAATTGACCAACCCCTATGCTTATGCTTGGTAAACTAAATGTTCTAGTGATCCAAAGTATGATAGCAATACCACCCAAAACATATCTACTAGGAGATCCAAAAAGTTGTATCATTTGAGAGAAAAACACCAAGTAATGTAATGCCCTGTATATTAAGTCCCTAGACATATGTAAAATGTTGCAATTGTTTATTATTGTGGCACTAGATGCCAGGACAAGGGTCTTTAAGGATAGAGAGACATTATTATTATTTTGGTAAATAATTAATTAATACAAAAAACTATCACATTGAGAACCACAAAAGAGTATGGGAGGCCTTGATCCATAGTGTGAGGGGGAATGGGGAAATTCCTAACACTTTAGAACTTGTTCAACTAACTTTGTTTATCCTAGTCTGTAATGATGTTTCAGTGACTTTATTAGTTGATGGTCACCCAAATATTGTACAATGAGCCTAACTTTTGATTATTTTGGCCTTTGGAGTTATTTTGACACCTTATGCTTGGATTGATAGGTTCCACTTGAGAAATGTGCCCCTTTAGTGGTTTTGTAACTCTTGTTTTAGAGGTTACACTTTGTTTTGTAACCCCCCACTTGCAAAAAGATTCCCTCACTAGCTATTTTTAGCCAGTGCATGTGAGAAGTGTAACTTCTCCTTCATTATGACTCTTTTTTTCTATTTCAAGAAGATGCCTTGGTTTGTGTAACTTCCCACATAACTAATTTGAATTCCTTTTCATGGATGAGGTTTCCACACATGAGTTGGAGTTAGGTTGGGTGGTTTGGAGTCATCCTCCTTAAAATTCGAGTCACTTGGGTAGAATTGGAGTTAGCTTCCTGTGATTGAGTTAACCCCCTTCAGCTGACTTAACTTGGATTATCTTGGTTATAATTGACCTCCTTGGGTTTACATTACTTTCCTTAATCTAGAAATCTTTGGTTGATCTCCTTGGGAAGTTTTTGTTGTTGTTGTTGTTCATGTCATTCTTACTAAGATCTTGGTAAGCCATATATGCTCTACTATGTGTGTGAATGGTGTGCTTGGAGCACTACAATATTGTGTTTTTAAAGTAAGTATGAGAAAATACGGTGTAGTTACTCCATGTCCACTACTTGTCTCCATACTGGAACTATACATAAATCGTGATGGCGAAAGGTGATGTCGTGAGGGACTTGGGTGGTGAAGGGATTACCATTGCACCTAGTAATGGGGTGGAGGAGAAAGTGGGTTGTGAGGAATTCCGTTGTGGATTCCCAAACTGATATTTTGAGATATTCTTGAGTGTACCTCTACTTGTCTATCCATGGACTCATATTGGGGTTGGTCCGTCCAAGAAGATTTGGCTTGGTAGTTCTTAAAGATTGGTGGTACATGGACCGGTTGATGCTAGTTGCACATTGATAAGATAAGTGACTTATTTTATGTTAATTTATATGTTTATATGATGTTTCCATTGCTAATAAATCTGAAATTTCTCTCTCCATGATTGATTAGGTCTGTTATATGATTCTGCAGATGAAATTACTGAGTTTTGACTACTATGAAATCGGTTTTTTTCTGCTAGAAAATTAGAATGAATGGATAGTTTCTTTGTAGTTTTGGTTATCTGATGTTGTATGGATGTATATTATAATAATATTTTTCCATTTATGGCTATAGTAATCCTTGAATTTTTTTTTTAACCTCTGTTTAATACTATCGAGTGAATTAGTTACCAATTCGGCTGTTAATTGACTAGTTTCCGCTTGGAAAATTGGATTGTTTTTACTGCTTTGAAGGATCCATTGGTTTATGCATGATTATGGATGTAAATAATCATTCTAGTGTGCCCTTGGTGGATTTATAGTGCCACCATATGTCGATATTCTTTGATTGTTGTCTCACATTTGGTTTTGTAGGGAATCAGATGCTTACCAGATGATTTGGATGTGAATTTACAAACTAATTGTAGATTTGATTTTATGTATAAGTTAGGGGTTGTAGATGGATATTTTGTACCTATTGTTATTCATTATTGAAAGTTTGTATATGTTAGCTCATATATGATCTAATAAGTAATGAAAAACTATTAAAGAAAGTGCAATAAATTGGATTTATGGAAATGTCTTAATTTGCATAGTTTATTTGTTGGAAATTATGAATTATGATTATTTGCAAAGGAATCCATTAATATGATTTATAAGTGTTATTGGGATGATTATGGTCACTCGTGAATGTTTTAATAATTCTTATCTCTAAGTTAAATAAGCATGCAAAATTGGTTTTCTTTTCATGCTTGCACATGCATGATATTTTGGGGAGTTTTATAATTGCTTTTAAAGTGTTGAAATTTAGATTAATGACTAAATGTTTGTTTTATTTGGCCTGTTGGAATGCAATCATAGTCTTGGAAACCTTATTTCATTGTGATTTGACTCTATTCAAACTTCCCCTGGTCATTTGGTGCCCTTGTCCTTAGTTTTGGGGTTCAAGTAAGTTACAAGTACACACCAAGATTGGTCCAATTATTGGAGGGTACTGATGACTTCTCTTTTCTTGTGCATTTGCAAAGTAAATAGAAAACTTGTTACAACCACACTTTGTATGGAGTGTGACCATATTCTTTTCCTATACCTGATGTTGGAACTGGATTCTCCTTTGTGGTAATATGTTTATGATTTACAAGTCTAAGATAATGCTACAAATCTTGGGTTGTTTATCCTTTCACATGTACTCATTCCTCTCAAACAATTAGTAGTACTTATTCCATTTTTCGCTCCTATTTATTGTCGATCTAATTATTTGAATATTGTTAAATGCAAACATATCATTTATATGTATAGTATGTGCATGAATGGTTATGCTTGCAGAAACTTTAATAGGAAGAACCTATTGTATATCAATGGTCATCCATGCACTCATGGGAACACTATAGGGTTTATAAATAGTTCTAGGTGCTCTTTATTTTCTACAAATTGTTCATTTAAGTAACACTGCAATGACCAATAGTTCTTTATGAAAAGGAAAGTGTCCATATTTGTTGTTGTGCATGCATTATATTGTTTGTCTCCTAGTGAGGAGTTTCTAATAGACTATAAATTTTGTACACCACCAACTGCTCCTCAAAGGCGCCTTGCATTGGGACTACCTTCAGAGATCCGCTTGGGTTGTAATAAAAAACAATTGATTAATTGAAATTTATTATTTTCAATGGGATTAATGTAAATTTATTGCTAAATTTGAACTTTTATTTTATAAACTGACTGGCATTGGACATTTAATTTTGCAAAAATATCCCATGCTTCTTTGATAATTGTTTGGTATAGTTTTTGAACAAACCAGCTGCATTGTGCTTACTAATATCCTTGATGCAATATTCAATATTTTTGAAATTAGGATTATGATGATGAGCGACCTATTTACCATCTTCCGTTGCACCCCACTACAATCTCAAATCAAGAGAGGGATGTAAAAATAGTGAAAATAGGATATGAAGCATACTAAACATGGTTGAATCAACCACTTATTCAATTACCACTACGTCCAGACTCATAAATTAGGAATTCCTACAGTAACAATAGTTCTTCTCATGTTGGGGATGGAGGAAATTAAATAGAGGTTGGTATGGATGACTTCTTATGAGATATGGGTGCCATAGACACAATGTTGTTCGATGAATTCCATGGTGATTATCTAGGGGATTATTCTCATGCCATTGATAGCTTCTTATAAATCCTTGAATTGGATTCCACCACCTCTCTCTTTGGACCTAGCCAGTCGAAGTCTACATGGATGGGAACAACAATGTTACTATATAACTTGAAAGCAATTTATGGCATGTCAAACATGTGTTTCTCAACAATTTTGAGGTAATTGAACATCATGTCCCTTGTATTTTGAGGAATCTTGTCACACAATCAACATTAAAAATGGTTGATTTTATGAAAATTAAATGAAATTGTACATTTATATTGTCCACTAACTATAGGTTAGTTAAACATACGGTGGTATTTAGTGCTTATGTATTCCCCAACATTTATGAAGAGGAAAAACAAATGTAAAAATGTTTGGTGTTGAGTACATATCATATCATGCGTGTATAAATTATTGTATTCTATATAGAGGTGAATATACAAATGAAGAGATATGTCCAAAATGTGGGCATGAAATGCTATTTCATTGCAAATAATTAGCTATGTTGCAAGGATGGCATACCTTGCACCAAAGTGAGTTAGGAGTTATGTGAATCCTAACAGATTCAATAGCCATGAAGCATATAGAGGACACATGGCTTGATAAATTCAAGGATGAAGTATGGAGCCTTCGATTGAGAATAGCCATGGATGGCGTCAACCCATATTCCCTCCAAAACACCAACTATTTTGTTTGTCTTGTAGTAGTGATCAATAAAAATATCTCCCCATGGTTATTTGTGAACAATAAACATCTTATGTTGGATATTATAATCCCAGGCAGAAGACAAGTTAAGAATATGAAAATTTACCTACAAGAATTGATTGATGATTTGAAGGAATTATGGAAAGAGATATAGGTATATGATGTATTAAGACCCATCCCAAAAAAGAAGAGTTTTACATTGTATGGCATATGTGTGTACACCACACATGATTATCTGGGAATCAAAATTTTCTCTGGTGAACATGTTGTTTGATTTGTTTATATTTGTAACAATATTTTTTGGTATATTTAATTCAGTGAGACTATATTGATATTCAAAATTAATGTGCTTTGTATACCATAACATCACAAGTATTGAAATAAAAGGGTATAATGGATGTAAAAAAATTTGGCCTTCTATGAAGGATAGGCATTCCATTCACCTACGAAATTCGGTGTATGACTTCTCGAGGGTATTTATCCTAGAATATCACCCTTATAGAAGAGAAACATATACTTTCAATGGTAAATTAAAGAGAACCCAAAGGACTGAAATAATGACACTGGATCACTGGCTTAGGGAAAATGATGGAGAGAAGGAGAATGAAATTGCAAAAGTGTTTGATTCAAATGGGGAATCTATGTTTGATGATCCTGAATTCTTTGATACCTATGTTGAGAAAATGGCCATTGGGATGAAAATGAAATTTATATTTTATGAGCTCCCATATTGGGAGAATCTTAATATTGTCCACTTACTAGATCCAATTAATATACCTATAAATGTTTCATCTTCTTTGTGGAGTGTTGGAGTATCGGTACAACCACATGGTATAATTGCTGCACCTCTAGGAAAATAAAAATAAGGAATAACCACTACTCCTGATAATAGGGCCTTGTGCTTGGTTTCAATTGTTCATCAAGATCTGCAGGTTTTGGTGTAACAAAAAATATTACATGGTATCAGAGCTCATGTCTCAGGTTCGATTCCCTCGAGCTACATCAGAGGGGGGTTTTGGAGTATAGATACAATGACATGGTATAACCATCACACCTATGGGAATATAAAAGTGTGGACTAACTGCCACTCCTACTAAAAGATCCTTGTGCTTGGTTTCAAATGTTCATCAACATCTGCAAGTTTTGGTGTAGTGAAAAACCTTACATGGAGGAAGATATCATTGAAACAAAGTGACACGTTGGTACTCAAAAGAGATATTATTTCTTCAAATACTAAAAATAAGCATTGGACAGGAAAAGAAAATAGAGGAGAGGATGGCCCCTCTTGGTCTTTTAAATAATGTGATTTCCCATGGCTTTTGAAGGAAGATGATATTTATTTGGAAAATGAAGTTATATTGGGTGTGAAGTTTCCTTCTTTATATGGGTCTATTCTATGATGTTACTTCTCTGTAGATGAACATTTGTTAGGTTTGAAATCACATGACCATATGAACCTTCTAAGGGTATGTATGTGAAAAAAATTATTTTCTATTTTTATCTTTTACCCCGCAACTTAGAATGCAAATAAATTTTTATGTGTTCACTTTGTAGTGTCATTATCCTTTGATCATGTGTGGGTGTCTGAACCATGAATTTCCTAAGGATTTGTGAAAATATGAAGGTGTACAATGAGGGAAGATTTTTTTTAAAGCTTCCTCGATATGTATCATAAGCATTGATGCACCATCTACAATGCATATGTATTAACAATATGCAATGTCATGATTTTTTATTATAAAAACTTGAATTTCCATAGTAGTGCACGTAGAAAAAATAATGTATTGCTCGTGGTGCTTTGAAATACTTAGAGAACTCCATGTGGTGCATTACTAGGAAATGAATACACCAGAGACACAACCATTACTTTTAAAAATAACTATCGATGGTGCGATTTATCAAAATGACTCATTGGTGTGTGGGTATTAATAATTAAAGCATCATAATGGTGTGTTTATGATTCTAATATGCACCATCTAAAATATTATTTTAATTCTTACAATGGTGCATCCTAACGTAGGGATCACTGATGATGTATAAAGATGTGTCCACACCGACTGCAGTGCATACAATAGTTCTTAACAAACTAGGAGGAAATCAAATTTTAAAAGGTTGTTTGGTGCATTTTATAAAAATGTTAACACCAAGATGATAGTGCACATTGGATTTTCAGAAATCTTGATGCAACTCTGATTGTCACACCTAATAAATAAAGGCTCAAGCTTCTCACCGAACAATCCCACAAGCAGATTCCTAATCCACACTACTTCTCTATAGGAAGTACTAACAACAATGTACTCAACTTCTATAGTACTTTGGGTAACTAATCCTTGATTCCCGTTGGACCAAGTGATCGTTGATAAACCCAAGATATAATAGTATAATGATGTACTCTTGCGTTCCACAATGTTACCACCCAAATCTGAATCAACATATCCAAGTAACATCACTCCTCCATTGGAGGGATATTTGAGTCCATAAGAAATCGTACCTTGAAGGTACCTAAGAACATGCTTAGAAAAAACCCAATGTTTGTGTCTTATATCAGACTTAAACTAACTCAGAATAATCATAGCATAAAATATGTAAAGTCTCGAGTGTATCAGGTACATCAATGAACCAAAAATCTATCTATACAAATTGGGGTCTCTTAGATCCGATCTAGTATCTAACTCATGAAGTTTAGTAAAATTGAAAATCATTGGAGTACTCATGGATTTGAAATACACCATGCCAAACTAGCGCAATACGTTAATACTATATTGTTAGAATAATCAACCCATATTTACCTACCTTAGACATTAATTTAATCAATTTTGTCTTATTACCTAGTTTCCTAGATTCCACTCTATGTTAGTTGCCTTCTACATGTCCTAGAAGTCAACACATGCTAAAAATGAGTCATGGAGTGCTTGGAAAACATCATGGAAACCCATTTTAGCATGTCTACTTTATTCCAAATTCTCCAAAGCGCATATCTACTTTTTTTGTAAGGATGCCTTGTTTTATTTCTAATTCAAGGCAATGGAAAAGCCAAACTAGTTGTAACTGCCTTGTTTTTTGCCCACATCATCCTCCCTCATTTTCTCCAAATAAAAGAATTTATGAGTTTTATTTCCATCCCTCTTTATATTTCCCACTTGACTTAGCCAATTTGTGAGCATCTACCTAGATTTGGAAACTGCTTTATGCACCTATGGGGGATTTGACTAGTTTTGGTAAGCCTGCTTTTTGACTATTTTGAATGGCATATTTATGCATTCTAATATCTCATGTAATTATATATTACAGCAGCCTATTAATTCATAAGTTTGGCTATTGTACAGTTACTCATTATAGATTAGTGTTATGCTCCAATTTCAGTCTCCTTTGGTGTTAATTTTGCATGTTTGATTAGCAATTTTGTGAGTGTAATTGTTCTATCTCTTGGGTTCAATTTCCACATGGTTTCAGAACCTTTGTATATCAATTTATCTCCTTCCATATTTCTATTGCAGGTTCAACATATTGGTTGGGAGCATATTCTATTGACTGAAGGGCACAGTTTTTGAGCTATGGACTAATCTCAGAAGATCATCTTGACTCCATTCAATTTCTTTGAGTGTAAAGCTTAGATGGAGATATTGTTGAGAGTGAAAGGTATCTATAGGGTGACTATGGAAACTGAGGCAGATCCCAATGCAACTGCAGAGAAAATCAAATGGCACAACAGGAGGGATGAGGCCTATGGTCTTTTGTGTCTGAGCATTTCAAGAGACCTCCTCTTCCATAT
>LPNX010845011.1:104677-116726 GCA_001517045.1 Pseudotsuga menziesii
ATACAGTATGCAACTGCTATGTAAATTTCTTTAGAACTTTGTTGTTGATCAAGGCTTCCCATGACTGAGAAAAAAATTTGACCTCTTTGGCACAAAGTGCCTCTGCTTCTTCAATATTTGTTGCAAACTCAATTGCTGCTATTCTTCATTCTTCTAGTACATATAGAGGTGTACTAGGATTCATTTTCATTTCTAGCTCTGCAACCCTCTAGCGAAGGTCATCGGCGATCTCACCTGGTATGAGGACTTTGGCTTCTGAGAACATTTTGGATGTGATTCCTTCATCTGTAAATTTGTTGCAAGCGAGTGTAACATCTGAATCCAGTCGGTTCCTGTCCTCCTGCTAGGTCTTAGCTTTGTGTTCCTGGTCCTTGATTGTTTTCTTTAGTTTCTTAATGGTTTTGTACTTGAACTAATTAAACAACACATGATCCTTGGTCTTCATCTATGCCACTACAACATGCTGAATAACATGCACTTCATACATTGGTCGTGCAAAAAACTCTATGGTGACATGACCAAGGTCCTTGATCATGGAATTAAGCTCTGGTGTCCCCAAGTCAATTGCTTGAACCATTACTTGAATCCTTATGGTGGAGTTGTCGATGATGCCTCGTTAGGTCACTCCTTAGATGGACTAGCTTAGTCCATTGACATAGTTGAGTATGTCATTTGGTCGACCACCACTCTGACTTCTTTCACTATAGTACAAAGCATCTACACTACATCTATCACACTGGTTATCAGTTCAGTGTGTCACCCATCCATATTCTTGCAACTCTCACTTGATATTTATTCCATTCTATATGAGAGAAGGTTATAATCATCATTTGTAAGATGGAAAACTCCAGATGAGCGGTTGACCTTCCCCTTCTTTCGAGTCTTCTCAAACTTGTCAGACCATTTTCGTTTTTCACCCAACTATGGATCTATTGGGGTCACACTGGATTCATATTGACTATTAGGGGGGTATATTTGTGGTTTTTATTTAGCTGGTGGATCTCCTCCTCGGTTTCCATTGTTCTTCGTCGATGGGTCACCCTGTCACGTCTCATCTTCGACAGAGATTTAATCCTCTATGATAGGTACTTTCCACTCTGCAGGACAATCTTGAATTATTGCCTCAATTTTAGAAGCATACAATTGAAACTGTGTCACTAAACATTTCCTCTACACGTATTTTCGTAGCTCCAAAAAAGATATGATGAGACACGACCAAATTTTTTATAATATTACGAAATCGTTTGACAGTTTCCTTGGAGATTCTATCCTACTTCCTAATATAATGCCTTAGATACTCTCCTTGTAAAAATAATTCAAGATTATTTTCTGTCTACCACTGGGGTTGGTCTTTATTGAACCAGAGGTTCTGATATTTGGCTCCTTAGCATAGGAATAGTACATCTTCCCCTTGGTAGTTTTGCGGTTCTACCCATGCGACAAAAGAAATTAAAATTAATAACCAAAATAGTGAAATGGGTTACCATTTTCCTGCACTTCTCCAGCATCTTCTAATAGATCATTTAGTAGATAGGTCAACCAATTCATATGGATTCCCGCTGCGCACTACTCTACCACAGTAATTGTTCCAGCAGTACATTGCTTCGGTCGCATTTTACTGAGCATCTTTCTAGATAGAACCTTAACTGTGAACACGACGAATGTGTCCTTTATAGAGGCAATGGAAAACTCTCTTTTGTCTCTCATCAGGCCATATTTCTCCTTCATTCTATTTTTCAAAGTTATTTCTTGGTATTTCCCTATGAAGAATGGTTTTGGGTCGACTCCTATAAGGGGAAGCCTTGTGATAGGAGAAATTAGCTCGACATCCACTAAATTTTTTTGGTTGAGCCATAGACATCCACCATGGAAACATACAGGAAACATTTTCATGCAGGAATTTACTTCTGTTGTGTAGCCAAAATGGGGCATGTGCATCAATGACAATAGTATGGATTTATCTAGTCCCCTAGCCCACTCCATTGGAACTATGTGAAGAGGTCCATCATCTGTTTCTCGGATAGTATTCCTGTATTTGTCCATCGCCAACTCTGGGAATTGGTGTTGGTCATGGTCGACAAATCCCATTTTCTACAAATTTGGAATAATATTCGTTGCTACCCAAATTCCTTTGGGTATTTCTAACATGACCAAAAGATACCTGGAATTTTTAAGAACAGTGACCTTCGGTGCATTTGTTGTCCTCGGTGCAACAAAATATGGAAACATAGTTGCAGATCTTGTTGCTTCATCATCTGGTGGTGCTGGTGTTGTGCATGGTTTGTGGTTGTTTCCATGGACATAAATTTTCTTTCTTGATGGACCGGGTGGGTCTAGCCATAAAAAAAATCTTGGAATCATTGGTGACTATGCATCTACTGCTGTGATCCTCGGTGTTTGTGAAACAATTTTTGTAGTGTCTTCCATTATGGGCAGAGGTGATGGAATATAAATGCTTTATTCCTAGATAATTATCATGTTGGAGACAGAAATGGCCATACCCTATGAAAAACAACTTCGGCTCTTACAGTTGTAGACAAACAGTTCAGCGCAATTAGTTGGATGCAACATAATGAACGAGTCTCGGTGCGAAGATGAAATATGTTTACATAATTGTTTATTCACACGATCTTGCAATAAATGGAAAGTTGTCAACGATTTTCATCACATGGAGCAATATTTATAATCATTACAAGGAAACCACCAATCGAACCATCACTCTGCTTGTTAGTTCAACAGTATTTATCGTGCAGTAAGGAGGAAGTGACCAAAAAGCACAATGTTGAAATCTCTCATGTCCTCAAATTAAATGTTATCCAATTGTCACTTGCATCCAAAACCTCTCTTGCGACACCGATCCTTATTCTGTGAAAGGAATATAGATAGTGACATAGTTATTTTCTTGTGACAAACAGAGAGTATACGACAACTTTGCTTCTTCTGCAATAGACATAGAGTCTGTAACAACTTTGCTTCTTTTGCGATAGACATAGAGTCTGTGACACAACACTTATAAAGTTGAGAAAAAAACTCATAAATTTTGTAACTAATTTTCTTTTTTTAAACTCTTTTTGAACTCTCAGTTGACCAAATTGTAGTTATCCTGGTAAGGATTTAGCTGAGTTCCATTCACCAATCCACTGAAAGGTGTACCATATAGCTTTTGCAATTGTACTACTCCTTCATCAATGATCTGAATGACCATATATGGCCCCAGCCAATGTGTTTTAAGCTTTTTAGGATGCTTCAAAAACTTACTGTCGTATAAGAGAACAAGATCTCCAATGTGAAACTGCTTATTCTTAATGTGTCGGTTGTGCCAAGATTTATGTCGCTCCTTCTTCACATTCTGATGATAGCTTGCGATAAAGGACTCTTCCTCTAACTAGACCAGCTACAACAATATTTCTTCAATAGCACCAACATATGTCATCTTTGTTATCATCATTATCTTAAGGCTGGGTACAATGTATTCCATTGGCATGGCAACTTCTTATCCATAAACCAATTTGAATGGAGTTTGTCATGTTAACTTCTTATAGTTCGTGCAATGATCCCATAGTACCACATATATCTTCTAATCCCAATCATCTCTTTGCACACTACATATTTTCGTCAATGTATTTTCCAGCATTTTATTGAATGCCTCGACAACACCATTTGCTTGTGGATGATATGGTGTCATCTTCCAGTGATGAATCTAGAATTCTTCAGTTAATTCATCGATTGAATTATTGAAAAAGTGTGTTCCATGAGCACTTATCATAATATTCAGACATTCAAATCTAGTCACAACACTATCAAACACAATTTTTTCAACAGTCGCAGCAATACAATCCTTTATTGGCATTGCTTCAGCCTATCTAGTCAAGTAAGCTGTCATCGTGATCATATATGGTGCTCCTGTTATTTTTCCTAGTGGGTTGATAGGACCCACAAAATAAACTACCCATTTTTCAAAATCCTGCAAAGACACTTGTGGTACCAACAACATTTCATCTCATCGTGATGGTTTTCCATCACTCTGATAGATATAACAACTACAACAATAATCTCTAGCATCAACATGTAGGGTAGGACACCACAATCCAACCTACAAAATTTTACGCTTCGTTGCTTTTCTTGCATAAAGGCCTCCTGCAACACCAACATGTGCCTCATTTAAAACCATCAGTTTCTCATGTTCCAAAACACAGGGACAAAGAATTTCATTTGGCCCCATTTCGTATATCTGTCCAATGTTTAACTGGAAATTTGCAATTCTAACAACTAATTGTTTCTTCTGTGTTGTACTAAATCCTTCTAGCACATGTCTGGTAGTAAAGAAATGTACAATATCGCTGTAATAATCATCAAACCTTTTTTATTGCAAACAATTGTGCATCATGAAGACTATCATCAAGATTCACAGGATCTTCTCCACTTTTCGGCCTCGATTGATGGCCTGGTCCTAAATTCAGTTAACCCAGTTTCACAATAATTTCAAAGTCAAATTCCTAGAAGAGGAGAAGCCATCGACAAATACTCCCCCCCAACACCGTTTTATTGACCAGATATTTTAATGTGGAATGATCTGTGTGCATTTTGAAAAGTCCACCCATCAAATAGTGTCGAATTTTTTTAAGTGCATATACTATAGCTAATCTTGCCCTTTCTGTCGTGGTATAGTTCTTCTTTGTTGTTGATAATTTTCTGCTAGCAAAGGAAATAGGATAATCAATAGAACCTTCACCCAGTTGTGCAAGTACAACACCCAACGTGATAGATGATGCATCAACATGGACATGAAAATATTTCTTCTAGTCGAGAAAAACGAAAATGGATGTTGTAACCATCTTATTCTTAAGCATATCCAAGCTCTCTTAGCATTGCTGACTCCATTGAAACTTGACATCTTTATTTAATAGTTTCTCCATAGGGGTAGCCACCTTTGCATATCCTCTGATAAATTTTTGATAGTACCATGTATGTCCCAAATTTGTTCACAATTGGTTTCTTATCGTGGGTGGTGGTAGGTCGATAATAATTGCAATTTTCGCTGGATCCACCAATATACCATCGAGAAAAACCTAAAGGGGCCACAAAATTTACACTTGTTTCGATTAAGGGAAATACAATATTGTTGACATCGTTCCAACATCATTCTGAGGCTGTTAATATGATCTTTTATGAGCCTAAATATTGTCCATTCATCAAATTAGACTTCAAGAAACTTATGAATACAATATTTTAAATCATCCACGACTATCCTAGAAAATATAGTAGGCCCGTATTCTTGAGTCCAAAGGGCTTTACCTTATATTGGAAGCATCCCCACTTTGTCACAAAGGTTATTTTGTGTCGATATTCTTTTGCAATTCTGATATGATGGTAACTAGAGAACCCATCAATAAATGAATAGACTTCTTGAACTCCGACACTCTCCAATACTTCATATATAAATGGGGTTGAAAATTGGTCGTACAGGAAGGAGACATTCACCTTTCTTAGGTAGATGCAGATACGCACTTCACCAAAATTTTTCTTATCATGTACTACCATATGGCTAATCCAGTAAGATTCTTCAACAGGTTCCATGATACTCATGTCCAACATTCTATCCAATTCAATCTTGATTTTTTCTTTGTACCTCGAACTTAGTCGATATGGTCATTGCTTGAAAGGATTTGCATTGGGATTTAATGGAATATTCATTTCTCTAAGATCTTCGACAATTCCCTTCATTTCAAAAAACTTAGTCAGAAATAGGTCTTGAAATTCAAGCAGTAAGTCTATGATATTCTCGACAGTCCCATCATCCCAGTAATCCCCAATATTAGAAAAATTTGGATTCTTGGGAGAGACAATTTTCACTTTCTGTATTTTCAATGGATTCAAAAATTTTCCGCTTGAGACACCTGATCCTTCTACCACACGAGTACCTTCAGACTCCGGTATATTTATGTCCTGTGGGTTAGCATCATCAAGTTATCCTATTACATTATAAAATTCCACCCAATGTTAAACTGTCACACTGTTCTGATAAAAATTTGTCGTCGACACATGAATATATTCAAATATCTTAGTCTTGATTACTTGTAGAGTAGCATCAATTGAGGGATGATCATCAACGAATTCAAACGTATGTGTGAAACTGGAAGCTAGCTCTTCCCATTCAACTATTACTCGTCACAGCTCGATTGATGTGTACTAGTTCCTCAGTATCATGTCCAAAGTAGGTATAAACTGGTGGACCCATTCTTGTCTCGACAATGTCTCCCATGTCGCAAGACAATGTTCAATATGTGTGGCAGGATTAGTCAATCTGATATATTTTGGACCATTATAAAATATATTCTCTCCAAATTGAAATTCCAGCAGTATTTAGAATTGCGGCCATTCTTAAATAGTCTACTTGTGTGTACCCCACCATATGGCAGGTGTATCCTTCAATACAAAATCCAAAGTTGACAAGCGATGAGGTTAAATGAATTTCCCTTCAAATTCTGTAAGAAAAGATTCCATGTCAGGAAAACCTTCATAGGTAGGAATATCACTTACCTCGATAACTACCCATCGCAAAGATTATTAGTTCTTGTGCATCTTATCATTGACACTTCATGCAATTGGTTCTGCCAGTTTTCTAGAGCTTCTCCAAAATATGATGTGTAGGAACTAATTCTTCTCCAACTAAGTTTTACATCGACCATTAGATTCACATAATCATCCATCGCAGAGGTAATATTTTATATGTGGTCCAATTATCCATATTTTCCTTCATTATTTACTTGCTGGACATACCTCTAGCATTCTATAGGATCGAGTGGTGCAACCACCCTTAACTCTGCATCTTCAATCATTAATACCCTCTTCTTGAAATTGATAATAGTTTTGTTATCAATGGCCCATTCGATCCCCAGAAGCATAGGATATGGATTTGTATCATCAACAATGTAGATCATCACAAAGTATTCATACATGTTGAGCTCTTCTATCTTAGTTGGAACCTGTGTTAGTCGACCAATATGAGACACCTTCAACTGATTGGTTAATCTTAGTTGGACAAGATACCACACTAGTCTCAGCTTTCCCATAATTTCCAATGTTTTTCAAGTAAGAATTTTAACATCAAAACCCAAATCTAAATACTATAATCCATGTCGTAACCTACTATCTGGGCAGTCATTCTAAGTTCACGACCAGTTTTCAATATTTTCCCAATACGATTAACCTTCTTTTCTGGTCACACATCTTCCTGAGGGTATTGTATCAAAGTTGTTAGTTCTGCTACAACATCTTTGTCTTATATTAGTGCTAAGCAAATTTTAAATAATTATTTCAATTTACTAGCTTTTTTTGTCAATTATTGTCGAAATAACTGTTCAAACCTTTCAGGAATATCCAAAATCCGTCCTTCCTTTGGTATGGCCACAAAATTCAATGCTTGATTCTCATCGATGAATTCAATTCAAGCGTCCAAGAATATATCCTTTTATTTTTGGACATCAAATGGTGCTTTATTTTGTGTTGTCGGTCGCACTCTCGATTGTCCATATGGTGCTTCTAGATCTACTCCAGTCGCAGCACCTCCTCTGGTCATGATGACAATACTAAGAACTCTTGGTTCAATGAAAATATTCTAGATGTTCCAATTGGGATTATGAGGTGGGTTATGATTTCCCACGTTCCTTTCCTTCCATTTCACAATCAATTGAGGGAATTCTTCAACAATGTGATCCAATGCATTATAGTACGATCACGTCGTCATAGTATTAGTACAATCTCTAGCAAAATGTCTAGGTTGTCCACAATTATAACATATAATTTGGCCTCTTTCATGAACAAATCCTCCTCCTCATCCTTAGACTCTAAAACTCCACCTCCCATGTGTTGAGGGTATTGTTCCCGTGGGTATGGTGCTTGAGGATATTTAGCCTACGGGTATTGAGCATGAGGAAATTGTGCTTGAGCTCGCCCAACTTACATCTATTCATAATTCTTCATAAGATAGGTGTCGGTTGTCTTCTCATGTAGTAGTTGATATGATTTGCAATCTTTCTCATCATGTCTGACTAATTGACAGAATTTGCAATATAGACTCGTTGGTGTTCTTACTATTTTCTATAAATGTAGACATTCTTCCGACCGATGTCCTCTAGTTTGACAAATTATACACCACAACATTCCTTGAGAATTAATTAGATTTAGTGTGCCTCATGCAACATATTTCATATACATAGGGCAGGAATCTTTATGATGTCCTTTAGTTCTTCATCATCTACACTAGAGTTCTTCTTGCACTTATTTCCCTTTCTTGATATCTAGATGTAGCAATGTAAGGTTGGCAAGTTGCGACTTTGTCTGCATCATTCTTGCACCAGTCTCTATGACAGGTGAGGCTTCCAAATTCATGGTGATATCAAGAGCCTTGTTCTATGATACAATCTTCTGTTTCATTAATGGGACACAATATGTGGACGCATCGCCGCAATAAACCATTCTTTGTGTTGGACATTCGACATCTGAAAGCTTACTTTAGCCATCAATGTTTTGAATCTTTGGTTGAAGTCCTAAACAGACTTCGTAGGAAACTGTTTAATTTATTTCAACTTTGTAATGCATTATGACTCTGATTTGTGATGCTTGAACTAATATATTAATATTATCTGGATTTGATCTAATGTATTATGTGGTATTCCTGATGGAACCACGGAGAATTTCATGTACCAGTCGAGGGCACGACCTCGGAGGGTCGTGATCATCTGGGCTTTGTTTATGACCTCATCCTGGAATTGTCGCATAGTCCATACAAATTCACATAGAAACCAATGTTGCTCAAGGTCTTCTAACCCATTTCCATTAAATATTGACAACTTTATATCAATTCCAACCATCTTATTCACTCTTGGTACTGCTGAATTGCTAGTGGGAGTTCCTTGAATTCTATTCCAACTATTATTGTTAGTATTATTTACAAAACCACTGGGTGATGTGTTTCTAGATATTACCTTTGGTCCAATAGATGTACACGTGGTCGCAGGAATGCCAAAATATTGGTCTGGATATGGTACCTCTTCTTCTTCTTCTTAAGATATAAAACGATATTCTTCTTCTTTGTCGCAATATTCTTCGTCGATATATGGTACCAGTTTGTAGTCCTCTCTTTCAGTCGTACTGCAACATCCTCTCTTGGTCACAGTCCTTCTTCTCTTTCCTGGCCAAAATATTCTTCCACTTCTTAGGAGACCTCCTTCTTGCTCAATCTCACTATCAACACAAAACATCTCAATTTATTCTCATCCCTTCTACTCGCAATATTTCTTGCGACATTACCCTATATCTCTGCACACAAATATTTACTCGTAGGACTCCATTCTCAGGATCCCTTTTTCACATACCAATATCTTAATCCACAGCTTTAAATTTTTGAGGTATCAACCTTGAGGTCCTTGGAAAAATTCTCTTTATCCTTTGTTGTATGAACTTATCATGTCGACTGCGATTTTTGTGATATATCCCTCCAAAATACTATCAACTCAGAAGTCGAAAACCCTAGATATAGGATTGATAATTCTCCTCAACCACTGAATCAACTTAGAACTCCACTCTGTGGGTTCTCTGTCATGAATTTTTTTCTTTTGGGTTGTTAGCTTTTGTCACGTCCCCAACCCTCCAATCGGCGAAGAGGACGCGACCCATGGCTTCAACCATCCGGGCTAAGAGCCCCATGAACATGTACATGCATAAAATTGCTGAAACATAATGCTGAAAGGAAATGCATTGAAGTAAACCATGCACAATTTCCAATGTTTCTCATACACAGCTATAGTGATTTATCATGCACGGTGGAATCAACATGCATTCACACAAGCATTCATTTAACATGTTCATCATATCATTAACAGAAAAGATGGTTGCAGAAGTAAAAATGAACAGATCACTTATCTTATGAAGAACTCGATCCGCAACCAGCTATGTTGCTGCAATGTTCCACCCAACCATAGGCCAGTGTGCTCCTTAATCTCTCAGCAGCACTGCCACCCCCGAGCTGGGCACGATTCTCCAAGGAATAAGGGAACAAGCAGGCTTACACATAGCCAAGGATACACAAAAACAAAGCCAAGCCAACACAGCTGGGTTTATCAGGCCATCAAGGATTTGGGAAAATCTCACTGCTAAGCTGGTGAGCTCATTATAGAGCCAAGAACACCTACACCAGAACTATCCTGACCTCTAAGACACCCACACACACCCAACACAAGGAATCAGTCCCTTCTTTGCTACACAGTCCCTCAGGCCCTGCATTCCCTTCCAGTGCTATTCAGAGGCGATGGAGAAGAAGGCCATCCCTCTAGCTCTGTCTGTGTGGTTTCCAACCACCAGGTTTATCAAGCAAACCAAGCCCCCATCCCTGCTCCTTACACAGTCCGAAGACCAACCATTGCACATATGCAATCGATCAGAATTACAGCTGAACAGGGGGAATGATTTCTAAGTCGTTCTTGGCCCTCTCGTGGCCAAAACGACTCCCAACAATCTAAAGCAGCCCCCCCCCACAGTGTAATAGCAAGCACAATTACAGGGGAAAGATACTCCCAAGCGGATTACAACAGTTCTAAACGTAGCAACAACCACATTCACAACATGGGGAAATCGACAGTCCGCCCTGGACAACTAAAGACGTGGAAAAAATTACACTGGCTGCATTGGAGAGGAAAAATACATACTCTCAGTCTGTGCGTGGATGAAATCTGGCACCAGACCTCAATCACAGAGAAGACCGCATCATTCACAGGGAATGAAGGCTGCAGTACCCAAAATCAGCCTGCGGGGAGAGGATACAGCCGCCCATCCACAAATTCGCAGAGGAGAGGTCTGCGTGGGTAAAACCAGGAAGTCCCGTGCGTGAGAATGAACAACAATTCCCTGCGTGAACATGAACAACCTACGGAGAGGACACAAAAATGGAAGTGCGTGAGCAACAGCAATGTTGTGGAGAGAGTGGTATCCCTGCGTGAGTGACCGTAGTGGTTTTTTCCTGGCCATAGTGAAGTCAACCGTGGTTGAGTGTGCATGTGGGTTAGGACTGATAGTCCTACCACCCCACTCCCAAAGACCATAACTTCCTCAACCACCAGCAGCATTCTTAATGAAAGTGGTTGGAATAAAAATAAGGGAATATGACACATGGGTTCTTCTCTCATTGGCCAAGGTTTAACAATTTCCCCACCCTTATCCTTGTGAAAATCAAGCCCCCATATCAATTTAGTTGCCGCGAGGGTAGCTGGTTGGGTTCATTTTAATTAAAGATGCATATTTACATGATGATAAACTTAATATGTGTATGCCGCATGCCGTGATACACCTTCGGTGACAAATTTAAATCCAAAACATAGCATAACCGATCAATGGTGGGGCCTTGGCCTTTAGCTCCGCACCATGATCATTTACAATATATACATCATGTACATCTAATGCAACGGGGTCAAAGCCGGGGTGTTACAACTTTAACAACCATTCATGTAATACAATAGGAAATCTGCTAAACAAAATTTCATGAATGTCTATGTAAAGGTATCGTTCCAACAACTATGTTGGTATCAATCGTGATCCTTCACTTTATTCCTATCCAAAATCTAGTGCTTTATAATCCACCCACTCTTGAATTTTCGGCTTCGTCCGGTACCAAAAAATATCCTTCTTAGAATGATTCAGGTCCTGGAAATGAAACCATTTGTTGGTGCACTTTCGGTCGACCCAGGTTTAGATCCCTTGTTTGTAAAAAAATCCCCAATATATCGTCTTGACAGATGAGGAATCTGTTGGCAACACCTGCGACGCAGATGAAGTCTCACTCAAGATATATTATGGAGACTACTAGAACCAGGTTTCTGTAGTTATGTCGACGATTTCCTACTTACAACAATATCAGGTCACTCGACCGAAACCAAGAATTATACTTATGTTTTATACATTCATTCAAGACAACCATCTATTGATTTGTTGGCATATATCACAGTAAATAACATAAAGCATTAGTACATATTTAACTTAGTAGATTATATATATA